>NNCF01126189.1:1010718-1062936 GCA_002313205.1 Laupala kohalensis
AACAATAATAATAATAAAGAAAACAATTAAACATATCTGTTATTTGACTAACTTGGAGTACTGGTCCCACCTTCGTTTGCTGGTATTGAACGGCCAATTGATGTAGGTGTATACGTATAGAATCTATTGCACAGATACACTTGGCGCGTGTTCATCCATTCCTCACCTGTCTCATAGCCAACTGCTCAGCTGGTTGTAAAGGGAAGATTGTTCCGCGAAGGTCTTGGGAGCACCGTGCACATGTTCCACGGAAACCGCGAGGGATGAGGGAGCGTGTGCGTGGCTGGTTGCGTATTCTACCAGGGGCAGCGCAGCGGCTGTTCACGTACGTCGTCCGTCA
Organism: Laupala kohalensis; assembly: GCA_002313205.1. Lineage (NCBI taxonomy): Eukaryota > Metazoa > Arthropoda > Insecta > Orthoptera > Trigonidiidae > Laupala > Laupala kohalensis. The sequence goes on from NNCF01126189.1 coordinate 1,011,059, forward strand.
GCGAGGCAGAACCACGACGCACTCTATCTCCGCGAGCCGAGTGGCTGAGAGAGAACGCGTGGCATGGCAATGTACGAGATGCGTCTACACATTCATTTTCACACGCATTCTCGCATACTTCTCGTTAGTGTTTAATTCCTTTGCGGAAACTTGCGGTATTGTCATTCACGTTTTTCCCTTTTCAACATCATTTTTTATTATTTTAACTTATCTCTCAGATTTAATTATTCAAAATTATACACCGATTGAGAAAATAACCCTCTCATTCAATCCCATCCGTCTCATGCACTTGTTTCTGGATTTGGAAAAGGCCGTTTTTTGAAACTCAACACTTAAAAAAAAATGTAAAACGTCCGAGAAGTCATGGGTTCGCTTTGTATTTTTTTTTCTTCAGACAAACAATATTATTGAATTTTCTTGTACTTGTATATATTGGGACGGAAAATTCTTGAATTAGAAAAACTTAATGCATTTAAAAAGTAAAAAGGTAATTTGAGGTAACATCCTCAAACTACAACATAATTTTACATAATTGTTACTTTTTCTAATATTCTTACTTTAAGTATAGTACGTTGAAAATAAATAACCATAGTAATAAAAAGTATTATAAAATGCACTCTTGTGTCATATTATTTCATAGAAATAAATTATAGTATTTCATAGATGTGCAATTATGAACGTATTACTATCATTAACAGTAAATAGTTTACTTTCTAGACCAGTCTTTTGACAATATAATCTTATTAACTGAAGTCACGTAGCATCAACCTGTGGTTTGAATTGGTCTCCTTACGACCTTGTTACACAACATTGATTGATAGATAGATTTATAATAAATAGATATTTGGAGAGAAATATTCCTCTACGAACTCGTCTACCTGAATCGTATGCTTAATGAACTATTACATACAAATCACTTTCACGAAAACCGCGTTAAATTTCGTTTCCGAGAGACTGGTTAAAATTAAAATCTCTTACGACATCTTCTATACCGTTTCACACCATTTTACACAGCATGTTAAATATTCATTACGTATATAGATTTGTACAACGGGTACACTATCATACAAGACTAATTTTTATAAATTAGATTGTGTAATTTTCGCATTCAAAATATGATTCACTAAAAAGTAAATATTCATACATAACCTTAGCAAATAGGATCAGTGTGTCATTCATTCCATGAAAAGATGACTTTCCTGCTCTTCAGCATCACAGATTCCACACCCTCCGCTGCTTTGCCATTGTCTTCACCTCCCTCGCTGGCACCATGGGCCAAGGGTGCGTGACCCAGAGTCCCCTAATGAGCCCTGATCCTCCCCATCTCATTGCACCCCCTTCTCCGAGGTCTATTGTCCCGTACGACCAATGGCTCGGAAATTGCTCGTCGGTTGTTGGCTTGACGGTAATATTGTTTGTTTGTAGAGGTAATAGCATATCATAATAAGCGTGCTCAGATAATTTTTTTTTAATTTTAGCATTCTATAAATTCATGAACACATTACCTATAAGAAGAGTATGTCAGAAGGAAACAAATGCATAACTTAAAAATATTTTAATTCACCTGTAAAACAAAAATTCCAGAAAAATATTAATTTTCTCATTTCTCTGAGTACAAAAACGACAGTACTAATGGGATAAGTCCAACAAATTGAAGGTGAAATTACACTTTTTAAATTTATTTCTAACCTTCCAAAGGGTACATAATTATTTCGAACAAGTCATTAATATTTTTATAGGTTTTGAGATCATAATATCTATATTAATTTAAATTCTATATGTGAAAAACTTTCAAAATTTTGGAGAATAATTCAAAACCGATGCGTGATTTTCAGGTATTGCATTGGAATAAAATGAAACACAAGTTATTTGCTACTGAAGTTAGCTTTTGTATTTGAAATCACATGAAATTTCATTAGATTATTCTTTTTACGTAATAAGTTTGACTCATAGTTTATCGGTTACTTATACTAGTAAACCCGAGTACCCACCCGATCGTAGACGATCCAAACTTTCCTCCCCGAGTGGGTACTAGGAGGTTGTTCGAGTAAGTTAAAAAAGGTGGTTGTCACTTATCCCCTCCATAGTGTGTGACACAGGTTCACCGGAACAGACCGGATGGTTGTTGTGTACAATCTTTGGGAGTCGAGAGGGTCGGTGCAGTGGGAGCATACCTTTNCGAGTCGAGAAGGTCGGTGCAGTGGGAGCATACCTTTGGTGATGGCAGGAGTCCGGGTTCAAGTCCTGGTCCGTCGAAATTTTCACCTAGAAATAGATGATGCTAACATGAAATCTTATCGTTCATTTAATTTTATTTTTATGGACTTGTTTTACTCACTTGTGATTTTAGTTCCAGACTCTCTTTGGGACTTCAAACGAATCCGGCTTCAAACACGGGTATCTCAGGCATCGTCAACGACGCCGTTATTTGCAAGTTACTTTCTCTTTGGAAATACTCGGAGTTCTTTCCTACGACTACCGAGGTGTAGTGCGCCAGAGAGCAACACATTTGTGATAGTGCACATCTCTGAGTCAAAGCGTAAACATTCAGACAATTATCATCATAGTTTGAGTGTTTTAAACACTCTAGAATTATATGACAAAGTTAGTGTCTTGTGTGTCATCATTTCATTTTCAGAATTCATTAAAGTTTTGTAGATTATTCTGTTTTATATCTTATATAAAACTTTGTTTTAGAAACCGCACTCTCTTTTCCACAAGTTTTTCTTGCTCTCCCGCAATTTTCTGATTTGTTTGTTTTTTGGGATAATGAATTTGGAATTTTTACTATTCTCAGTTTATTTTCTTAGTGACTTAATTTTCACATATTTGTAATGTGCACGTTGAACTTGCTTTGAACGTGTTTGTTTTCTAGTATTTTGAACAATCGATTCCTGATGAAAATTGCGTGGCGCAATCTTCTCTCCTGACATCAATGTGGCGTGCGTCGTAGGAAAGTGAGAGAAAAATCGTCGTTTACGCATTGTTGAGTGCCACACTGCCAAACCAACTCCTCACTCCCAAAAAGCGATCTGGATTTATTGTTTCATCTTCCGCCGTATTGTCTCCGTTCTGCGGCCGCGGCCGAATTTATCTCCGTATTTCAACGCGCGACTTTTATGTCCTTTCGATGCATCGAACGCCCGATCCATCATCGACGTCAACGCGTGGGGGACTGCGATTCGATTTGAAATGATCGCGCGGTGCGTTGCGTTTGTTGGGAAGCTGTTCTGCTGTCACTAACGGCGCGCGTGAAACACTGCAGGTCTCTCGAAAGCTCTTGTATCTATTTTGGTTAATGAATCGTATCCACTTTCTCATTAATTCGTATCCTAGGTGAATAATGGGATGTCAGCAAGAAATGGAGGTATACGTCTGGGTATCATTCTGATCGTCATATACTGTGAAACTTCCATTGAAGAACACTTCACAATAGCAGACAATTCTACATAGCGGACACTATTTCGCTCCTTGTTGTTTTATTCTACGTGGACCTTAATTTCCAAAAAAACCGACACTTCTCAATAGTAAACAAATTGCAAGGTCCAAAGAGAGTCCTAGGTTGGATAACAAAATGTAACGTTGAATAGTTGCAGCGATAAGTTACTTATAAAATTGGTTGTACAAATACGCGCGGTATAAAAATTTGGCTGCTTCACGACCTCTAATCTTAATCAAAGATCTAATCTTTTTTTTTCTCGGATTTCCTTTGGAAATTCTGATCGGAGTAAATGAGAGTTTATTGTTCATTCAAGTTGGGATTAAAAGCTGACTGAGCACTGCGAGTATAGGGGATTAAATCAAGCGTCAGATCTGTTCAAACATTTCTTAAGAATTATTATGAGGTTAGTGCACAATCCAAAGTAGTAGAAATTTCCCTAACAGAAACAATAAAATCAAGGTTTACAAAGAACTGAAAAAGCAGACTGGTAGTTTTTTCCCCAATGATCTTGTGTCTTAATTTGCATACTCCAACAAAGCTTGAGAGCATTTATGGTTCATAATTACATAATTATAAGCGTCCGCTATCTCTGGCAAAAGCTCATAAATTCTTAAGAATCAAAATACGCTTATTTTATTGTGTTTACTCGGTTATTAGCTAGAATTCGAAACGAGCTCTAGAAGACTCTTTACACGGAGTATGATGATTAGTGGATACATTCGTAAAATTTGTTGAGATGCTATCTGTATCCCTCATGTATTAACTTTGACATAATCGATTAACAATGAATATCGAGTAAATTCTTGGTTATTGCACTCGTTATTCGTATTATTTTGAAGTTATTGAGATAAGGTCAAAAGATATTATTAAACTATTTATAGAGTCGACGTTTCGAAAAATGTATTCTTGCTTCATCAGAGGCTAGAATAACAAAGTTCTACGAGCAATCACCAACACAAGAGAAACACAAAAGCAAACAAACAAAAATAAAATGAAACCAACACTACAATAAAATTACATTAAATTTAATATCAATATGTGTATCCTGTATTAATCATTCATCGTACTGCCACCACCGCACCTCGGTTCTATAAATAGTTTAATAATATCTTTTGACCTTATCTCAACAACTCCAGAATAAAATGAATATCGAGTTCAAAGATCAATAACTAGAGATACCTCGAATATTTTTTTACTATCACAACAATTTCATGATAAATTATACGATCAAAATCACCAGAACGGTATCATAACATATTTTGTAAGAATTGTGGTGGAATTTTTCATTGTTCTTTGTCTTGTGGGTTGTCTTATCTATTGTGTCCTAACTAAGGTAATAGAAGAGTACTGGTCCATCAATTTCCTGAATTGTCGTGTAAGTACAGCAATCCAGTAGCTAGCAGCTCGAAATGTGACTTACTTCCCAATTCGAGCTTGGTCCGTCTGCGGATGTGTGGAGGAGTTTCTTATTCCATTGTCTTAATCCGGAGTTACTACCACCCACGTCAATTGCAGTTGAATTCGTTGGAGCCGCCATCGTCTCCTCCTCCTCCTTCTTCTTCCCCTCATCCTCCTCAGCCTGGAAGCAAGTGGCTCCAATTAAGCAATTGAAACCTTAGCGCTTCCTCTCAGTTTTCGTCCCTTGGTGGCCTGGAGAAGTGGAGAGTCTTTAGGCGAAGAGAAGGTGGAGGGGATCGCGTTCCCTCCCGCGAAACTTCAGACGGAAGGAAAGAGACGAAAGGGAAAGAATTTGAAGAACAGAAGAAATGGAGGAAAGCAGAATGAAACTGTGGGTGAAAGAAACGAAGTGCGAAATCCTGATTACAAGTACACAAGAAAAAAAGGGGATTCGATGCCAAGGGGACGAAGCATGAAAGAACAACATAGAACTAATCAATAACATACAATTCAAGTACGTAGGAGTATTGTGGTATCAAATACCCCTAATAACTGTTATCTTAAATTTATTAGATTAAATTACCGAAAAGAATCATGAATTGGACTTAACTACATAAAAATTATGAAATGTGCATCAATGTCACTAAGAATGAAAAACTGTTATTGATGACTAAAAATGATAGACATAAATTAAGTTCGAGTCGTTGGATGATGTGCTTTCATAAATCAGAACTTGTGTATTCAATTTTTAGAAAGTTATAATTGATGATGATGGGAAATATGTTTTACATAAGTATTTCATTAACAATTGATGTCTGATATCGTAAAATGATCTTAAATATTATGCATAAGAACTATAAATCATTTTTAGTGTTTTTAATGTCGTATTCAGTACATTCTCCTAAATGTAATCCAATGGATCATGAGCCATGTTCACCTAAGAAATTTTATCCAAAAAATTCCGAACTTCCTCTATGTACCTCCCGTAGTTCTTTGGCTTTTGCATGAGACCCGTAGGTGATTATCGTGAGGATAAATACCATTTCTTAGAGTACCCCTTCGTCTGATGTGCTTCGTTTCTGCAACAAAATAATTACTCGGTCTCTTTAACTTGTATGGGACGGGGTTTTATTTTACAGTGGCTAGCCATGCACGCCCCGAGAATGACGCGAAGCACGGAAAGTGAAGGCGTGCACTAGGAGTTTCTTGGCGTCTCGGACTTTTCTTTATCAAAGTATAGTCAAGGTATTCGTAAAAGCGATCGACTTGGTTTAGTTATCAGGTTCATAGTTTTGAATATGATTTAGTAGTCGAAATATGTCGTTTTCCGAGTAAAAACATGTGTTCATACGTCTTTTAAACTGACGAATACGGTGACCCTTCTGCTCTGTTAATGGTTTAAGTATGTTGTTTATTTTCTGTAAAATATTATTTACTCGTCGAGAGAACTGTATATTTTGTTTTCAAGATTTCAAGATAATATTGTATAGAATAATATAAACTGCAGTGTCCTCAGTAACAAAATGAATTACTCACTCATTCAACATTGCAGATAAAAAAATTCTATTAGGGAAAGAAACTTGAAGTTTGTTTAGAATGTAACTAAAGCCACTAATACAGGAATTTTCAAAATTCCGATTTTTAAATTATCAATTAAAGTGAAATATGATTTTTCGAAATTCTTCTATTATTATTTTTTTTGCTAAAAGAGTTGAGATACAATCTCCGATTTTGTACGTAAATATTGTTAAGTCAAATATCTTTACTAATTCTGGGTTTTTCAATATTTCATTTGATAATGGTTGAATAGGGGTGAATATAATTTCAGAAGTTACTACATTTCACGAAATAATAGTTTGGAGGAGTTATTTTGGATCATGTTGCTATGTGCTCGCCAAAAAACTATTTCTTAAGTTTGTACGTAGATGCAAATAAGTTCCCAAAGGATTAGTCTTAAATAAGTAATTGACGTGTAAAGTTGTAACGTTTACTATCAATCACATGACAGAACTTAGTTTAGAATGTTTGTATTAAAGAGCAAAACTAATACTATTTTTTCTGAACGATAATTATAAAAGAACTCAAGTAACAAATTCATCAGAAAAATAAACATACATATTCCAAAATTTACATATGTTATCCTTGCTATTATTATACTTTGATCATTGTTTTAGTATGCTCTAAAATCTCAGTGGTATTGAGGTTTCATCCAGGAAAATTTTTCTTAATATTTTATTTTAGTTCACAAACGCTACAAAAATCCAGCCACCTAATTGAGAGCAAACATATCAAGGAAATTGTGATACACCGTAACAAAGGCACGTTTTCAGCATCTACTCTATCCACGCTTCTGACTCTAAGGATACATTTGAAACTTTCTCTTTACTTTATGTGCTTAATTCAGTCCTGGATAAAAACTGTGCACAACATTTTTTATCCAGGTTTTTCCCTTTAATATGTTTTCATCCAGATTACAATTTTCATCTGGTCATAGTAATAACATATTTTCTAAGAATAAATGAAAGATGTGGTGTTGTCTACACAAATTTCGTTTATTCTTAAAATTTAATACTAGTATCGCCTCACCGATATTCAACAACATATTTTCTCTCCATACAAGTAAGAAATGAATTGTATATCCTTCAAACAACATCAACTCGCACCATCCTTTCTTATAAATAGCCGTAAGGTACCGTAAATGTGGATAATTAAAATTACTGAATATAGTTTTTTTCCCCTTCGTTTTATTCCTATGAGTCACGTATTGCACTCTCGGGGTAGGGGTACGTAATGTCTTTACTGTATTAGGATGGGGTAAGGGGGTGTTAGTGTTGGTGTTGCGAAAAACCGAGTTTTATAGGGTATGTTTTGAGTGTCATTTTAACTTTGATGATTTCATGGTTTGTAATCCTTGTATTTAGTCGCACAGTGAGGACACGGAGCTATGAGGAATCCCAACAATGAAATCAGTTTAAAAACATTTTCCCCGTACTTCCAAAAAGAATTAAAACTTTTTTTAGGGGGAGAGGAGGTAGGGCTAGCGTTACGTAATTGTTGAATGGGGAGTAAGAAGTATTGTTACAAGTGAAGGGGAGGATTATTGGGGGGTATTAAAATTGTAATTTTGTGTTACATTATATATGGACTATTGATAGAGCCAGTTCATCACGCCTCGGCATTGATAACCTGTGCACAACAGATTCTGTTGAAAGAGTTTTCTATCTATGAACAATAAATATAATAATTTTAATTAATTAATTGAGTATTTTTTATTTGAAATACGAAGGAATTTCAAATCAATATAGGGAAGTTTTCGGACTCTCACCTTAATTTAAAAAATAATTTGAATAAAATTGTGAAGCAAAGTTAAATTTATGATATTATTTTAAACGTCTCTACACTTGTTTAAAATAACAATTTCGTTCCATAATTGAGGCGGTTCCAAAATTATAGTAGGATTCTGCACTACAGATTTTTCTTGCTTATTCTTTTTTGATTTTGTCTACAAATCGTTCTAAATTAACATTAGTTTTCGAAAACATTACAACAAAATGTAAACAATAAATAAATTAATATGAGATGGGACAAACTGATGAATACGAATAAACATTTGTTGTCTGTGAATGATATTACAGATCTCATTTTCTTGTTATATTGTTGTTGTTTTAATTTAATTTAATTGACTCTCTTCGTTTGCTAAGGTGTCTACTTTCAGGCCCTTTTCCACAGACTGTTTGGTGGGTTTCAACAAAGACTCCCGTCCCAGACATTATCCAAACACGAGTATGTCTCAGATCTCGACTGCAACGCTATTCGCAATCCCATATTTATGATATTACTTTTAACAACCGCAGTCAAACTACTTTCGAAAGAGAGTTTTCATCAGTATATTTGATTAGCCTGTCACTAAGACACGAACATGGCGACTCCCATGACGATTGTGAGGGTAGATCGATCACACTGGTCAAAACCAAAAGGGATCAATTTGGATTGGAAGACGCTTTTCTGCAACTTCTCCGACATCAGAAAAACATGTTCAACACGCAACCGCGAAATTTGTCCAGTGTAATAATGGTTTGCATTCTGTGAAACGGGACATTCATTAATGGGAATTTATTTTTTGTCGAAACCATTTTAATAAATTTATTGTCAAAAAACAGTACAGACTGCGTATGACCACGTGGAGGACAATAAACTAATTTTTCCTAATAAATTAATAAACTAATTAACATCCGGAAATGGGATACAACACCTAGAGAGTATAATATTTCTTCTGAATTATGGCGTGAACTCAAGTTGGTCCGCAACGAACTAAATCAGTAAATTTTTGAGATAACTTTCGACCAGGTGAAAGTGAGCTGGGATTCGAATTCGGGACTGCTGCATGTATTGCAGTGGTGTTAACCACTACACAACCTGTTCGCCTTCCTTGGTCAGGTACGTCGCCATTTCACCAGGTTGAAGTTATAACACATCTTCTCCGCGTGAAGGTACACAATAGAAGCATAAGTATGAGTAAATTTTTACTTCATGACGTCAAAATATTATCTTCAACATTGAATTAGATTTGAATTGTAGAAAGGAATTGAAATGCCTCCATTTCCGAATGCATCGTTGATTTGGTGATCATTATGCTTGGTTTCGACGATCATTATGGGGATGGTATTGTGGTTGGATTAAACAACGTTTCCTCACGCACAACACTTATCAATGTCACGTCCCAAACGCATGAACATGCGTGCCGTGCGTGCAAATGTCGAACGTTTTGCTTCGTGCTCCATGTAACTCCGTGTGAAAGTTTTTGTAGATTAAATCATAACTTTTATCGTGATTGTATGCAAGTTCGTAAATTCATTTCGTAAATTTAAATTATTTGACAAAGTCCCTGTCCATTGCTGGTAATAGCAATGTACTTTATATGACAACCATGTCAAAAACAACAGAAAAGGAACTATGCCTAACAATCTACTTTACATAATTTCTCAACAAAAAGTAAAAATAAGTTGATTATTTAGTACTTAATTTATGTGACAAAAGAACAGATTAAAGAGTTACTTTGCATTGAAATACTCTGCAAACATGCAGTTGAACCTTTTCATACAACAATTCTACGAATAGAGTTCACCGCAGATAAAAATTTGTGACTTCTAGATCGCTACACAGGGAAGAAAAAAGGATGGTCCTAATCGCACGGCGTCCATTTGAATCTTAGGAAGATGCTGCGTCAAAATCAGGCTTTAATGCCATGCTCCAGGACACAGCGTCATATTAAAGCTAAAGAATATACTGGAATTTTAACACTTCCCAAGCAAATGGATAACAATCTGCCAATAAACTCAGGACTCTTGATACTAATTTAGCGTACATTACTTGAATTGTATTATGAAAACATTTTTATAAGAAACTAATTTGGTTATACTGGGAAGATATTAGTTGGTAATGAACCGAATGAAGGATCTACTTCGTTTGTATTGAAGTAGTTCCATATTCTGGTGAAAATATGACCTCATGAAAATAAGAAAATGGGCAAATAGTGAGGTAAAATAGAGAAAAATTGTTTTAAAAATTCACGAAAACAGAAGGAAGACGACTAATGAAACTCCAAACTTGCATCCCACATGGGAACAATTGGAAATCGAACAGTAAAATTGTGTATTTCTAAGATACGAGGAAAATAGAATATTAAAATTTCGGTTTCTTCTTTCCTAAAATAAGTTTAGCAGTCTCTTAAAAAAAGTATGACTCCAAACATAACTAAATGTCGTCGGAGCTACGCTGCGTCCGAAACGACTCTGCTTACTGCGAGGTTTGTACTTAAAGTGACCTGAATAATTAATTATGTCCAGATAAAAATAAAGCTATGCTTGCGCCCTACATTCTCCCCCGCGCATGGACCAGTTAACTCTGAACCGCAGCGGGTCGTGCTGTTATCCCGCTCCCTTAAGCTCCACATGCGAGAATATAAATCCCCAGCACACGATTAAAGTCGGAATTACTTATCTGACGTTACCAAGTTTAGTGGTATTCCCAACATAACGAAACAGTTTATCATAAATCTAAATATATATTATGTACATTTGCTAGGTTTGATTGCAAATACTACAACACGTGTTTCTAAATCTGTCCCACCTTTTAGATATACTAAGTATTTGATTTGGATTTCATCCCTCTCTTCATGATCTTACAGGCTTCACTCTGTCTTCAGTGTCATCATAAGGTGCTTTAATGTATTAATTTTACCTGGTTTTCTTTCCAAAATGACATGCATATCTTCAAAATATATTTCCTTTTTTTGTTTTAATTCTTTCTTCTTTTTCTTTAAATCATTGCACGTAAAAATTCTTACCCCCATCTTATACTCTTATTAATTTACATCTCTCATTCATTATTTTTCTTTCGTTCTCGAACATCTCTCATTTCCATTTCTTCATTTCTTATATTTTAATTTACTTTTCGTCTAAGCTTGTCTATGGTGTACCGAGAAGAGTCTTCGTCTTGGCGATTGCCATTCCTTCATTTCTTCAGTTTTTTTATTATACCAAAACATTACAATAGATTTAAGAGTAAAAATATATTTATTTAATCTAATAAGTTTGTGAAATTTAAAAATTGCTTTGATAGCTGAGAATTTCACTTCCGAGTACGTTATACTGAATCGAAAAAATAACAAAAAACAGATTTGCGTAAAGATTTCAAAGGGAAAAAAATTAGTTGAATGCTAATAATTCTATTTTAGGGAATTTAATTACGAAAAATTTTTGAACGGTCGATTATTATTATTATTATTATACGTTCGTAATTGAGTGTGCATTATAACATAGAGTGCCACCTAGAAGCCTTGAAAACACAGAAGAATAACTACATTATAGTAAGTTAATACCTCCTCAATAAATCATTCGGTTAAATCGGCAGTACTCCTTTTCACGGAGTTCGTGCATACACCGAAATGAGTGGCGTCTTAGTGACGTCTCTGGAACTATAGGACACTTGATGTGGACACATTGATAAACTAGTAAACGTTTGATGAGAATGATACGTGAGTATATCACCTTTTTTAATGGTGCAGAAAATGGAAGAAGACATTCCAGAAACTTTATTCTCTGCAGTCAAGCTATAAAACACAATAGGTTTCGCTGATGGAAATTATATCACAAATATGATCATACAATGAAACGTGGATCCATCATCGTAAGATCGTGTTTTAAGCAATGGGAAGATTGCGATATATGATGTGACGTTAGAGGTCATTTTCAGTTATTTGTTATACGATAAGTATTTTAATGACAGGTATGATAATATCAAGAAAAAAAGAAGCCTTTGAAAATATTATACTAACACTGAAGGTACAGAACAAAGAAAAATGTAAATATGTACGAATGTAAAAATGAAAATTCTTAATGGTTACCATTTAAGGTCAAGATGATGATTATCATTGTTAAGTTCCTTATGTAAACGGGATTAAGACTCCGGATATNTGAAAATATTATACTAACACTGAAGGTACAGAACAAAGAAAAATGTAAATATGTACGAATGTAAAAAAGGAAAATTCTTAATGGTTACCATTTAAGGTCAAGATGATGATTATCATTGTTAAGTTCCTTATGTAAACGGGATTAAGACTCCGGATATTTCACTTACGAATGAAGTGAATTTGTGGTTGGAAGCGACACGTTCTTTTCTACCACACATTTCATGGCTTTCTACGCCATTGAACTTCTGTCTCCCATCCCCTCCTACTCAAAGGCCAAATGGAAACATTGTATCACCCACAGTACATGGTCAGTGTTCTAGTAACATTGGCATACAAGTGGGTGGGGATATTTTCCCCACTATCATCGAACTTCATTCACCATTCCACTGTTCTTGCCTGTTCTTTTAACTAATTAGATTGTTTCAGTCAAATATATTTTGATAATAGAATGTTTTAAAATAATATATATATATACTACCAGAAATTTAACACTATTTTCTGTTATTCCCAATAAGATAAACCATTTCAAAATTTATTAATTCTGTTGACAGTCAAATCTCTTCTAAAGGAGTGAATATGGAATTTCGTTTTCATGAAGAAGAGATGGACATCAGTTCTATGAGGCGTAACGTTCTCCAAATTGCTAATGAATAATAATGTAGACCATTAGATCATAATATTTTGTATTATTTCCTATCATCAAGTATTATTTATCTAGGAACTAATTTATTAGTTTTTTTAAATAAAACTAAGTACACAGTTCATTTGATTATTAAGAATTATTTCCGGAAAATAATTTTCTTGGCGTATTTGGATAAAAATTATGCTTTATTTTTACTTGGTAATTGTGGAGCTTTAGCAACATTATCAAAGAATGATAATTTGAAAGGCGTTTCTATGTTGCTCATTGTTTTATTGGTATAAAGCTTTTTCTGCTGCATAGCAGCCATCGTCAGTAACATACACTGAGTATTGAGGAATGTTTTTTGGCGAGTGCCTAAATTTTAGTTATAAACACGATATAAAATAGATAAATGCCATAACTTATGAAAAAGTTCATTGAGAGTACAAAAATAAAAGATATTTCTTCCTATAATTGCTATTCTATGCTTTTAACTGAATCTATACTTGTATTATGATAACTTTATTCCAAGTTCCCTGTCTTAAAGACAATTGACATGCACTTTATTTTTCGTTATGATAATATTTCTATAATCAATATCAGTATGAACCATTGTGGTAATTTTTATTTCATACCTTACATACTCTGTATTATGTAATATTAGGTTTTCTATTGAGTGCTCACATTTAAAAATCTTTTGTTTATCATTAAAATAAAACAATTCGTTAAAAAATATGGTTCATAATTTTCCAGGTCATGAAAGAAGATTAATTTACATTGCTTCACCTTGATTATTCACACTAATTTGCGAGCATTTTTCGAATTCAAACACAAAGGAAACACAATACCTCAACGCTTATACACTTATTTCAAACGAGGACAATTTCCAATTAAATACAATTTCACTTTCTGCTGTTTAAACATGGTACGAGAACAAACAACGGAAACAGCTGGTGTCCATAATAAGGTATTTTCTCTCCTAGCAAACTATGAATTTCTGCTAACAAATGAGCTGACGTACTGTTGCTTTATGGAATATAAACCGGGAGTTTCGCTCATTAGTTTTTAGTTAAAAGACTTGGAAAATGATAACTCTAATTTGTTTTTTATGCATTAGTATTCAGTATATGTTTAGATAGAGTAAATTGAAATAAAGCCATAAAATGTCTAATTGACCTAAATAATAATGAATTATTTTAATTTTGATTTAAACATTAAGAAACATACTTTACCCTCCATTTAAATGATATAATTCTAGTAGCATGGAACAGTAGTTAACATCTTGTGAAAATACTTATCAAACACTAATTTAAAAAATCAAGAATATGCTGTAGCTTAGTTTTGAAGGAAATTTCTCGTAGTATATTTTTAACTTCAATTCACTTCTACCCATAAATCACAAGACATTTCAAGACGATACTTAATTGCAAAGACACGATTTGTCACGATTACGATTCCTGCCACTAGTCCTCACGTCATTTTCAACCATCTATTCATCCGACCCTCCGCATCCATTTCGGTTTCTAGGGTAGAAGAAAACGCGCTAAAGAGCAAGTTGGTTGAGGTTCATTTTTCACGATTTTTCTGCGAAGAAATGACACAGACAGTTCATAGAGTTTTTAAAAAATGGGAAAAGAAGACGTAAGATGGTCAGGAACCAGGAAGGAAGGGATATCACACACGCACAACGCCACTAGCCTACCGGGCACTCTGACGTACTTTCATCCCATAAAATCTTATCATGGTGTTGGTAATTTTCTAACTAACGCATGAACATTATCAGGGAATTACCATAAAAACACGTTGTATGTGCTTATGCCTTAGGCGCAAAAAAACAAACAAACAAAAAAAGACATACGTCCTTTGTGACTTCTGAATGAATAAAGTATTTTTGTAAACATTAGTTGAGGTAACTGTGACGTAAAATATATAAATGCTATGAAATTACTTCTTAGTAAATATGAATAAATTTATTGTCAAAAAACAGTACTGGCTTATGACTAAATTATTATACTCCTCGGAAGCAAGCAAGGGACCATCCCATCAATTCTGATTAAGAGCCCTAAGGTTGACACGGATTTAATGTTTCATTACGCTCCTAAGATGAGAATAAAAATAATGAAGTAGCATATTAAAGACCATTAAATTATGTTGATACATTTTGTATGATCTCACAAACCCTCGTAATCTTAGTTTCATATTTAAGAGAATAACCACAAATCTCACGTGAAATATCACTTTAATTTACAAATAGGGTAATTTATGGTCTTTGTGTAGTTTATCTTGAGTTCTTTTGTAATATTTTGTATAGTTCATTGTATATTGTATTACAATTATTATACAAAATTGTATATTTATAACTTACAAGTAGATGATTTTGTGAAACATTCAATAAAATTGCATTCAACGGAAATGTAATTATAGATTTCTTTTAGGATATAATCAGTATCGAAAGTATCCATTAGACGAAATCCGATCCCACAAATAAGATGTATGTAACGTATTAAGAACAGTTTTGTTACGTTCCTTGTATGGTCAAGTAATGTGCAGTTTTCAATTTCAAAACGGCAGAAGTTTTCCAATATACGATGTACAGTAATTCCCGTGTCTGTACAACTCATTTTATGACCTACCAGCTCTAGAAGCACTTTGAAGTATGAAAGCGGAGGACAGGAATGAATATCACAGATTACTTAGTTCTTAATACAGTCCAAAATATAAAAAAAAACGTGTGACTTTACGATGAATTAAATGAACTAATACCAAAAACCAGGTTTGTAGACAAGTAACAAGTGTTCTAAATTTAAACGTGCTGGTTATTTTAATTTTTTTATAGTACAGCGCTATTTTGTCGGTAAATGGAAACATCGAATTAGCTTGTATATTGTGTTCAAAATAGGAGAAACTTCTAGACGTTGCTCGGTTATTTAAATTAGTAAGACAGTTAATAATTTTTCTGTTTAAAATTTTTTCCAACTGTTCCAACTTTTTCCTCTGAATTTAAACACCATCCTCTGAAGTAAGCAAGGGACCATCCCATCAATTCCAAACATGGACCCCAAGGCAGAGGCGGATTGAAAAATTTCAGCAAAAAATGTCTGGGTAAGAGAAAAGTTAGCTAAGTGTTTTAATGTTAATAGAATATCAACAAGTTTGTAATTTAACACAAAAGAAATGTATTTCACATGTACGAATTATTATCGAACTATAGATTATGCTGAATATAGTGTTTATAAATCATAAGAATTGAAATAACACTAAATTTACGATTTAGTGTTTCAATGGACGCGCCCCTAGACAGAAGCCAAGAGAACCTGTATAAGACATCCGCCTCTACCGGAAGAAAAACCGGAGAATAATCCCGGGCCAGGATTAATGTACACAACCGTGCCAAAGTTGAGTACACATAAAACTAAATTAATATAAGCCATAAGACACAACACAATAATGCAAGAAAATAGGTTTTAAAATTGTTATAAGTTATTTTAAGTACTACAGCAATGGCGTGATAAAGTACAAGACGGATTTAACTTTTATTAAAATCATATTACATACATACATACTTGGGAATTTTTTTTCCTATTGAAGTATAATAACTCATAAAAAAACATTTATAAGGATTCAGGTTCAATTTAAATACGTGTCTGACACCTGTTCAATGAGAAAATATATTACCTCGAAAACAAGTTATGTAGCCACGTGGTGGGGGCCTACATCATTACCGAAATCTTATCTGAGCTGTAATAAGTTGTGTGAATACACTATTGTTTATTACAATTAGTTAATTGAATAGCTTCTTAATTAAATAATCAAACAATTTTGTCAATCATTGAAGAATAAATTACCCTAAATGTTTGGAGAGAATGCGGGGAACCTCCGTGAAATAAGGATCTGCCTACTGGACATCTGTCCATATTCCCCTCTTCAATCCCTTTGCTCTAACTGTACGTCAGCGCGGTCTCTCCTGAGATTTCACTAGGTGATGGTGTAGTGTGAGGGACGAACACAGGATGAGCTGCTGCTGTGGTTAAAGGATTCCTTTGCACGCATTCTCAGGACGCATCGGCGGCCTTCCGCATGCCGCCCACCGCGGGACGCGGGGCGCCGCCGTCCTCTGCGGGACGGCATCCGCATTTCGCCTTGACATGCTCCTCGCTTTGAAGGCAAAGTCAAGGTCTTCTATTTATGTAAAACATTTGGCTTTGGCTTCGGAAGATCCCTCTGACATTGGTAACAAAGAATGGATGTAAGAGTACTTTGACCGTAAAGCTACTCACTTTACGTGAACTAAGTTGCTTAATCATCCCAATTCTGTAGCTTAATTTCCAAAACGATTTAAATTGAAATGCACATACTAAGATTCACGATCCATTGAGTCTTTTTAGTTTTGAAATGATATTTCTTGAGTTGCGTTCGAGTGAATTTTGTCGGCAGTAACTGAAACAATTCGTTACTGTGACGCTCAAATGTTAAACTATTATGGCGCACACTATGTAATTATTATAATATTACAATACTTGCATACATGGATCGACAAAGAACTTTTACTTTTATAGACGTGCAAAGTACACGAATCTACTCTTTAAATTTCAAGTCCTTTGTGTTCTACATCCGTGTTAGTTCTCGTTTTTACGCCTCAATCTACAGTGATTAATATGAAAACTAAAAAATGCAAATTTTAGACAATATGACAATGGAAGTAATGTCACATAATTTAATAACTGACAGAAACATTCCTGAAACAAAGCTGTGAAAAAAGACATTTGACTATCGCAAGAAATGTTCAATAATCTTCCCTGTGCCTTGCTACGAGTTGGAACGCTAGACAGCATGTTCCACAACAGATCGGTTTTGTAGATTACTTGTGATGCAAAGGATGAGTTTTAAAAGAATCTATTAAATTTTTCACGGTCTCAATACTACCACTTCACGCAATATTCTTGAGGTGCTCCCCAGGACAAAATATCGCTAGTGTTGACAGCACATTAACGTGGCAGTCACACTTTTGACCTGTCTGAAATGCTAGGGGAACATATACACTCTACAAATTTGCCACAGTGATATTATCAGAGAGCATATTACAGAGAACAGAAGTAAGGTGAATCTATATGTTCACTAAACGATCCATGACCATATCACCTGAGGTATATACAGTATCACAAAATCTTCTCAGTAGGTCAGCAGAACGAAGTTCGTCACTACTGATTTACTCCGATTTGTCATGAAATATGCTGTTTTGCATTTCCAACACGTATAAAATACGTGGACATATTTTGAGCATACTCAACATATGAGTAAACTGTAGGTCGTAAATTAAGTACACGACTTAAACTCCATAGTTTTGCTATTAAATTCTACCAATTTTTTCAATTTCCACCATTTAGGTGAACCTTTCCCCTGAAAATAGGTAAGAAGTTTCCCCAACATCTCTTCCCTTTCCAAATTTCAATATTTTGTAAACATTGTACTATAAACTCTTGAGATATAATAAGATAGAAAAAAAAATTTAAAATAAAACTGTTTCAAATTTTTAAACTGTTTTAAAAAAACACAATTTGATGAAAACCACAAAAATATCACCACCTTAAAGAAAAAATAATTTACTTTATGAACACACATGTTGGGTCGAACTGACAAGTGGTTCTTATTATAGATTTAACTATAATTATAACGACCTTCTATATTTAAAAAAAGTAATAGTGTTATGTTTTGTTTGTGAGTGAAAATTTATTTGATTTTCTGTAAGGCGTGTATACTTTGAATCGAAGTATTGTCATTTGTACCTGTGCTCTTGAAACTCAATAGTACAATTTTATTTCGATAATGCGGGTGTTTTATATATTAAAATATTCCGAATATATTTGTTTATTAGCCAAAGTATTATGCTTATAACGAGAATGATGTAGAATACTAAAAAACAATAGTTATTTTCATCAACTGAATTATTTGTGTTGGGTATCAGGTTCATGGTATTGATTTCTTTCAGAATCTATGATACGTCGAAGGATCAGTAGTTATCAACTATGTGTGTTATGCAGACGTTTATTCCCGACTATGCTGTGGTCTTTGTGTAAACTCACTACACTGAAAACAAATTAATGCTGATTCAATATTGACTATTAGCTTTACACAATAACCTCACTTCATTCATCGTTTAATAACCAATACTAAAATGTATCCTCATATACATAATAACATCACCGGTATATTTAAGAGAGTTTGCACGTAGTTTAGCGACAAACTAATGACCTAACATCATGAATAATTTTCTCTTAAAATGTTTTGTTAGATAATTAGATCAGTTACTTAGACTACTAGATTATCCATGGACAATCTTCTCGGACGACGTGATTTGCCTAATTTTTTTTATTGATCAGCTAACCTACGCTTGTTCTTCGATACTCATGTTTTTCATGTATATGCAGGGAGATTTACGTATTTGGCGTATTCAAATAATTTTAACATTTCCTGCTGCAGAGATGTTGCTTTTTTATGTTTTAATTTGAACTAAATACTTTTTGCATTGATATAAAACCCGGGATAATGCAGAAACAAAGGTATAACTTTTATTGAATTTGAAGGAGTACCAACGGCATAACAGAGCCAAAAATTTTAACGTATAATGGTGAATATAGAAATGGGAAAAGAATGAACCGTATATCTTCTGGCGCATCGAGTAAAGCTTGCCTTTGCTGCTGTGACCACATATTCATTACACTGCTACTGTTTTATCTCTTCATAAGTCATGGCTGATAGTTATTGTTAGGTTTATAAATCACTATCTAAAAACTAAATTCCATCACAGATTGGACCTTCGTTTTGATTCATCATTATTATTAGAATACAACGGTCATATTGACCCGTGCATATACTGTTAAGGAATTATTCATTTTTATATTAGAAATAATCGATCGAACATTTATGAAAGTTAAGTTGTATTTGCCAGTCCATATCGGTGATTTCCCTCTATCCAACGGTGTCATTACGCGGTGCTCGTATTCTTGATTCCATTATTTAATGCTCCTCATGAACTATGTTGGGTTGCGGCGTGTTCTTCATTTTATTTGGTTCTAGTCTATCAAGCTACGTTCCCAACTCTTAAATTGCTGAAATATTTCAAAATTATGTTTATTTGCAAAAAAATTAAAGGTTTTTTTCACATTTAAATTTAATATGATTCTCTTGTTAAATTCTCATACAAACATAACACGATCTTTCCCATACATAGAACAATCCCAAATTGTGTATTCTTATGTTTCTTCCTCCGCAGACTTTGTCTCCTTGTTTCCCAATTCTTTTAAAAATAACTGTTGAAATTTTTTTAATCAACTGTCAAAAACTGTGTCATAACATGACTTCTATGTTATTGGGTGTTGATATATAAAGTTTAAAGTGTTGATATATAGTTAGTAAAATAAAGTAAATGAAGAATCGGTATTCGGTTTCCCACAAGGGCCAGTGTTAAGTAAACATGAATGTTAAATAATATACAGTAGAAAGACGAAGTGGGGCGTATGGTCTGCGACCTGAGTGTTTCGTAGACCACGGCATGCGTGCGATTTCCCTCAAGAGTTCGCGGTGGCGGTTACACAAGCACAGGAATTCGCCTCAATTTAGCAGTGAATATTTTGCATTTTGCGGAGGAAATATTTTCCATTTTGCCAGTGTTTCTTTGGCCTCAGGCCACCAGGCGACGGAGATGTCCCTACTTTCCCCTAGAGGTTCAGGTACGGCTACCTCCTCTTCTGTAATTAATTATTAAGCATCAATATTTGAATTCTTAAGAACTGTGGTCGCCCCAATATACGGAGAAAATTTTTTATTACGAAGACCAATAGTACTTTTTCCTACTTGTTTTATCTTTCTCGCGGTAATCAGGCACAGGATTATTACCTTGGCAAGTTGTTACAGTAAATTGCTTAGTGGGTAAATTGTCCTTATTTTGAATTGTCATGTATCATGTAGATCTCCGTAAACACAACACCGTTTCATAATGACCATAATTTCTTTTCTTTCTTCTTCATTATATTCACAGACGTACCAATAGGGCTGTAGAATAACTCCGCTACTGAAATTTATCTACTTTATGAATATAATGATCCAATTATCGAAAAGGAGTTTTAATATGTCACTATGTTATTTTTAATCTATTGCGAACTGTGCGCTAAATAAATCTCACAATTTTATTGTGAATCTTAATTGTTTTCACATTCTCTTATATGTTAACTGCTTTACCCTACAACGTTTAGAGAAAATAGAGAACTATTCTCTTCTGAACTTTAATTCACTGTTTTAGCAAGTTGGTTTAAAAAACAACTTATTTTTGAATATGATAAATTTAAATTTGTTTTTAAATATGATAAATGAATTCGTCAATACTGATTGTAAGAGAAACTGCTCGTATATTTCACATTTGTTGGAATATTTATTTGGAAAATGTTCGTTCCTTCACGAGGTATATCACGATAGAACATAAAGCGTTTCACACGACAACTGTATGTACAATAAAAGAAGTACACAACTGATATCTGCTCAGTGCGGTGCGTGCCAGCAGTGGAACATGTGATTTGCTAATTGTGCAGAATTGCGATAAGAAACTGGTTTTGAGGTTCAATATATGACTTGATTTATCACATGTTATGTAGTTTTCTGTCATCACTTTCTTGGATGAGGGGTTGAGTTTGCATTTCCTGACATTATCACTGATAGGTACACCTAGTATCCGTTATGTATCTTTAAACGTTGTGAGTATTTTTGGAATCCAGAAATAGGTAAATACATTTTCCACAGAACAAAACGAATAGAAGAGACCATTGGATTCAATGATTTTCATTTCAATTTTCGGTCATTCAATTATGTGTAGTTTGTCTTTATCATCGTTTTTATTTCGCTATTTTTCCACAATTTAAGTCTGAGTCAATTTTTTTTATCGTGTTCAGTGGAGTATCAAAGCTCTCGAGCACTGCTGGCTGTGATCTCTTGTACGCGCTATGCACGTGTTGTGAGCTAAAGCAGAGTATGTGACACGCAGACTGAAAGCAGTTGAAATACTATTAAATAATGTTAAAACATATATTGCAATAACGTCTGTAGAACTTATGAAACGACCTTACTTCCACATACTCATTTGATATTTCTTTGATATTTTTGGTAAATTAAAATACATTGTCTTTGAAATTGTTAAATTACATTTTCTGCATTGTATGTAGAAGATAAAAATTTCTACAATTTTCTACATTCTTATTTAATCTATGTCATCCTAGTTTTCTTTGTAGATTCCTTATGATATTCTATACTCAGATATACAATACCTGAATAGCCTGAATTATCAAAAATTAACTTTTTAAGGTTCGACACATTTTTTTATTAATTTAAAAAATGTAATACCTTACGTATAAATTTTATTACAATTTTGTATTCTTTTTCTATCTCTGTAATTTTGTTTCTTTGTATATAACTTTACCATTTATTCTGTGATTTAAAAAAATATCATTTTATACTCTACATATTCAGTGATTCCCTTACTCTGTACTCATATTGTAAATATTATGTATTAGTGTAGTATCTGTGACTTATTTTGTGTATGATTCACGTATACCATATTCCTTGATTTGTGTGAACTCTTTTTCTCATTTCCGTAATGTTAAACCGTTAAAATAATTTTTGTTTAGTAGTTGCCTGATGCTGACCCACAGTTGTGTCGAAACATTGTAAAACTTATATAATTGATGATAAATCGAATCAGTGAAAGTAAGGACGTTCTATTAAAAATGTTAGCATATCATGTGAATTTGAAGAAATTAGAGAAGGTTGGAGATTGCGTTTATCGGAACGGCAGATGCCACTGAATGTCACCGTATTCAGTCTACGGACCGGAGCTTGAATTTTTGAGTCAAATTAACTCCTTCTTTACTTGTTGTTTACAAAATTTGTCAGTAGAACTATTTAAGATTTATTGAAAAAGAGATTTATTTTAGAAGAATATTCATTGTTATAACTCTGTAAAGAACTTCATGTTTACGGAGAAGTATGTTTCTTCTTCTGTGTTAAAGTTGAGAAAAAGAATTGAAGGAAAGAACACGTAGAAACAGCTAGAGTGACTTTTTGTGAATGCTTTAAATTTCTAAATAAATGTTTGTTTTAAAAGAAAACTTTCTTTTACAAGGGTGTTGGACATTTTTTTGGGTGTTAGAGGGTGATCCATATCATTTCTGCAATCTCATAATGTTTTAGAGGATTTACTAACACATGCATCACTGACCGAACCTAGACCACTACTTCTTAATTGATTGCTGGTTACGGTATCGCGTAGTCTATCAGTTTCTGTATCAGAACAATCTGTAATGTGTAACCTGTAATCAATCTGATAACAATTTTGACGTATTCAAAAGTAGCAATTCTTTCTTAAGTTAATTTTTTGCAAAATTCTGGCGAATTGCTCTTGGGAATGTGCAAATAACCTTTTTTGTTTACAAATTCGACAAGATACGCAAGCATTTTTGTTAGAATTTCAACAAGCTATGCAAGTAATTTTGAGCCTTATTAATTATCTCAGTTTTACTGACGAAAAAAATAGTGACAATTATAGGTGGGAGAACAAATAAATATTTTATTATTTACACAACAATACAAAATTAGTAAATATATTTAATGATAATTTAAATAAAGACAGACTGTTTACAATATTTATAGGGATAGTTTTATGCGGTCTTTCAATGTATTCAATAATTCTAGATTAAAAACGTATGATGTATATAGTATTATAACAATATTTTAAAAATAATAATTTGTAAAGAGTTCTACAATAATATTTTGTTAAGCTCTCTCTTAAATTGAACATCTAAGAGTAATTTCAACATTTTGAACACGACTATTCATTAGGGAATCCATCGAATTCCTGTTGGGCTATTTAAAATTACGGTGGGAATCTGAAATAATAATATTGGTTTGATTACGATGTGTTACAGTAATTACTTAAAATGATGTGTCAAGGGGAATACATCAAAGGGAACTGTATCACGGTCTTTAGCTAGATTGGAATATAAATGACACAGGTAAATCGATTAGATCAGTAAGTATAGATACAAATGTGATTCGGTTGCAGATCTATTTACTAAATTAGATGTTTCCAAATTCATTTTGTAAACGCCAATATGTAAGTTACAAACAAATACGTTTATGGTAAGGTACTTACTGGAATATCAATTATGTTGAGGGGAATAGGACATTTTGATTTTTTATGTGAATGACTATTACTTTTTCTATTTAAGTACTTGAAGTTTAGGTAAAGTGAGCTTCTTTAATTAGAGCTTCAACACGATATTGTCTATACATGATAATGATAACTCGGACAGATCTAATATAAGGTTATGTTGCAAATAACTAAAGGATAGCGGAGTCCATAAGAAAAGGCGTTACATAAATCCTGAACAATATAAATGGAAAGTCTGGCACTCATGAGAGACGCATGAGGGATATCTGCTGAAGAATTTGTAATTGTGCGGAATAGAATTTTTATTTCCTACAGTTTCCTAAAAAAATTATTTATTTGTTTATTAAACCAGAAAATTTTACCAAGTAAAATCATACGGAGGTAAATTAATTACCTGCGCTTGCCTAACTAAAAAGAAAAACACACTAACTATGTATCGCTGAAGGCTTGTAGCTAGTTCAAACAGACAAAAGAAGTGTTTAACAATTATACAAATTTAACCTAGTAACAAAAACACACAAGTAGTATTTACAAATATCTAAACATTGGTCGTAATCCACTTAATTAATATCTTCCTTATGGTTACTTTCTTATAAATAAATGTTTTAGATTATTTGGCAGTGTATTAAATAATGTAATAACTGTTTTAATACTTCTAGTTTTAGCAAACTTCGGTATTAGTGTACTTTTACTTCTGATTTTACTTGTCTTATTAAGGAACTCTTCTTTTAGATCTTTATAATGATAACACAAGGACTCAAAAGCGAACATTTGATCTAGATTAGGGGGTAATTTAGGATATCAAAAGTGTTTTATGTGAATTGAATGAAACCATTAATATTAGACAATAATACTTCAAGAAGTAGATTGTTACTCTTCTTTAAAAATATATAACATTCAACCACAACAAAAGATTCTTGATGCCGTCATTTCAGCGACCAATGGCATTGAGTTTTAATATAAGGACGATAAACGAGACGAAGGGTAGGTGGGGGGACAGGATAGCAGTCACCAAGGTAGGAGGAGGAGAAAAGCACCCCTGGATACTGCTACGCGGCTGAGGCATCCTCACCTGAAGGGAAACCAATAATGGCTTTCGCAAATTCCACCCTCCGAGCAACAGCGGCTTGTGCTGTTGCTGCTACTGCCGGTGGAAAAGTTTCCGTCTGTCCGTCTGCATTGCGAGACTGCTTCCCGCTCCACTGCCGTTTTGCCGCATATTTTTGTGTTCGCGTTCAGCGTTGTTGCACCACGTTTCTGGCGTATTTCCTTTTTTCCTCGTCTTATTACATTAAAGTAAAATATCCGTAGCTTTCACTTTGTTTCAGATGTGTATCGGACTCGGTCTTCAGTTTCGCCTGCAGTTTTCTGCCTTTGACCAATATAGGATGTATGAGGTGGAGATTAAACTTTTGCCCATACGCTGAAGCTCTAAACTATCTTGCGAAATTTTCATCTTTTGATTTTTAATTTGATTATAGTAAAACTTTTCTATAACGGACCTTAAAATTTGTCCACTAATTTTGGGTTATAGAGTCCACGCAGAATAAAATGATGGGGAGTAAAAAGGAGTCCGTTATAGAGAAATGTCCGTTTAAGTTTCACTGATTATTTAATTTCCTCGATGTTTTGTTTTCGAAACTATCATCGCCTTCCTAAATGAATCTAATAAGGTTAATATTTAAAATGTACGCCAATACGACAATGGAGAGATAGAAGTTATGAAATCAGTACGTAGTACCTCCTAAACACGTACTGCACGTACAAGTACAGATTGCATGAAATGTCTTCTACATTTCCTACATTGCAATTTTTAAAGGTTGATATAGAAACAGCGCCTGCAAGATTTTTGGGCAAAAGTTTTTCGCCGTATCTCGAAAAAGGTGCATGAATGTGGTTTAGCAATTTGTACGCAATATTAACTGACCAATCAAAACGCTTATATTCATATTTTCAAAATTTTGAATTTTTAAGAAACCGGAAGTGGTGCGCAGTGTGTAAAGGACGTCGGTATGAACCGTCCAGAAATATGATTCTATATCGCAAAGATCCGAAGAGGTCTCAATTTTTTTTCGACCGATCAATGCGACTCGAAAATGCGGTTGAGAATAGAAATATACGAGTATTTTTACAGTCCGGAAACATTTTCCGGACACTCTAAGTTACTCAAATCACTAAGAAATATAATTGTTTTCTTTATTTTTATTGTAATTGTTTTATAACACAACAGTATAAATTATAATGATGAAAAAACATGATTTGATTTGTATCTATCAGTTAATAATAGAGTACAAGCAATATTTAGGAGCTCGCTTGACTCGTTTGAAATGCATAAGAGTGTGCACAAACATGGCGACCCCGAGCACAACGGATCCCTGATTTACGCATCTCACTTCAGAAAAAGTTAAATAGCTTTCTCAAATGTCCAGTGACCTATAAATACAAGTTATGTAAAAAAATACAATGGAAAATATACTACAAATCAAAGCAATTTTCCATGACCGCCGGGATTTAAAAGTATCACCATCGTGATAGTTTTTTAAAAAGGTTTTTTCCATAAACGGCATCATATTTTATTACGGCATCAATTATAATTGCAATTCTTTCATTAAAATGACCGGTGATAAGTACATTTTTTTCTGTTGTGCCAATTTTTAGTCATTTTAGTGATATAATTTTTCTACGTACGCTGGTACTACCTTAAACAAGAAAGGTTGCAATTTCGTTTAAAAAGTAGTAAAAATAACATAGCTTCTAAAAAACACAGTACAATAACCAGAAAATGGAAAGGCATTAGCTGTATATTCCGGATAGCGCAGACTACGACCGTGGAGAATACGAGTGCGCATACAATATTGTGAAAATGAATATTCTAATAATGAAATTGTTTATCCAGGGACAAACATGAAAAGCGCATTTTACTACTCTGTACCAAAAAAAAAAAGCTAGTTGTACAATAAGCCTATTCATTTCGTTTTCGTTTTGAGTTTCCAGAGCGTTGTTAATTTAAAACGAACAATTTATCCAGTGCGTACGAAATGGGAAAATTATCCACCAACGTTTCTATTCGTTTCCAATGCACAACACAGTCCAATCTATTTTCACTTTGGTAGAATTTATCGTTTACAGTTCTCCACAAATAGATTGCACATCTCAAAATTTTACGTGTCAATGTTAGCAAGAGATTTGTAATCAGTTAAAAATAATTTATCTTTTTGACGTGATTAATTCCATAGATTTGTCTCGTATAGCAGTGTAACTTTTTCCAGTTATTTTCATGAATAGTTTCAACCCTAAAACGCGTATTACTATAGAAAAAGTGAAACGTTTAGCGACGTAAAAGAAAATGATTTTAGGATGTAATAAATTACAGTAAATTTACGAATATGAATTTACATTTTAGTCAATGAACATTTTAACCTCATTGTATAATTATTAAGAAATAATACATACTAAAATAAAGAAAATCTTTGAAGTAGGTAATACATTCATCCTCCAACTATTTGTTCAATTTCCACGACTCTTTGAGATAGTGTATCGTTTCAGTTTTGAAATTTTTTCTATATTTTGTATGGTAGCGAAATAATTTTTAATAGATAATAAATCCCTTTCTTTAATAAGTATTTTGATACCGATTGGTCTTTTATTTAGTTCATCTAATTTAATAAATATAAGATTTTATGATTTCTTTCTGAAGGTGTTTTTTTTAATTTTTATTGTAATGTAGAGTATTTCGTGCCATGAGCTTTTTGTTTTTAATTGTAATTGGAAAGTTGAGTGGGGCAAACTCAATATTTTTTTGTTTCCTTTGCGCTACTCGTTTGAATATACATGTTTATGCTCATTCTCGTTCACTGATTTTTATCCTCCTATTACGGTACGGTACGGTTTCTTTGACGATATTAATTTTTATTACACCTCCATGGTCTTATCTTGTTTAATCACAGGCGTTCAGCAAACGTTCTTTTTTTCGACGTTTGTCTTCAGATATCCGACAGCTCTTTTCTTCACTTTCTCACGCTTCAGTGCTGAAAATGTTTCACCCTAACGAGACAAGGCTCTTATCCTCTATATGGTAAGACGAATGTCAACTTAAGTGACGGTAACCGATGCAGTGAATGGTGATGACACGGAAACTGGTCCCTGAACACCTCTTCTCGCACCAATTAACGGATACCACCTGATAAAACTCAGGGCTTAATCTCTTCTCTTTTTTTTTTGTTTTTTTGTTTTTTGTTTCGTGTTTTTTTCTTGAGGCCACCAACTTGGAACCGGGAGAAAGAACACCGGGTAGCGACTTCCTTCACCTAACTTAAGAAAAGAAAAGAAAAGGATATCATCATTCACTGTACATTTATACATCCAAATTATTTGCGACAAAATAACAGCCTCGAATTAATACAATTTTTAAATTTATATAACAATTCGCTTGAATGAATACTGTTAGTATTCTTGCTATTAAAATATTTTCATGAATCCAAAAGAAGAAGTTTTCCATATTGTTTACGAATTACATAAATAAATACATTTCATATTATAATATATTCATCATATATCGCTAATAGATTTTATTATTTTGTCTTTACATTACAAATATTTATTACTGGACTTATATATTCAATACTTACATTGTGATTACGAAAAAGGCTTATTAATAGCAAAACCAAATTTTGCATTTTTTATAGTGCCTTACGCCATATTCATTACATCTTACGTATAAATACTAGACAGTATGTCTATTTAGAGTTTTTCTATATAATACACGTCTTTTATTGGATTCCGTTCATAATTACATCATCTTCTTAAATATTATTGAACATCAACCGCACGGAAAAAGATACCTGCTGGGGTAGCTAATGTAGTGACTGTCAGCCGTACAGACAACACATGATGTCGCAGAGCTTACATCCGTCTGCTATGACGTGAATTTTCGTCCTTCTTTACCATAGCATACAACATTAGCTCTCACAGCTTAAGTTGCTAAATCTACACGATAAGAAAATGGAATCTATACTAGATGATGTTGCCAACCAGATAAGTATGTAATATTGATTCGACGTGCAACTGCATGCTTTCTTCTCTGTACGGTTTCTTTGACGATATTAATTTTTATTACACCTCCATGGTCTTATCTTGTTTAATCACAGGCGTTCAGCAAACGTTCTTTTTTTCGACGTTTGTCTTCAGATAACCGACAGCGCTAGTATTCCATCCAGGGTCCTTTCCCACTGAAAGCGCGAACGCTACCACTAAGTTACTGCAGTAAATGTTTCTTGTGTTACGATGTCTAATAATTGGTACCATAATACTGGTACCATGAATAGAAAATACGTAAAATAGCAGTAATCTCTAAAATTTTGAAGAATATATCTTTAAATACCAAGAAAATAGTTTTTATGTATCCAAACATTTCTAAATTTTGAATACACTAGATATTTTTTTTTTAGATTAATACATATGAAAATATCATTATTGAAAATAAGAATTAGATATTCGCCAACATTAACCTTCAGAAATTTAAAATATCATCAGTGTACTGCTGCTCGACGTCGAGAAAACACTGTAAATATTCGTCTTCTAGACTTCAAGTTTCGGTCTACGCAACGTCGGGATGGCGTCGTTTAGTCGTTGTAATGGAAGAACTATTCATAGTTGCGACAGCCATGGTCGATTTGACTTCGTAAAACAATTGCTCAGGCTCAATTGCGCTGCCTCAGTCATTAGTCTACGAACTAAATTCATAGAAGGCAGCGCAGTCGAGCGTCATTTAGCGGTAACTACGAAGAAGATCGACGTCGAGCAACAAACAATTCTTGTAGCCATGTCACATTTTTGAGCGGAACTGAGCTGTTGCGCGCAAAACTTATAAGCTATAGCTGTTGATGTAACTTTTTTCCTCCCAGACAACACACTGTTAGCTTCCGCAGTGATAGAAAATTGGTCTCGTTCATACGAAAACTATTTTAGGGCAGTTACAGCGTACGCTGTGGCAGCTAATGGTCCTCTCTGTCCGCTAGACAGCCAACGCATGAGTTATCACAGCTAACTTTAGGTTAAATTATCCAACTTATTTTTTTCCGTGCGTAACGCCCATCAATATAGCAATACATTATTTTCTTGCTTGTAGGGTGTATAATTTTTTGGACACGAATTTTTCTCCTCTTACTCACGCTAACTTTCAGTAATTGTTCACAAGAATCAGCTAGTGTCTTTTGTGAACAACCGAAGTGAGATTGCGCTGCAGCTAAATGATTTTAAAATTATTTTCAGTGTGTTAATGAGAAAGATATTGTTCAGCATATTCAAAGACGTTATCGTAATTACCTTTGAGCATAAGAAATATCAATGTGATTTTTAAAATCTTCAAACATTCATTTGTAAAAAATACGTGATGGTTAATGATTTTAGAAATCCCACAATATTTTTCCCTAGAACTCTATTGCGTTTTGAATGAGTTTGGATAATATTAAGATGGTGAGAATATACCCGTGGGACATATCGACCGTTGTCTTCATCCATTACTTGCTTCCATAGTGAAAAATTGCCTTTTATCAACAGGATTATTCATAGTTCTTTTATGATTAATTTTTCATGAGAGGTGTACCTTCAAAATGACGATTCGATGACGAGTAAATGTTGTTATACTTTCTACCGTCCTTCCTTAAATATTTCAAATGTCATTTTTGTATTCATATTAGGTATTACTGTGCAATATATACTACAAAATAATGTCTGAGAGTTGTTTTTGTCGTAACTAACCGAGCACTTTAAAAAGTCCCGAACTTGATGGTATTCCAAAAAGGATTAAACTGACGTGGTTTTAATTCCCTGTATATTCCTAGTGATTAATTTTGTTGAAGTAATGAGTTTTCCTCCGTATTTAAAGTCGGCTTGAGTTTTCACTTTTCCTCAACGCTTGATATTGCAAAGAGCTTTTCTAAGAGATTTATTTCAACAGTTTAGAGTCGTTTACCAAGTTATAAATGGAGTTTGGGAAGGCGATGAATGAATACGTGAAACTTGAACAGCTTAAGGTAGAAAATATAACATTACTTTAAGGAACGTGAATTTTAATAAACTAACCAACATGAGATTCTCCACGGTATTGAGATTTCATCGTAGTGATTCCACGAATTAAAATACAGATCAATGAACTGAAATCAGTTATAAAAATATTTGATGCTTACCTACATCTCTGCAGGCGAATTTCTAATAGTACATTTAAACTTTTCAAATTATTCAAAGAGCAATTAAAAGCAAATTATTTCCCAGGTAATCGTAGTGGTTTAAGCAAAACAAAACCAAACCATATGATGCGTATTTTTTACATATATTTACTCTATCATTTATAAGACATTAAAATATATACTTCAAGATTATAAACCATAAACAATCTATCATTAATAATATACTTTATGCAACTACACTAAAGTACTCAATTTAGGCTGGGCTTTCTTTTCTGTTTTTTTATTAAATAAATTTTTATTTATTTTATTTCTGTTTTTTTATTTATTACCACTTGAATTTATTCTGCCTTTTATTAATAGTCTATTCTTATTAAATGTTGAAATGTTACAATTAATTAAATTCTCCACTATAACGAAAAAAATTTCACCAAGGGCCTAAAGATTTTCCAGAATTATTATAGACTTCAGATATGAAATAAATCATCTTGGATTTATGCAGAACGATGTATAACCGCTGTTCATGAAATAAAGAAACTTGCAGCTCGACGCAGTGGCGCCTTCAAGTGGTAAGAGACTATCTGTACATGTAATCAAGTAAGTTGTAGGTGATTATCGTCTGTGTAGTTAGTTCGTGATACTCACCGGGAGATAGAGACGCTAGTCGCACGCTGCAAGATCAGTATACAGAATTTGTATGGTATATCGC
Source organism: Laupala kohalensis (assembly GCA_002313205.1). Lineage (NCBI taxonomy): Eukaryota > Metazoa > Arthropoda > Insecta > Orthoptera > Trigonidiidae > Laupala > Laupala kohalensis. Next base: position 1,043,100 of record NNCF01126189.1, read on the forward strand.
AACTATATGTTATTAGACTGTGATTCTAAATCAATATTATTTCCTTAAATTCTTGATCTTCTTCGTGTTTCCATGTTGTAAAGCATTCCGCAACATATAGTCAGAATATTCAATAGCGCTGCATTTAAAGAAGAATAAATAACGTTGCCGAAGCTAAAATGGCATTTTATTTTTTGGAAAGGTATCAAACGAGTCAATTGTTCAACGGAGTAATAGATAAGGACATAGAGCACCTGCCTTACGTCAACTGCTTTGCTTGAAGCATAGCACAACTATCCGATGTAAACATTTGCTTGTTGACGTGCGTGACTTCTCAAATTCTTTCAGTCTCGCTACAATGCAAATATCTCGAGCGAGTTCAGTTCACAGAGAATAGGGGGTTCCGATGTATAGAAAGCTCACATCATTTCCGATCCTATTGTCTAAAAATATTAAGCATTCTGGTTATGTTTTGTCAACTTGAAAGAAAACTTCCTAAAAGAAAGATCAAAGACGTATTTCAGCAGTATTTCTTTTTCTCTTAATCGACTTCATAAAAACTGCAATGTATTTCTCTCAAATAATTTTAAATCTTCATCTCATGATATATATTTTATTTGTAAAGATTTATTTTCTTACGTTCAAAAGTCATTGAGATGTTATAAACATGTACAAATACTTAGTATCTTATAATTAAAAAATTGTTGGTCATTGAAGATTAATTTCTAAATGTTTTAAAACTTTTGGAGGTAACACTTTTGTTGATTTTAATTTTCTGATTATTGTTCTCTGTCAGAAATTTTATATTATTAAACAGTAATCTGCTCATTTAATTATAGACGGGACATTGTCTTTGTATTTCTCCAGGTCAGTGACAGAAACTATGAAGGGTTAGTGCAGTGAATTCATTCAAAACAATTCGAGTAATACAAAGATTTTCGAATATAAATTAATATAAATAATAATACAGCTGGAGACTTCCTGTACGAGACGGATGATGAGACTAAATGAATATCTAACCCCGTACATGAAGGCAACATACTGGTGTAAGAAATTTTGAAACATCGATTTTTTTTTTCCGTCTTTGCTCTACACCTTCTACGGAGCGGAAAAACGAGCTGTTGATTTCATGTTCCATCGAGGATTTTCTCACTTGGCAACTGTTGGTACTGTATCTTATTTTCCCGGGCAACCTGACTTTTGTGATTCGCAATTACCTCATCTGCATTATGGTGTGAATTGGAAGAGCAAGCTTAACGGTCTAAAAATTGCCATTTAAAAATAAGAAAATAATAGTTTAAAATTCTTTCCCAAGTGACTTATATCGCAAAGTTCCTAAACAATTTTTTATTAAAAGAAAATCTTGGTAATATTCCGTTATTGGTGTGTTTAAAATTGAAGCATGTGATACAGCACATTTTCCGTATTAAAAAGAGAAGATAATGCTGCGTAGTATGTTTAAAACAATACATACACCATTCGTCAATCAATACGAGTATTTGGTTCTTGATCATCAAACGCCCTCTCCGAAACAATCCGTCAAGCAATATGTATATATGTCACAGTGGTTTTTGTAGCAGCGTTTCATCTATCCCGAGTGAACGCTATGTTGATTATCTCGCGAAAAAGAGAGTAAGACAGAGAGAGACAAAAAGAACGCATCTCGTCCATTACAAGACGCGGCGAGGACCACTCTCAGCTTAATCCTACACTTTTGAGTTACGCCTTTGTGTCTGACTGCTCTCTTTTTTTCCCCGAGCTGGTGTCGATTTTTGCTCGCGGTAGAAAGCAACCCAATGCGCACCACCAGAAATGTTTCTTTCAGAAACACAAGAAAGAACAAGGGGAGGGGGTGAGTCTTTCTTCACTGCGAGCTCGTATTGGATGGATGGGAAATGAAGAGATGATGCGCAGTCGAATGTTAGACGTTGTGAGACTAATGTACTATTGGAGTTTTAAAAGGTTTTGTAGTAACGTGACTTCGGTGAATTAAAGATGTAAAGATAATATAAAATGATTTAATTAAAAGGTTTTGTCGCTATATTTGTATAGACATCCTTTTCTTCCGTTATTCTTAATCAGTTGATACGAATGTGTTAGGGTAACTCCGGGACAGATGGATCACCTTTCATCAAGTGGTCGTAATTTCTTTAAAATTTAAATTAAATAAAACTGATTATCTAATAACCAAATTCTTATGATAAAATCTGGAAATCAATCTAATTAGCATAACAAAGTTGTTCACATGCGTCTAACTTCCTTATTACTGCCACTGGTCCAAATCTCCCGAATCTACCGTTTCATAATAAAGATTATTTTCTAGACCGGGACAGTATTACGTTTTACACATCTTCCATTTTAACTAAATACTGTGTATTTTATGATAGGTTTGAAGATTAAAATTCAATTCGAATAGTAAATTCCTATCTTCCTCCCAGGTGACGCTACTCACCGCTTTACGATTCAGTGAATATCACACAGAATATACTTTATTCGTAAACAACCTCGCAAGTGATGCTACTCAAGACTCTTTCACTTAGAGCTTCTGCGAAGTAGGTTTATTATTAATTTTTGACTTTTATTTACCTTAAAAACGTGGTAGATGTCATTTATCTAAATGTACTCAGTGATGCGGTCAGTGATTGATACGCTCATGTTAGTGCTGCGAAATCCTTGCACTGACATAATAGTTTTACTTAAGAGTTATCCATATATTATTTTCTGATATTGTAGTAATTTTAGTATTAAATTATTTACGAATTTTTGCATGGGTGAAGCAAACAGATTTCAAAGAATACGAAATATACGACAAACTTAAAGACTAATTTATTTGAAATCGTGAAAAATGTTTCACCGTGTTATATATATTAATATATAATATTGATAATTTGTTAAATGTTTTGAATAACATTCTAGTGATCTTGAACTAAAATTAATAAAAATACTTTATTTAAAATGGAGTTATTTGTTTAAAAACTGGTATTTTATTAATAATATAGAATAAAGGTGTATATAAATTATATGTATTCCAGAAGAATAAATATTTAAATTTAATCTCATCGAAAATAAATTGAATGTATCTAAGAATATTTTTTGACCACTGAAATAAATGGTAACATAGTACTATTTAGATATATACTTTTCTATTTACTAAATAATTTAATTTTTTTCTGGCTTATATATNNNATATGAGGTCTTCTATCTCGCCACATAATATATTGGTTTGAAATATTAAATGCGTGACGCGTTTTGAGTGAAAACAATGGAATTAAATGCAATAAAATATATTGGCTCATTGGGAGTAATTCTGGGAATACTATAAGCAAATTTGAAGCCAATTTGTGTTTATGGCACCCGCATGAAACCTTAAAAAAATGTAACTTTCAACCAGTTACTAATAAATATAATACTGTTTTTAATTTGAAATTCGCTATATACATTTTAATAATTGGAATAAAGAACATTTTGAGATTAACTGGAGCGTTTTCTATAATTCGGATATCTTAGTTCTTGCCATATGGGCGAGGGTTCAGCCACTAATTGCTCATCATGCAGAAAGTTACAACTCCAACAGCTGGTACACGTTGTGCATTCTAGGGAAATTTTACGCTCTTGTTTTTGTAACAACTGTGAAATCACGGTATTTTGATTTTACAATATGATACGACACTTTCACGGGTTTATTACTCGACGACCATTGAAACGATTCGTGCGAATATAAAAACGAGTAAATAATTTTCATACTTTATAGAGAAGAATAATACCTTAATTTTCTTCAATAGATTCTCATAAAATAACATTTTTATTAGTCGTGCCGTTTCAGAAAACAACTTCTTCCTGAAGTATTGTAGACATATTAATGTGGTTGAAAATAATGAGACTGGAAGTACTACAAACTAATGTAGAAAGCGTCAGAAACCCCAAGGCTTTATGACGTTTTTCGATAAGTTTTAGAAAACAATGATACAAACCACATGCAAAGAAGTCTCTTTTCTGCGAGTATATAACGGCACAATTCAAACCATGGATATTTTTATTAAAACATATTTTTGCTGCTTTGTTCATGGGGTTTGTATTTTGTTTTACAGTTCATGAATACCGTGAAAACGATTAATAAACTCTTGTCCAGAAATAATAAACCAAATTAAATATTCATAAACATATCATTTATTTCTTCATAAAAATTCGTTATGACTTACCATAAATAAGAATATCCCAATCATTATTCTTGATTAAATTTTTTTTAGAATATTTACGTAAAAACATTTTTTTATACCGCAAATTTATTGTAAATTTATGAAAATTGGAATTCTACCTCCATGATAAATTTAATTATTGTGTTTAAACCCACATAAATGAAACAAGAAACTTATTAAATTCTAAAAGTAATTACTTCTGCAATTCATTCTGATAGCAAGTTTTTTTAAATATTAATCTTCGTGATGGTTATATGATATTTACGTCATATACTTCAATATATTGAAACTTTTTTTTTGTTTTCAGTTACAGGTGAGTGTGCTGTTCATCCACATTTTGTGTTCGCAAAAATACGGAATGATGTTGTTTGAAGATTAATGTTTCTTACTCAGGTAAGATAAATTTACTTTTTCTGTTCCTTCAATTATACTTTTTCATTGCATTTTGTTAGGTAAATAATTATCACTGAAGATATTGGATATTTTACGACCCTTCAACTATTCGTAAATTTATGTGAACCGCACATTACAGTGTTTAAGGTCTTGTTTCATTGAGACCTAAATTAAAATGAAACATCGGCAAGGAAGAAAATAGAATTCTACACTTGTAGTGATTTATATATCATTATATAAATAAAAAATTATCAACAATTATTTTGTTTTGTATATTTTTGAAACGAAACAGAATTTGTCAGTAATAATTTTACTGCGTTTTATACATAAACTATAATAGTGTAATCATATACTATAATAATGTGCTCTCATAATATTTTATATGATATAGATTCTACGTTGCGTTATAGTCCAACAAAGCATCGTAGACAATAATAAAGCATAAATTGTGAAGAAAGGCATTATGACCATGACCGAAATCAATAAAGTAGATGATGATGTTGCTAGCCATCTGTGATGCACCTTAAATAATATGCATTACTAAATAGAATATATAAATGTTAGTTTAGTTTATTTTCTTATAGGACGGGGCTTTACAGAACACCACCCCCGTCAGGTTCTTCCTTTGATTCTCCATGGTTTATAGTGATCTAATTAGAGCTATTATCGTAATTAGGCTTCTTTGAGTTATTATTTAATTGAGTTGTGCGAATCTTCAATTTATGATTCACGTGAACAAATACAAACAAATCTCCTGAATTCACATAAGATACTTTCATCTTAAATACAATACAACACTTTGCCCCTTGTTTTATTATGATATAAATGGATTGGTTATAATGTCTTCAACATCTTCTGATTTTAATTCATATGAGTATAACCATAAAACTTTGAGTTCACATAATTCAGAAAAAAATCCATTTTCAACACAATTAAACGTATCGCGACTGTTTATAGTTACAGTAATAGGTCGGTTACAATGTGTTAATTATTTTTTTAATACTTTGAATGATCATTTAATTAGGACGAGCACCTTCAATATGTAATTCATTTTTGCACAATTCGAAACGATTTTTGCATTCACATAAGATACTTCCATTTTCAAATCTATTCTACCCGTCGCTCGTGTTTATAGGGGTATTTATAGATCGGTTATAATGTCATTATTTTATTTCTAATACTTTGAATGATCATTTAATTAGATCGAGCACTTTAACATTATAGTCCATCTGAGCCAGAAAGCCAGTAAATACTCATGAATTTACACGAAATACTTCCATTTTCCACACAATGCACCAAAACGTTTTTGAGTACCTGGAGTGAAAGTTTTTAAGCGTTGGCACCCTTGCTGGAGGCATGTGTGGGGACGAGGCGTTGAAGGAGCGCGATGTGTGATGAGTCTTGCGCTGACGCTTCAAGACGACGGACAAAAGCTGCTAACGAGAGGAGGCTGTCTGTCTGTCTGACTGTCTGTAGCGGCAATGTGGCTGAAGAGAGTCATCATTGAAGCGCACACAACGCCACCAGATGGCGAGAATAGAAATGGGATTGATAGAAGTGAAGGATTGGAAATACGTTCTCCGTTGTTTGAATGTGGATTGTAATACTTTCTTGCCATAGTGCAGATTTCAGCAGAACCGAACATAGTATTTGGCTTTTCGAGATGGTTTATGATGATAGGTTGTTTAAAATTTTTAGTTATACGTTTTAATGTACATATGAGACTAATACCCATTAAGGTGTATAGTTAATAGAGACCTGCCCCAGGTTCTCTTGGGAGATATTTGTCTTTTCGCACTGTACATCTTTGTTTCGTGCGCACGAAAATAAAATGTCTGAATCATTTTTAATGACATTTAAAACATTTCTTTATACACCAAATTGCCAACTATTCTCAAAACTTGGAAGTAGTCACCGAAGTAGTTCTAGTTAATTAATAATTCACTGTACTTATTTTGACTGTTGGACAAGGACTATTTTATGTTTTTAAAGCGTAATAAATTTAGATTTCGTTTGCCTCTTTCTGTGACAAGGGTCGCATGTTTTCAGTCGCGTGATACGGGTGTCATTTCCGGTAGAACAGCATTTTCTATAGTTTATGATGAATTATTCTTGTAAATGCCCCGCGAGGTACAAATATCTCAACGTTATTGCATTCATATTCCCGTTTGCTATGTTTTAGTTGGTTTTTTTCTGCATTTTAAGTCAGTACTTTCGCCAGGATCAAAAAAACAAATATATGCCCGCGGAAGTTTCTCCATGTAATTTTAAGTCAAATAATTCAAACTTAGGCGCCATAAAGGTATGAAAATTCATCACCACTGTATACGGAATGGTCCATACTATTATTAGAAACATTTTTGAGGGTACTTAAACCTAGTTGCTTTGACGGATTTAATGGCTTAAACAATGTTTTAAAACGTGTGTTTAGCAACAAAGGACACGTAAGATCATTAAACACATTGCCAGTTTGACTCAAATAGAAAGTATTCACAAATAACACTGAAAGAGAATTATATTGCATCTATTTCGTTTTTGTGGTGCATAAATCTTTCTAATATGTTGAGGAATGATTGAAATCGTTGTATTTTTCTATTTCATCTCTGTTGGTACACGTCATTCCGTAAATTGTTTTCATTTCAAATTACCTGTAATTTCAATTTACCCTCCCTTTGTGTAAGGATTGACAAGTAGAAATATCTCAAATATGCAAAAATAACGATGACATTTTTAAACAACATCCACCACTGGTTCGTTGTAATGCAATGCGGTTCGTAGTTCCGCGTCCCTTTTCTTCATTAGAAATCGTGGGTCCATCACCCGTTCGTTATACCCCCTCTCTACTCCCCCGCCACTATCTCCTCCCCTGAGGCCGTGCGACCGTCAATCGATAAACAATCGCGCATCGTGATTCTCTTTTATTTCCCCGCAAAGAGTCGTGCCTTGGGCTGCGCAACCAATGGCGAGACTCATTTGCAATGGTGGGAAGTAATGTCCGAACGGACGGTAGCATTACTTCAAAACGCAATCATTGAAAAATTACTGAATTAACAACTTGCGTTTTAGTTTTGAACGCAGTAGAGTTAAAGCTAGAATGGAAGTTTGTTGCTGAGTAAAACTACGATGCTCTGAAAAATAAATTTCGAGTATTTATTAAAAAATATTATAAATACTGAAGTTAAACTGTATACACTTCCTTGCATATCATTATCAACAGTTTCATTTTTCTATATATTTGATGTTGCCGTATTTCCATCTTTTTTTCCTTCATGCTCGATAGGTAAATATGTTTTTAAAAATAAATGACAGCGGATCTGTCTAAATAGATGGTGATAGTGTATAGTTCTTTGAATACACTTTCAGATTTGCAATAGTGAATTCCTACAACTCCGTGCTGTTTCTGATATTACTTTGACTGTGACAATTATTAATGAATTGATTTAAAATGTAGGAGAAATTTGTTTACGGATTCTTGGAGATGTAACTCAAAATATAGTAAGTTCTAATGGAAATATCAAACGAAAGGAAAAACTCAGTTGGTTTAAACGAAGATACGAATCGAAGAACATGTCACTCGTGACGATTAAGCTTAGTCAAGGATCTACTGCAATTGCTATGAAGGGGCGGCGCATGAGATCATGACAATAGAATTTACATTGAATCGTCGTTTGATTGACACACCTTCAACAGACTCCCGAAGACGTCGAATTTTCGAAAGCGACAAAACACGTCGTGAAAGTAAAAGAAGGAAAATAAATATAACAATTCGTTTATTTATTATACCTTCTATAATCTTTGATTCGCAGAGAAAAATGAAGTCAGTTATGCAAATGAGTGAGAAAAGCACGCGAAAAATTTTAATGCTCTGTGTTTTAAATACAAACCTTAGGGATATACCAGGTACTCGGCTTGTTAGAAATACCTGTAAACCAAAAAATAATTTATTTTATCTATATATCTAGTTTTATAATAAAGTAGCGTTTGGATGGGGTTTTATATGTTGGTATATAAATAAATTAAAGTTGTGAGAGAAACGGAGTTTGGCATACATTGTGCTAAAAAAGAAAATATAAAAATTATCAAAAAACTTTAGCAAAACAAATGTAATTCCAAAGTTTGAAATAACGGTGCGCACAGCTCATATTTGCGTCATAAGTTCCACCAGATTGTTTTGTAGCTCTTCCTAACTCTTACTCGGGTGCTGTACCACTGCTGCTCGAAACAATGAAACTACTGTTCGTTGCACATAGAGCGTTTCTGTTCTAGGATTCCATATACTTGTTCAATGTACCGTTTCTCACGCCACCACAACACGTGCAAGGATATTTTCCACTCTACTGAATCATTGGTACGATTTTGCAAGTGGTCTCACAGGAAACCCTTTGATCGAGGTGCAAAAGCGTTGGATTACCTCAAACACATCACTCCGAATGTTTGTTTGAGATGTCATCGTGCACTAGTGCACCATCATTTTACTCGAATTTGCTATGGCAACTCTGCCAATAATTTCTTTCACCTGTATTTCTTTCAGTAACACTTCCAGTGTTGCGGAAGAATATACAGGCAAGTCAGAAGACAATCTATGATGCAAACACATAATACCGAACTTGCCGAAGTGCAAGCGGATTTTCTTCACCCATTATTGTTCTTCCGATAATTGAGATTCGTTTTCCTGGTAAATGGTGCTTCATCCTTGTGACGAGGAAAATCTAGAATTCAGATACAACAGCATTTTTCCCAAGAAAACGAATATTGTATTGTTGATAATCACTATTCAAGGTATACAAACATTCTACACATATAAAAACTCCAATATAACTTGAACATTTCTATGAAATATGTTTCAAACGTTGTCAGTTTATGGATTTTTCTCTCCTTCTATACATCCTTGTTGAACACCACCTCTTTATTACACGTGTCATCACCATGGAGAGGTTTGAAGTTTGGTCCTACAATAACCTTTATTATATCTCGTAGTGTACACGCTTTAAATAAATTTATTGTCAAAATAGCAGTACACACTGCGTATGACCACGCGGAGGACAATAAACTAATTTACTCGCCGGAAGCAAGCTAGGGACCATCCCATCAATTCTTATCAAGGATCCTAAGGCAGAGGCGAATTGGAAATTTCAGCAAGGATTGACAAGTATAAATCGTACAAACAAGTATAATTTAGCAAGAATTGATCGTACAAACGGCAATTCCATAGAACGTGTTCTGTATTCTCATTCTCATGAACACAAAAACATAGTTTCATCTCCGCTTCCCCTCTTCTGATAAAATACTCCATGAAATTGCCAAGATCCGGTGATTGAGAAAATTTTAATTTTAAATCTATTGTCAAAAAACAGTACAGACTGCGTATGACCACGTGGAGGACAATAAACTAATTTACTCTCCGGAAGCAAGCAAGGGACCATCCCATCAATTCCGATCAAGGGCCCTAAGGCAGAGGCGGATTCAAAAATTTCAGCAAAAGTTNTAGTGTTTAAAAATCATAAAAATTGAAATAACACTAAATTCACGATATATTGTTACAATAAACATTCCCCTACACAAAGCCTAGAGATCCTGTATGATAAATCCGCCTCTTCACCATTTATTATTACAATAAACATTCCCCTAGACAAAGCCTAGAGAACCTGTATAAGAAATCCGCCTCTACCCGAAAGAAAAACTCGGGACACTCTGAGGCTACAGAATTTGTGTACACAACCGTGCCAAAGTTGAGTACACATAAAACTAATTAATATGAGCCATACGGCAACACAACCATGCAAGAAAATAGTTTTTTGAAATTGTTATAAGTTGTTTAAAAAGTACTACAGCAATGGCGTGATAAAGCACAAGACGAATTTAACTTTTGTTAAAATCAATAAATTCTTTTACAGTGTAGAAGCACTGGTGCAGGAGGTAGTTTTTAACCGCGGATTTGAAGATATTCAATTTCATAATATCTTTTATATTCTTGGGCAGGGAATTATATAGAACGATTCCCGAATGGTATGGTCCCTTTTGGCAAAGAGTGGTTGACACTCTAGGGCGATGAATATTACTACTATTGCGTGTATAGTGTTCGTGAACGAGACTGTTTCGTATAAAGCAAGGGTGGCACTTCAGTAATTCGGTCTTAACAAACACGACCGTTTCATAAATATAAATGCAGGGAAGTGTTAAGATATTTAATTCCTTGAATAAAGGTTTACAAGAGTTTCGGGGGTGAGATTTACAAATTATCCGAACTATCCTCTTCTGAATTCTGAAAGTTTGAATACTCTGACCGGAATTACCCCAGAAGGTAATGCCGTAACGTAAATGGGAGTAAACGTTTGCAAAATATACGCAACGGGAAATACGTGGACTAACTGCGTTAACTAAGATTCGGAATGCGTAACACAATTTGCTTAATTGGGAATTAAGATTGTCAATGTGACAATTCCATTTGAGGTTGTCTTGAATATGGAGACCTAAGAATTTTGTATTTGTAACAGTTTTTAATTGTGTTCCGTTTAAAGAAAGAGAAACCTGGGGTAAAGATTTTGTGATACTATTGTGAAATGACATAGACACTGTTTTGTCAGTGTTTACAATGAGACGATTTGCATGGAACCAAGTCGAAAGGTTAGACAAAACTTTTTGAGCATTGGCGTGTTTACATAGTATATTAGTGTCATCAGCAAAAAGAACCATTTTGCAATCTGATGTGGATGATGACATGTCGTTCACATACAATAAAAAGAGTATAGGGCCTAGAATTGATCCTTGGGGTACAATTGATACAACAGTGTAGACAAAATACGCGGAACCTATTGCATGTATCTTCTAGGTACTGTACAAATTGGGATAAGCAGCAGTTCATATACAACCATGCCAGACACTGCCGTGGAGACATATTTATGGTGTACAAAATGGTGCAAATTCACCTCAGTAGGTTATCTTCTTAGATGTAAGATCTTCTTATCAAAGTAAATAAGATACCAGAGCCAATCCTACTAGTTTTTAATGTTCTAGTTTCCCGAGTTATTGTTCTAATATGGTACTTGAAGCTGTGACGCGATGCACAATCGTTCTTGAAGTAGGTGTTGTACAGCACCACTATTACGTGTAGACTTGTCGTAAATGATGTCATCTTGGTTCATCACAACTTCCAATGCAAGAAATTATTTCTCAGAAGTAGTAGCTCTAAGTTTTTAATTTGTGATGGAAGTTTCTGTGGGTACGTAGATTCACATTTCAATTTTACGACGTGTTTATTCATGAGAGCATCTCATTTGCATCTATAGCACAATCTTCGTGTTCTGAAATGAGATAATGATTATCATGGAATGTATGTTCTTACACCTGTGTGCTTACAGGTACTACAGATACCTAGGAAACAAGAACGCTTATTTAGAAATAAAAATATCAATATAATATTCAAACAAACTTTAAATGATAATGTGTGCACTAACAGAATGGGCGTAGAATATTATCTTTAATAACGGTTGATTCTTAAAAGCAATTAAACACAAATGTCTGGAAGAGTTTCGGTATGTAGCAAATGGAGGAGGAATATTCCTTAATTCGACTTCTCGAGATTTAAACACATGTAAATCATCGCCACTAGTGGCACCTGGAGAATCACGCCACGTTTGCGAGAAATGCGATCGCACCAAGATTGAATTATGATATGTTGAGTATTTTAATCATTCTGAAGTTTCTATTTTAACCTAACTTACTATGAGGAATGAAATGAGGGTAATGTGAGTTTACTTTTATTTGCAAATTGAACAACACGCTTTTCTCTCAATGCTTTAAATCAGTGGAATATAGTGTTGTAGAAACCAAAGTCATCAAAAATGAAATTGAAAGTACTTGTAAGAGAAATTCTCTAGCAGCACATGCAACTCTTTGCGATCCCTATTACAAACAACACATATTTAAACAACAATTTTCCATCGTGTTTGTACATGCGGAATAAATTTTGCAATAAAAGTTGACGGACCGGAATAATACTGGATAACACGACATTCTACGGTCATAGTATAATCTCAGATTCAGTAGTGATAAGTCACCATTTTCAGTAGCATGAAATTATTAAAACGGGTTATAAGACCAACTTGATTCATAATTCCACAGACAAGTAACTAGGAGAGATAATTTGATTCTTATCAGAACAAAGGTGCAAACTTCCAAAATTTGAGAAATTGAGATATAGCACCAGAAAGGTGCAAGACATAGTGATTTACATGTCAACAGAGCAAAATCCTCAGAGAACTATTAAGAGTTCCCAAAATGCCGGCAGTGGTAAGTCCCGAGTCTATTTCTTAATAATGGCGTACCTTCTACTAATGAGGCCCCTGGTAGGAGTCTCGCATATTGAAGCCGATAAGCAGTTCACAAAAGTGTTTACTTGGTTGCATGTGCGTGTCCGTACATATCATACGATCGACTGTGAAAATATTAAAACTGATTTTTGAAAAAATATTTTTAAAATTTTGAAACAAAAACAATAATTAATGTTAAAATGTAAGTGTTTGCATCGTCAACGGACAGGTGAAACCTGTAAGTCCGCTCAGGGCTTAGAACACTGCTCAGTACTCTGGAATATGCTAAAAAAATTAGTAAAATCTGACTGTTCGCCACGAGTGCGAGTCACTGCGAGCAGAAACGGAAGCCATAGTGTCGGTGGCCACTCTGTTGGGGACGCCTGAGGGTTGATGATGAAAACAATGGTGAACGCTTGAGGCCGAGGGTGGAGGTGGCGGTGTTCATGGATTCGGTGGTGGCGGTTGAGCCGGAAGCCAGCGCTCATACCGGAAGCAGCTCCGAACGCAAGAGCTGTAGCTGCAGCAGCACTGATCTCTCTCTCCTCTCTCTGAGAGCGATTGCTCGTCCACCGCAAGCGATTTTCGTTCTGACAAATGCCTTTGTGCTTCAGTCCAGGCCGCCATCGCCGCCGCCGCGCGGTCGACGGCGCGCCAGCCGCTTTCGTTGAAAACCTCCGCGTCCAACACGCGTGTTTCCCCACAATGAACCCCTTTGTTTCGGTGTGTTCCCTAGAGACGCTCTGCAAAATCGTTTGATTCACCATTCACGAAGCGTGGCTTCAGGGTTCACCCGAAGAGCCCAGCGCCATCGATGCTACCGGTTCGGGGATGGAGTTGTCGAAACCACTTCACTACGTTTTGGCGCAATGTGAGTCACATTTAATTCCCCGCACACTCTCACACTCAAAATGTTGTACTCACAAGTATTTTACTTGTAATGGTTACGAACAACACTTCTTTGGACTTCCAGAGGGAATGAATTTTATTAAGCTATTTTAGACACTCGAAAAATAGAACGAAGTATGCTTGACTTCAGATATGTATCACAAAAATGTCATTTAACATCTCTCTTAATAAAATTAATATAATTAACATCTCTCTCTCTCAAATAAATGCATTTATAATCTATAAAATAAAAGTAATGAACATTGTAATAAGTTCATGGATTCATCCTCTTGAGTAATGTATATAGATATTCTTGTAAGGACGAACCGATGAAGACTTTATTGAAAACAGAACATAATTTTTCTATGCACAGAACTGAGATACTTGTTCAGAAATGCATTTGGGTACATTTGGGCACAATGTGGATGAAATTTAATTTCACAAAAAAAAATTTATACTGCTCACAAGTACTTGCTTTTAGTGGTTATGAACCACACTTCTTTGGTTTTAGAGAGGGAATTAATTTTAATAAGACCTAGCTTTTTTAAATGTTCGAAAATAGGAAGAATTACGCTTGAATTTTTCTCAGGAAACATATTTCATCAATATTACTTAAAATCTCACTTCAACAATTAGAATCGTAAATAAACATATCAAAACTTATAGATATTATAATCATTAGTTCAAGGATTGAGTTCCTTTTGAACAATATACCCAGTTATCATGCTTATGAATTATATTTATTTTGTTATTCGGATACAACTTTATTTACGTAAAAATGTGATATCCATTCAATTTCTGGTTGAAACAGTGTGTTGGTAAATATAGTATGGTCTATAAACTGTCATTAAATTTAAAAATTCATCAGATAATAATGAAACTAATTCTATGATATCCAGATTTTCTTGTAAATATGCATTGTCATCCGATAAAATATTCGAAACTTTCAGAGACAGAAGTGAGACTCATTCACATCTGCATGTACTTAGAAAATCGTTTTCATTTTGTTTAGAGAGTTAGACAGCTGAAAGGTATGATATCGAGAGATACTAAAATGATTTAAAACGTAAATGAGAAAGTTTTATTTTTTAATGATCTGCAATATCTATCGTACATCCAAAGCATATGTACTATATGGTTTTTCGTATCCTTGTAAATGTTAAAAAATATGATTACAAAATTCACATAAGTGTAGAAACTATGTTAATACAGTTTCTATCTTTTAGGACTGCTCAAGGTCTGTAAAAAGTAAGGTTATAAGAGGTTTTAAAATATTCTCTAATATGTAAAAGAACTAATAAAATAATAGAAGGAAATCTGTAAATTGAAGACACTATTTAGAAAGGATAATAAGCATAAGCATTACATAAATATTTGAAATGGGTATAACGTTACCAGTTTTCAAAAATAATTATTCAAACCTCACATCTAACCAAAACTACGAAATAGGTATTTATTCATCGTTCTAAGAAAACAAAACATGCCTTTCTACTGAAAATTTCAGACATATTCTTTTATTTCACTTCCTTTACATTGAAATTCGCTGTTGTTCACGAAATTCATCATCTCAAAGTCTATTTTACTGTCTATCTACGCGGACAGTACACCGACGCAATTCACTTCAAAACGTTTTTGGTAATATCGTTCTACCTTGCAATTAGTGTTCCAAAAGTATAAAGTGTATTTATCAATTGAATAGAATAACTACCCTCAGAAAATTGAGTCATACAGTAATTCCTTGTTCAACATGCGTGAACTACACCTTGAAAGAGTCAATATCATTTATTTATTTATTTTACTCATAAAACCCCTGACCAACTCACAATAAAACTTCAACTGTGAAAATTTTTACAACCAGAGTCACGCATTTGATTTGTGTTTGTCAGTATCTTGGAACAATACAAACGTTTCAACACTTGCAGCTCGTACAAATTTTACAGAAGGATGATGCTACATGAATTATCGGGTCGTCACTTTTTTGTCATCAAATATCATTATAGTTTTTACTGGCGCGTGTTGAGATACTTAGAATTTGAATGTAATATCAAAATCTTTAGTGTTTTATTTCATATTTGATTGAAGTATAAGTCTGACGTGCAAGACTTCAAACTTGAAAGGACTAGTAGAATATGCTGATAAGATACATATCAAGAAATGATTTAAAGTATAAAATATTTATTTGCGTATTCTTTCAGTGTATATTCTGATTCTATCGATTTCCAGTATCTACCTAGAGACTTAAGGTACTGACATCAATATGACGTGATTTCGCTTTGACAAAATATGATTACAATTAACATCACACAAATTGTTTCTGTTCGTTAGTTCCGTTCATGAACCTAAGACAGTAATTTTGGAGATAGGTGCAACTATACTCTCAGCTTACAAGCTGTATTTGATTAGTTCTGATTTATAACACCTCTTGCTTCTTGTGATATCCCTTTCTTTAGTTCATTTCAAATTCAAATGAATGCGGCTATCAAAGGAATTTCAAGGTGTTAGATATTAACTCTTAGGTGTACACTGATGCATTGAAATTGTTTTGTAATTCGTACGGTTATCTTCAAAGCGGTTGTTGATTGGTGTTGAAATTGCGGCGAGGAATCACAAATTAGGAAGTTACCCTTTCGGTATTCATAATGGCCTGTTCGAGCTTCTTTTTAATTTACGTAATGCGTTTCGTTTAAAAGCAATTAAATTTTCGTCTAGATAATATCTCTCACAATTATAATATTTGCATATTAACAAGATGCATACACAATGAATCCACCACGTCAGTTCTTACCTCGGACAAGAAGAGTTATTGAATTTTGTGAACATATATCTTCATATCGTTTTTACAACTACATAATTCCTTTAAATTTTTGTGTTAAAATTTGTAATGTGACTGCTAAACCAGAAGTATAAGAGATGTAAACCTTTTTTGATATAAATAAAGAGTTGACATTCTTTCATAGTCATAAATAAAACCTGGTGACATATCCCATGACATTGCGCAGATAAAAATTGTATGTTTTTTTTTGTTCTATAATAAAAAAAATAAAGGTACCATTGTTTTCAGAACTGAATCAACAGTATCATATTTTCAAAACAGGGATCCTTGTTAATCTCTGCTGAATCTCGTTATATCTTGAAGAAACTAGTTATTGACCAAATAAGATTGATAATACTATTCGTAATCAGCTTGCTTTTAAAAAAATGTTGTACTTGTAAATGGGAAATGTAGCGTGCTATTGAAGCGTATCTACCTGGAGCGATTGGAGGTAGGAGTTGAATGGTAGGCTATTATTCGCAGGTGGGCCGGTTAGCTAGATTTACCAACAACTTGACCCACGTGGAGGGGTTAGTAGAAGTAGTTAGTAATAGTTAGGTTATTATTGATACTAGGAGGGGCTGGATAGAGGAAGGAAGGTTTGCTTTTCAGTTGTCACAGGTATATGAGCTGGAACATTCATATGAAAAGCTACAATTTTTTTCTGACTGCACTGNAGTTGTCACAGGTATATGAGCTGGAACATTCATATGAAAAGCTACAATTTTTTTCTGACTGCACTGGGAATTGAACCCGGGATAACTTGTTGATGGACGAGAATGCTATCACCTGCGCCACCAGAGGGGCCACTTTATTTTTCGAGCATTAAATATTGTTTAAATTCATTGTACTCTAATTTTAGAAGAGCGCTCAGCCTATTGCTACCTGTCAACGCCCCAAGTAGTAATAGTTAGGTTGCTGCCAACCGTGCTCGGTCCACCTATTCTGCTTATTATTCATCTACTAGTAATCACTGATTGTAATATGATTTTATACATTCATAAAGAAATTGCCGTTATTCCAGTATTGTAATAGAAAACTAAAATGACAGCACGTACTTTCTATCTGGATTCGAGAAAGAAATAAACCTACATACATACTTTAATTGTTGAAACCTACACACTTTAATTGTTTTAGTTTTCAAATGTATTTGATTGCTAAGATGGTAACACTGTGCAATCGTTATCTTGCGGTTTAGAACCGCGGTCGTTTTGTCTTTCTTTTTATTATAACATTTTGTTCAGAGAATGATCAACTGTATTTGTTTTTAAATAAATAGATTATATATAATATTTGTCATGAAATTATGCGTTTTCTTTGAAAATAATTCATTGCATTTTTTAAAATTTTCATTTGGTTTTATGTCATTTCGTATTTGTAATAATTATCCGAATTTAATGTTATTAATAGTACGTACTTCTACTTTTAAGAAACATATGTAGAAAACAAAATAGGAAAAATCTCTTGGGATTTCTCTTCGAAAAATTTAAGATAATTGTGCAAATATGAAAACCCTCGTCTGCAATATTCTATGTTAATTCTATTAGTATTACTTTATTTAGACTCACAAATAGATTCCCACTACTCCACCTTCATTTTATTTAAGATTCCTTTTATAGTTTTGGTTCAACACATTTTCGTGTAATAAGGATGTATGTCTTAAACTTTCTGATTCTTAAAGTATTTATTGTATGCAACACATGAACGTACGACACATGGTGACCCTTCAATCATTTCACTTATTTCCTTCGTTGGTTAACAATCCATATTTAGTTGATAATTTATTGAAAAATAGATTTTTCGCTTAACATATACGTATTAATATCCATGTTCCCTATCTTTTGATTCAGAAGACATAGTTGTAACGCAGGCTATTATTGTTGTTTCAGAGTTAAATTTGTTTAATAATCTCCTTCATTAATATCCCGAATGATTCTAAATATAGGCGTTAACGTGTCAACCGTAATATCTACTTCCTAACCCCGCAAAACACATAAATAACGAAACAGATTGGGTTAGCCAGCTGAGAGAAATCATGATTTTCCTATTGATTTAGTTTGATTGCTTCTTTAATGTCGATTAAGGAAATTAATTCTCAATATTTAATCAAGATATAACGATGTTTGCCGATGTGTACATATTAATAACATTTTGATTCACTGCTCCAATGTAGTTCGTACTAATTAATCCTCTAATTTACCTTCAATTATAGCATCAGGAAACCTTGAGAGAGAGAGAGAGAGTGTAATACAGATGGCATGTAGCTCATTCAATGAAGATTCAAAAAACATCTATAAACGACGTGAGTGAGCATGAGCATAACACTTAAATGATCACATGTTTAATATTTTTTTCTTCCAACAATGTTTATTACCTGGAAATTGAAAAATAATAACAGTGAATTGATAGTTCGGTTCGCATTTTTTTGGTTTCGTTAACCGAACTCCAATATCTATATAGCTCATATTTTGGTAATTCATATTTCCATATACTATAAATAAATATCACCAATGATCTTATTGTTTCAATTTTTTAAATATTATTGATTATTATTGCAATTTAGAAAATATGTAAAATGAGATAATTATCACAGAATAGGGAAAAATTTGTATTTCACTATTCTTTGATAGATTTTATTACTTTTGTATTAGTTTTTACTAACGATATCGATCTTAACGCTATTAGTCCAGTCAATAAAGGTTTTGAAAGGGAAAAAATTGTCTTAAAGCAGAATTTTCCCCACTGATAGACCACTTCCCAAGACTTTTACGAAAGTCTCTAAGAATGCCCCTGGAGCTTAACCCCCAGCTCCCCTCAAAGTTGCAAAATGTGAACATATACGGAAAAATTCATTATCTCGGTTACTAGTGATCGAATTGAGTTAAAATATTTTTTTGTTTACTATATATATATTTTTTATTTAATTACATAGGCTACAATATTAATAATCTTCAAATTTGCGATAAAACGAATAGTTTTTCCTCAGTTATAGAAAATATTTGAAAAAAATCGATTTTTTGCATTGACATTTTTGGTTTTTGTAAAATATGTTTTATATGTGAAATTGCAAAGAAAAAATCTTCTTGTAAAAGTTATAGCTCACAGTTTTGTGAATATATTCATACCAACTTGGACAGATTTTTATTGTTTCCCGTTTACACGCTTACCGTCTGCATTAACAAGGTAATCGGTATATAATTCAACTCGTGATGAATAGAATCACTTTACTCACTCTCTATTGAAGTCATAGTGATATATAT
>NNCF01126189.1:1064092-1074725 GCA_002313205.1 Laupala kohalensis
AAAAAAAATTAAAGTTTGTGAAAATTGGAAAAGAAAACACATGAAGGTCACTCAGAAATTGTACGAAACAGTATCGTCGTCCAGTCTTCCTCAGTCACGTAGAAAATGATTCGAGTTTTCTCTCTTCGGTTTACGTTGACCGACTGTTAGATAAAAGGAAAGAAAAGAAAAGTAGGAGGGAAATTTGAATTTAAATTTTGAAGAATTTGCTGTTGTGTATTTAAACCGGGTGTAGGGACCCTATTCTCACGTTATCACGTCTATGGTTTCGGAATGTTTGGCGAGAGTTTCCAAAATTATAACTTTAAAACATTTATTAATTTTTATATTAATTTAGCGTGGATGGCGACAGGCAANGCGTTTGTATGAATAACCAAAGTATTCAATTTTCGTTTTTAACATAGGACCACAATCGTGGTAATACGTACAAAGTGGTCATAGGCAAATCATTGCTTCTTATGTTAGCCTCCCGCTGCTGCAAGTTAACACTATGTCATTGGAGACTCGTATTCACCCTTAGCAAATACGTTTCATGATAAGTCATGAGCTAGTATTGCAACTTTACTGCATGATCGGTAATGACAATGATACTCAGATGTACGTACGTGTCTGTGAGGTGTTGGAAGGGTGGTCAAAAAACCGACCGGGATCTTCCAGTCCCCGTCCTTATTCGATCTTCCGTATCTCCGAATAATAGACCAATCTTTGAATGTATTTGATCAGACCGAAAATGACTCTTAATTTCAGTAGAGGGGGGATATCATTGAAAGGAAATATTTTCTAATGACTATTTGACTAGGTGTTCCAGGTGCGTGACCATAACTTTAGGCTGAATCCAGAAAACTTTCAAGTCACTATAAGAATTGCTTATTACATCATTGTTCCGGAATACTTTCCCGAATCGACAATGATCATTACTCCACTAAGATTGAAAGTCTTGTTTAACGAAAAACGAAACACAGAGGAGGATTGCTTTAGCGATGTCTTGTCTTCGGTCTCAACTGATTGTTGTTTCAGATTACTAATTACTCATCCATCTGCATAAGATGTCCGATCGGAATTCATCACACGGGGACGGGGTGGGGACGAACTTTAGGTGATAGCAGAATAACGAAACATAAACCCTCTGGAAGTAACATTTCCGGAGCACTTCCCATGACAAAATAGTGAATAGTAACTCTGAGAGATCACTTATTTACATATGAGCTCAATTGCACTTCCAATGACCTTTATAAGTAATGAAGCTCAAATAAATGAAAAGTTCAATAATGATAAATCACACTCAAATAAATGAAGAGTTCAATTGCACTAAAAATGACCTTTTAAACAATGAAACTTCATTCACCAATAATTTTTCCATTAATGATCTCAATAAATAATTCAAGTTTTTCCTGGCTTGTGTGGTATGAAGGCAATAAATAAAATAACATTTATCTTTCATTTCATTTCAGGAGACTTCGACATTAGTAATCGCGAATGGACAATGAGATCAATTAAGTTATCTATTCTTTGGTATCCACGATATATTATCGTAATTTCTGTATGTATTTTTTTAAATTCTGAAACTATCCTACCAGGAATGATACCATGTTAGATCATACATATTCACCTAATATACCTCTATCCTTTGAATTCCATAATTATCGTAATATAAGTTTTGAGAAAAAGAGAAATGTGAATACATACGAGTACACCCATATGTATATGCCCGTATGTATATGCAATTACTTCTCGCTTAATAGTATAGGATTGATTTATAGAGACATACCATAGCATGGAGTCACAGGATGCAGCTTCATTAATTTGAACTTTTTATCATTTTGTACAGATAATGACAATTTTGTGGAAGATATACTATAGTGAGATAGTGATTGATTATTTACCTCACATTTTTCTCAGTTAACGTCCGTCTGAATATTTTTTGAAAAAATTGAATAGTTCAGTTATGAATTAGCGTTTTTAGAGTTTTAGAGTTTTTAAATTGTTCACTATTCTCCCGAGGAGTATGGTTTTAGTATAGTCAGTTTTAATATGTAATATGGAGTAAAAACGTTTTAATATACAAAAAACAGGCGAGTTCTCTCTTCTTCACTTGCGTCAGGTTTTTAATTTTGTACGTAAATAATTGCTCTTGAATCCTCATCAATATCTATTACAAATTTGTCATATTCGTTTGTCAAAACAATTACGAATCAAGCCAATCATGATAAACATAAAAAATAATATGAACACAGAAACAGGATAGCCAACAACGACTCGCAGTTTAATATATGAATAATACTTTATCTTCCACAATGCATGATATGGCCTTCAGGCATATTAACAATGCATAATATGACATTTATTCACGTATATTATATAATAAAAAATTCTTCTTTATACACACGAATCCTACATTTACTTATTCTGTTTTGTTTATATAATATAAATTATGCCTGATTTGGTGTCACGTATACGAGTGTTACTCCATTATCATCCTTGTAATCTTATATATGTGCTGGGATTTTTAAAATTAACATTTCCTAATTTCCAAAAAATTATTCGAAAAGAACAAACACATTTAGAAAAGTACAAAATACAATTCTATTAATCCGATTTTCGACCATTTTCAATACGTACAATTACTGAAGTTTTTTTTTTTTGTTTTGGTCTTGAATTAATAAAAACTCCTATTTACAACAAACCAACATTTGAGCCATCTTTATTTTGGTCTTCATTAGTGCTACAACAAAATTAAGGGTTTTTCAACATACATTATACCATAAAATATCTGTATTTTGAAAAAACCCACAATGTTCTTGTAGCCCTGATGCAGGCCAAAATAAAGAGTGCCGAAACGTTGCCATATTTTAAATAGGAGTGTTTATTTCTTCAAGACCGAAACGCAAAAAAACTTTAATTATATTGTTACAAAATTCAATGATTTATACAATTATCTCTCATTAATATTTTTGTTCTGTTTATTTCAAATTTTAAGCTATTTTGATCATGAATTATTAGTAATATTTTCCGAATTATTTAAATATTTGGCAATAGTACGTTTTGTTATATAACTATTCTATAAATGAAATATATTATAACTATATTTATTATAAATATATTTTGCAATAGAAGTTTGTTGATGTTATAAAATGTTGATAACTTTTTTTATTGCACGGGGGCCCATGCCATGATTTTTCCTTGGGACACAGAAATGATGTATCCGCCACTCCCTTACAACCCTTGATAGTAATTGATGGGATGGTTTCTTTTTTGCTTCCGGACAGTAAATTAATTTATTGTTCTCCTCGTGGTCATACACGGTTTGTAATTTATTTTTTACAATAAATTTATTATTAAATTAATTCTCGAATGTCCTGCAATATTTCTGGTATCAATACTTTAAGAGAATACAACAATTTTTTCAATAGTTATACAGCTGTTAACAATTAGATATACCAAAAAATCGTGTCAGATTTTTACTGTCGTAGAGTTTATTAACACCATCTGTGGCAGTCACCATTCTCGCCACCACAATTCCTTGTATCACCGCTCGCCATCACCGCAGCAAACTGCCTCTTGAGCTTCCGTCTTGTGCGCCGGCAATTGAAAATTTAAATAAGTCCGTAATTGGAAGGATCTTGCTTGTTTACCGAGCGCTTTTCGTCAGCGCTAGCTCCGCCGTCGCGCCGCGCCGTGCTCTTCTTCTGTTTCACAACTTCTGCTCCTCTTCTCTGGAGTCAAGAAGCCGTGCAATGGAAGCTCTTGCTCTGTCCGGGACACGATTTATTCTCGCAGAGAGAAAATGAGAACTGTTCAGTTTGTGTAGTTACGAGTTGGAAATTCGGATTGGTTCGATTCCTTTGCGGTAGTTTACGTCTACGGTAAGGCAGTATTTGATCTCATAATTTCCTCCGTGTTTCTCGTGTTAAGTGAGGTTACAAAGTGTGAAGTGAATTTAGAGAGGCGAGGGAATCGAGGAATGGTCAAAATACGCTCTCCTTCATTCAATAGTTCGCAATGAGTGTTGATCAATAACTGTTATTAAAGAACAACTGTTAATTTTGTGAATGTTAAAACAAAACAATAGTTTTCAATAACACTGCACTACGAAATGTGCTCCAAAATTTCTTTTTATAAGGTATCTTTTCAATGAACATTCATATTATTTAATATATTTGATATTCTTGAACAAGTAGTCCTATTAAATTATTATTTACTTATCTTCTTATTGATGTTTATTACCTCGCATTAGACAATTAGAAATTAGTTGTTCTCTATCTTCAGAAATAATAAGACAAAATTACTTATCTCAATTTACCGATATGCGTAGTACAAAAATGATAACGTTCAATATTCGTAAACATGATTAGAAACAGTGGTGTATCATCCTATATACGCGGACTCTGCCCGGGGACCCTCAGTCTCATGGGACCCCTCTACCTCTGGAAGTAATAGGGGGTCTTCTCCATGGCTTTTAACCGTCTGTGAAGAAAAAAATACAATAATGTTGATAGTTAAAAATAACATTTGTTGACGTAATTAACGATCTTTTTTGATCAGCTTTTTTTTTCTAAATGATCATTTTACAATATGTTTATTTATATAAGGTTACCAATGATTTAAGAAGCAGATTAGACCAATTAGTTTAAACATTTGCTAAAACGAAAGTACGTCGTATGAAAACGTAAATGTATCACTTGATTTTTTGTACAATTACTGCTTTGAAAAACATATAGTACATAAATATTATTAAATTAAATTACTAAACAGTTACCGAGATATGTTGTACTTTAAAAATTCATAAAATATGTTTCTAAATTTAACTATATTGAAACACCACTAAGAGGTCCCGAGCTACATTTTACCCGGGGGTCCCGACTTTGATAGTTATGCCACTGGTTAGAAACCAGTTTGTCTATATACGGCTACAAATCGTTAATTGAATTTAGAGAGGTGAGAGAAATTATAATACTTTGGTATCGGCAAATTGAGGGATGGTCTCATGGAATCGTTCCCAACCTTGGGCGGGCAGTAATGCCTAGAAACGCAGTCACTTGTAGGATCACTCCGAACGGTAAACGTTTGAAATGTCAACCTGTACTCTAGTCAGTCCAATTTCTTGGCATTGTATGTAGTCATTGTCATTGTGGTTGCTTACTATATGTATGTTTGCCTCGATGTTTAATCTAGATTGATTAAACTTCATTATTTTGAAATTTTTTTGTTACGAGCAGTCATTTTGAGTTAAGTCATTGTTTATAGGAAATATGAAAAAAAAAGAGAAAAAAAATTCAAAAAGAACATGTTGTCATTGTTGAAGGTATCGTTAAAAGGTCGAATATAAAATTAAAATTTTACTTCTGTCTTAGCACTCACGGTCAATTCGTGCAAATTTTGTTATTTTTTAGAAAAATCTTTTTTCAAATCACCATGAATTTAAAAAATGTTATTCATTTATGTTGGTGAAATTGTGTTATTGATGCTTAGTTTTTTTTACTACTACTGCAGTGGTTTGTGAAGTCAGGATTATTAGTGTTGAACTTCTGTTAATTGCTATAGATTGAATTAATATGAGTCCTTTTAAAAAGAAAATTAATTCTATATGAATTATTGTTAAGGAATATCTATGACTCTAATATGTTTTGATGAATAATAATGTATTACCTTCCTCAATAACAATGAATAATAATGTTAAAATTAGTTCGACATTTGAGAGAGCATAATCTCAAGATAATACTTCAAGACAATTGTGGTATTTATAGTCTTTGTAGCATTAGAATAGTAGTAAGGTATTTATAGTCTTTGTTGTATTCGATGTAACGAATGGAATGAAAATGCGGAGTTGACATATGTCTGCTGCGGGGGATGGAGGCTGGATTAACTTCACCCATAAAACGGACGACATACCGTGGTACCTAGACAAGGACTGCTGTATACGGAGGAAAAGCTAACTTAATGTAACCTCCTTGCAGCCAAAGGTTTCAATTCAAGCCCTTTACCCGTCATAGTTGGCTTGCCAATTATTTCTGGTTCTACTAATCAGCTGAGGTAGGCGGCGAACGTAAATTCACTATAATTCCACCGACACGAGTAAACTACCCTATAGAGAAAGAAGAGTCGACATTGGTTCCTCTATTTTCACGTGGTCTTAAGTCTATTCCCTCGAAACTATTCTTTCGCTACACTCATGAGATCTGATGACGCCTATTGTTAAGTTGTGCTGTGCATATTTGATCTCTCATCAATCAATAACTGATTTTAGTAGTTTACAAATTCATATTACTTGTATGATACGTAAGATAATTTACATTTTGCGTAAAGAATCCGACCATGCATGAAGATCATCGTTTGTTAGAAGATGGCATGAATTTTGTGATTTACAGATACAGCATTGCTGTGATGACGCCAACAGGAACAGATTTTCGCAATAAATCGTTCATCCATATTCATACAGTCTATTAGCATATATTTTGGCAGACGGCGCGTGTTATTGAGAGTTCGAGAACTGCGCATTACATTATGAAGTTCACTAGCGTAGTTTCTCCTCGTGCCTCCAAAAGTTCATGAGTCATGTCAATTGATGTCCATGCGTGATGTGCCATAGCGTATTGAATAAGAGACATAGGTCATGAGGTTAACTGAAGTCGAGGACCACGCGTGGTTAATAATGTGTAACTGATTAGTAAAAGACAGGTTACATTATTTTTCGTGAAATAGATTCGATTGATTTTTAAAATGTTCGACGTATTATTAAAGAGCTAAGTATTCATTCATTGATTCATTCAAAAAGTTTTCTTCGAGAATGAAAAATGTCAAAATGAAGTCGTCTAAAAAGAGTTGAGCATAAAGAAGGTAGGAGGAGTTGTTTATAAAAGAGTAATATTAATTTTTTGAATCATGTAAAAGGTTATTAGGGCCAAATTAACTGAAGTTAAGCAAGTGATGTATTATAATATAAAATATTATTTGCATCACAGAATGATAAAAGGTATCAGGGTTCAGCACTCAACATTTGAGTGTCATTTGTAACTTACTTTAATTTTAAATCTAAGAAAATCTATTGGTATAATTTTTTTCTAATTAAATGAAACAAAATTAAAAAACTAAAATATTAATTATTTTAGTTCAAATAACATGCCAATAACAAGAAGTTTTTTAGCCCTAGATGTTAGTACATTTCATCGCTCATAAGTTTTTATTTTATTTAATCAATTTGCTTCGCTCTCTGGAGATTTTACCCCAGATCCCCATGTGTACATCAGCACCCTAAACGGCCATTTGTAATTGCAAAATCACTCGTGGGTTTCATTCGAAACGTCCTCTGGGGTTTTGACAAACCGGGTTCGAAGCATGGGTCGACAACAATATGCCGTTATTGTTTGTATTTTAATGTTTTCATATGGATTAATCTCGGGATTATTTCTTATTTTTGTCGAGTTATTGAGTGCCATACATAAATGAAATTGTGATTACGCACACAATTGAGTCAACACCCACATGATGAAACATTTTTATAACGATTTAAGTGTATTAAACATTCTAAAACTGCGCCACAGAATTTGTAGTATTTCGAACTAATTGATTGAACTATTTGTATGAAAATAATTTTTTTGATTTTTTACCGTTCTGTGTTGTTACACGAATAATAGAAGACATTAACGTAAACACGACTTCCGTATTATAGCCATGATAACTTCTTTGAAATTGTTGTAAATAACTATAAACTAATTCGTGACATTCAAAGATCTTATAGTTGGGTGTCATTATAGATTTTGTAATGCTATGGATGTGAGAAATTTTCTGTTCTACTATTTTTACTTCCTTCATGATATTCACTTCAGGAATCTTCACTTGATTAAACTTTCAACTTCATTTCTAATGGCTTCTTTACTCTTGTTTGTAAATCCTTAAAAGTGTCCCCAACTTAATACGAAGTCCTTGCCATTCATTAAAATGTTTATGAAGGAGTTATATAGTGTTTTTAAATCTCTATGTAGAAGTAGGAGCATCTTATAAGGAACAACTTCCCGTTTTCTGCAAATAACTATTTCTAATTTGGTCTGAAAGTTTCATGTATTATGATACGTTAACAGAGTTTTTGTTATATTTCTGAACGTAATAAGATCTTATCAATCTACTTTCTCACCCCTGACCCTTATCTTCCCTTCGAACATTTTTTTGTGGTGGGTATGTTATAACTTTATTCTTTCATCTTTTAGAAACTACTTTGCTATCTAAGAAACATTGGGCTATTATTCTCTTTTCATTTCTGATCCTTAACCTGTTTCACTTCTTAAGACGTTTCTTACCTGACACAAAAATAAACTTTCTGAGCACCTATTATTTTTGAAATCATAAAAGATGATTTCTATTAATTGTCAACTGTCAGAAATCATATGTAGATAAAAATGTACCATTTATTTCACAATATGTTTTACCACGCGATCCAAATATTTACGTTATTTTGTTGTTATCCAAACAAAATTTATGAAGATAATACATTATACACCTCATTAACATATACTTACTAATTGAGTACTAATATTGTTGAAAATATTAATCATACCAAATTTTCATTAAACTATTTTACTTTAGATTCTTCGAACAGTTATGTATTTATTGAATGTTAAACAACTGTTACTGAAAAAGGATGAGAATAACTAAAATACAATGTGTATAAATAAGTTTATTGTCCTCCCCGTGTTCATATGCAGTTTTTTATTTTTTTGAAAAAGAAAGATTTATTATTATTATTAGTAGTAGTAGTATCCATAACTAGTATAGCATCCTTCATTGCATATTTATCGCTCTTTCGAATCGACATCAAAAACATAGGTACGCTACACCCACATCTCGATTTGACTGAAACATTTGGGGAAACAACATATTAAAAGATAGTTCTGTATGTAGACGTGGATTATTTCTGAAACTGTTAGCTGTAAACATGTTCTGATAATATGTTCTGACCGACCTCAGAAAGGATGAAAATTACGCATGTTACCCTTTCAAAAAGTCGTAACTAACATTGATTTTTGTTTTATTTTATGTCTTATGGCGAGGCACACACACCAAGAGACGTGAACTTCCACCTAACCTTCAATTGGTTGAAGGATTTTGGAAGGAGAGATGTTGGGTTGCAAGGGAACGCATGGTTCCTGTGACGTCGCGGGGTTTTAACGACGCCTGGAGAATATTTTAAAACTGCTACATGTGAAAAGTGTAATTTTGTGCTGTTTATCCTCATCAGGAATTGTACATTTCGTGAGGATGGTTGACGTGTGTCGTGTGCCCGCAGCGCATTTTCCGGGAGGTCATCCTAAATTTAGGAGCCACGCGGTCGCATGGAAACGAAGCCGACGCGGCGGCGAGTGGAAATTTTCTAAAAACGCCCGACGCGCAAAGCTGGCAATCTGTGAGGCATTGTCGCCGGATGGTTTAAGAGGATAGGTGTATCTGCGCTCGGGAGAGAGAGAGTTCAGAGGGAGTTGTGGCGCATATCGTTACGCATGAGTCTAGGCATGCGATCGCCAGCCGGAAGCTGTTAGTATGTCGGAGGGCATAAGGTTTCTTTTTCGTTAATTATGCGCGGGCGTAGTAATTGTGGACTTGACGTTATTCAGGAGTGTACATCTTTGAATATTCAATATCTGGGTTCATTAACATTCCAATTTGTATATAGTGTATATAGCAATATTTGTAATAATTTGCCAAAGTATACAGTCTCAAGTTTTAATATATTTCTAGTTTTCGGGAGTAAAACGTGTGGTGGCAGCGAAGACGGATCGATGACTATGGATTCACTCAGTCAGTTATCAGAAATTAAATTAAATTCACCAAGGGTTAATTGTAGCGTTTCGGAGTAGAATTCGCAGTGAGGTATCTGCACGGTATGTCGGGACGCTACGCCACGTTACAGTTCCCCACAACATTTGTCTGGAGTAGGTGAGGGAAACTCCAGTTGAAAACCTCACCTAATTCGCCGGAATAGGTTTCTATCGCTCACGGGCGAAGGCGTTTTTAGTGTACCACTGCTGTTAGTAATACCGCCCATACCATTTGCCGATTACTTCGTCCGACGAAATGTAATTCACGCTATGATTGACTTTTGGAATCCTGAAGCTACAAAAATTGGCATTGAGGAACCATTTTCAGCTGAATGTTTACGAACTTTCCTTTCAGGTTGCACATACAGGCGACTGTCAAACATTTAACCTATTTGACCCAAAGCAGATATTTTACGGAGATAACACATAGTATAATATTTAAAATACGTAGTATAAACAAATTTTATCCAGTTTTAGTAAGTTAGTCGTTAATCGTTTTAGTGGTAAGATAAATTATAAAATAGAAAGTTGACTTTTTTAATTCATGGACAAAATATTTTGCGGTTTCATGATTTTAGCTTGATGGATGCATGCAAACATTAAATTTATATTTCTTGAGCGGATGAGTCTTAGATATTATAATAATAATAATACATTTATTGTGAAGAAAACAGTTATAAATTGCGTATGCATGATAAATTAAAAGTCATTTTCATGTTGCTCATTTCTTTATTGGTATTAGAAAGCTTTTTCGGCTGCATAGCAACCATCATCAGTAACATACACTGAAAAATATAAATGTTCATAAAATGACAATAATAAAAATA
>NNCF01126189.1:1075109-1105857 GCA_002313205.1 Laupala kohalensis
CTCATTTCTCTTTGCTTAGATGTTAATTATTTTAAATTTGATAATAAATTCTACCAACAGAACTCAGGTCTACCCATGGGTTCCCCCCTCTCCCCATTACTTGCAGACTTATTTATGGACAATCTTGAAAAACAAATTTTTGACTCAGGACATTTCCTTCTACCCAACATTATCTATTGGTACCGCTACGTAGATGACGTAATCACTCTTTGGACGGGAACTCACAGACAACTTGACATTTTTACTCAATTTCTGTGGATGTGTTCTATTGTCATCACCTTCACCACAGAAATTGAAAATTACAATAGAACACTCAATTTCCTAGACCTCTCTATTTCTCTAGTAAACAACCGCCACCAGTTTGACATATTCAGGAAAGACACATTTTCAGACACTACCATACACAATTCTTCACAACACCCTCCATCACACAAACACGCTGCCTTCCACTCCATGGTCCATCGTCTGTTCACCATTCCACTCTCACCAGAAAAAATCAAAAAAGAAATAGACACTATAAAACTTATAGCAGAAAACAATGGCTACAATACCTTTCTCATTGATAATATAATCACTAAGAAAGTTAGATTATATCACACGAAGAACCTCACATCACTTACTCCAAACAATAATATTCAAACCAGACACGCAATCCCTTTCATAGGCCCACTCTCACTTAAAATCGCGAATTCACTAAAACATTTAAACATTTACACTACCTTCTTCTCTCCACAAACACTTAACACAACCTTATCATTCACTAAGGACCCCACTCCCCATCTCCTCCGAAGTGGAGTCTACGCTCTCACATGTAGTGATTGTCCCTCCGTGTATGTCGGACAGTCTGGACGAACATTCAAACAAAGGATACAGGAACACGTAAATGCATGGAAAAATAACACAACAGTCTCACACTTCGCCAACCACCTAGTAGAAAACACACACACATTTAATATTGAAAAGGATTTTTATATTTTAGAAGTAGAAAATAGATTTTGGTCCCGGATCAAATTAGAAATTTTATACATCCAAAGTATTCTAAAAAACAACAACATTTCCCTATTAAATGAACAAATCCCTGAATTTCATTCCCCTCTCATGAAACTAGCCTTCAAATTCCTTCCCTCTCACCCCCAACTCTTCAGGACACTGCACCCCATTCCCAACAGTTAAAACCCTTGGAAATCCTTTCCGTCTTCTGCCGCCAGTTCCTGGAAAACTCCGACAGCCCCTTTTCCCCCCGCCCACCCCGCAACACCCCTTCACTTACCATATAATGACCTCCGTTCGGCGTACTCTGCGCATTCGCCAAAAATATTCCTTAACACTCAGGTACGTAATTTTGTCAGCTTACTCACTCTGTATTTGTTTTCTTTTCTTTTATTCTTTTTTCATTGTTCTTTCCTTTCTTTATTTCAACAACAACCAAAAATACACTTCTTTCGATACTGTTTCACCCAATTATTATATACTTTCATATTATGTATCTATTTTTTTTTTTTATTTTATTTTTATTTTTATTATTGTCATTTTATGAACATTTATATTTTTCAGTGTATGTTACTGATGATGGTTGCTATGCAGCCGAAAAAGCTTTCTAATACCAATAAAGAAATGAGCAACATGAAAACGACTTTTAATTTATCATGCTTTGATAATGTTGCTAAAGCTCCACAATTACCAAGTAAATTGCGTATGATCACTGAGACGACAATAAATTAATTTACCCTCCGGAACAGCTCCGGAAGCAAGCTGGGGACCGTCCTATCAATTTCAGTCAAGAGTCCTAAGTCAGAGGTATATTTATTATTAATATGGTACTATCTATACTAATTTATTTCGGATTCGGTGTAGATAAAGTCTCTCCATAGTACTAATTCATTACTCAATACGTCGCTTATTTATATTTTAACTATCTTACATAGAACTTCAATATTTTACCTTTAATAAAAAAATTATCTTTGGTCATCTTTCTTCAATTCTCTATCAATTTGTTTTCTTTTAATGAAAATGTTTAAAAATGATTCATGTCTTATATTTGACAGGAAATTAATAAATATAATTTGTTCAATGAAATAATTCGACTAGTTTTTAAATGTGTTAAAGTTAATTGATCAGAGTAATAAAAAGAAATCACAATACACATTAACACAAATGGGATACGCACATTTCCTTCTTAATTCGATATCTTTCATATTGACGTTCATTAATCTTCCAATTACTCGACTTGTAAATGCAGATCCATTAATATTATTTCCTTTGACAATGACGTCTTCCTCTGAAAGACCGTTTCCTGAACAATTTCTCTCTTAAAGACTGTTGTAATGGGATGTAATGAGCCTAAGAGTGTGATGTGTGTCTGCTTCAGGAAAACAGGAAGTTAACAGCAATGTCCCATTTAATGAAAATTACCGTGTCGACTATTAAGAAAATAAAGTGTTTGAAAACATACCTTCTATATTAACTTTCCTGCACGAGTCTTAAAAATTATTCCTATTCGAGAGTACTAGGTAAAAATGAAAAATTGCAGTTTAATATATGTTTACTAACAGGTATTCGAACCTGCTGTGCTAGATCGAGAACCAGACATGGAAACTCAAATACTAGAATTTTCTGTCAGAGTAATTTTCATTGGACAGAGTCACAAAAAAAATCAACAATTACAAATTCACTAATTTCGAATGAATGGTTTGCATTACTTTTTTAAATGTAGTATTATCATCATGAAAACGCAGTTATATTTACGCAGTTATATTTTACATCATTTTGTGTTCTCTTCAAAATGCCCGTGTTCAACCTACTTCGCTTTTGTTAAGGATATTTTGTAGAGCGCTAAATCACACATGTAATTTTACGTAATTAGCGCAAATTTTGTATTCACACTGTTTCTTTGATACTTTTATCGCACACTTATGTTGAAACATGCACAACAAACAACGCTATTCCTTATTTTGGGTGGTTCCGGAGTTAGCTATGTGGAAGTAATGAAGTACAATGTTACTGTTGTTACTATTAAACATTTTAGCAATTTTTGAAAAATGCTTTGGCGCACTTTCTTTACTAATAAGCAAATTCATATATCAGTCCTTTTACAATTTAAATACTCATGTTACAAAACGGCAGAAAATATCTAAAAAACGAAACCAGTTACAAGAAAGATTGAAGCACTGTTTTTCTATATTGGCTAAAACTAATAAGACACATTATTTTGACTTAGTATTTAAAAAATAATAAAAACAAAATGTCAAGGAAAAACACCTCACATCATTCCTGTGATCCTGTCAGCCACTTCAATCATGTAATACTACTGGATCAACCGTGTGGTTAATTTGGTTTGAGGTTTCCCCTGAAGTCAAAAGTTTGGGATTCGAATGCTGGGTATCGTACGGATTTTCATCGTATTTAGTACCCGCGAAACAATAGGAAACCACCACTGGTTGGGTTGCATTTCTTCGTTTTAATCACACTACTCTAGAGTTGCCCAGCCGCACCTCGAAATGGTTCAAACCGATCTTCGGAAATCTATATAAAGAAAAAATAATAATTCAAGGAAAGTACGCAAATGTTCGAAAACGGGCAAATTTGCGTTTCAGAAAAGTAAGTTATATTAAGGTGATATACTTCACCAACAATTACATGAAATATATGAAAAAAAATCTTCTTTGACTGACGTGTAGAGATCTGCTCATTCTATGAGATACGACAGCGATGTCATTATTTTCTGTGCTATCGATCTCTGTGAAAAGAACGAGCTCTGTGCCCGTTCGGAAGGCCGTGGGAACTGTCATGTTGCGATGCAAGGAATTCCATTTGAATATTCGAAGCATTATGGATTTAGTTGCCTGCCTTCGGGATTCCCGTAGAACGGGAGGATTTTCTATCTACTAGTATTCAACTGCGATGGTTGTCGAAGTTCTGAGTATCCTCAGAAAAAAAATTGGAAGTCTTGCTACCATCTACTTCTTCTACATGTTTCTCATTTCAAATTATTATTTTTGCTGTCTGGTTGTCTAATTGACTATATTGGTATGCAATACATCAGTTTTCATGAATTTTGTTACGCCCGTAAGGAAATATCAATTCACAAATTTTATGCATATTAGATTTATTTCACAGAATTATGCATATTATAGTCCCTAACTAAAAATTGGGCTTCTTGATGTCAAATAACTTTACTAAGCAACTATATTAACATAAATGACAACTTCATAAAATTATTAACCTATTAAAATTAAATAAAAGAAATTTATTTAAATATTTTAGTCAATAGCATTAAGAAAGAAACTATTTAATACTACTACTTATTTACAATAGGTACTTAAGATAAAATATTATCATACAGAAGGAAAATGTTTCGTTTCTGATTGCTCTGTGCCCTTACCAATTACAAACTCAAGGTATACCACGCAGCCTTGGCGTAGTATTCACTCCCAGCATTTCTGAGCGTGGGTTCTATCTCCCGCTCGACCCAAGTAGGTGAGAATTTCAACTGGGTTTTCCCTCACCTACTGCAGACCAATGTCGTTTCGGTACCTTAAAATTCCCCGGGCACTCAAAATCTCTCGATACTAATTCCTTCTCACAAATCATGTAGTTGGGTGGAGGAGCATACCAGATGGCCTGAAACTCGTAAATACATAATACATAAATAGAAATCAAACATAACCTACAAAACGTAACGTAACATTAACGCTACCCGTACCCACCGTAACGCAGTGTAACGATATACAAAATACCTAAGATGCGTTAAGTTATTAATGGATGGTCTCTATTCGATGAATAAACATTTTATTGGGGGCTGGTGATGGACTTCCTCAAGAAAAATAATCTAGAGTCGCATTTCCTTAGAGGCACGAGGGATCCTTGCGGAACGCCTTGGTATTGCTCCCCTCTGTCGATTAGGTGTCTCAAACTCCTATGAATACGTTTCGCGCCTCATTTCTCTCTCGACGAGGGCAAAGCAAGGAGCTTTTTTTGAATATACTTTCCCTTTTTGTAAAAGCTCAGTCTTTGCAACTTCTTCTAACATTTAGGAATTATTTTCTTCTTTGTGTCTTTCCAATCTCTCTCAAATCCTATCAAATTTACTATTTTCTTTTGTTTTAAGGGCGACGTTCTAGTTTGCAAGACTACAATAGGCTGAATGATAGCGCCTGGACACTGCTGGTATGATGCTGAATGTTCTCTGGTTTCATTTAGTTTATGTGCTCAATGCTAGTGTATTTCATACATTACCAAACAGGTATAATGTATTTCTTTTGTTCTTTTAGCGAGACAAATCATAGTCAGGCAAACCACGTAATATTTTTTGTTTTTTAAAATAAATACTATAATTATATTGGAATCCTTTAAAATGATATTACAAAATTCGTGTTCCCTTTGTCTACTGATGTGTATTTTTGTATATTTTAGAAAATTACAGGTATAACAGAGTACTTTTTTGTATTATCACTCTTCTGTTACTACATATGTATACAATATTAATAATCCTACTAATATGAACAACCTGTTAATATTATACACCCTAGTCTTAATACTTATAAGATTAATAATCTCCAACCAGGATCCCTTCGAGCTTTAAGCTCATAGGGTTTATGGTACTCTTTGATACATTAATATTTATTTTGTTAGATGAAAAATTTAATAAGAGTGAGGAATTAGTCTTTTGCATTCTCAGTAGTTATCTAAGTTAGTATTTATTAAATGTTTCTGAACTAAAAACGTTTCCTGTCATTTTATGACTTGACTCAACAATTTCTAAAAGCATTTTCGTTTTGTAAATATTTTTGTCTTCATACATAATGAAAACAAAAGTATTGAGTTATTTCTTCTGAAACTGTAAGTCAGTTATCTTTCAATATCGTAAAAATAACTATTCTTATGATTATAGTTATTATTTAATCTTTTTGTTAAAGTCGCCTGTTTTTGTTTAATTTTTCGTTCATGGTGCGTTAATGCCCCCAGTTCAGAGGATCCTTATATTCTGTAGAAGGTTTTGCTCTCCACGCCGTTCTGTGTTCATTCGCAACTTCATAAGAACAGCTCATAACCCTTAAAAGAAGTGGAATGTCGTGATGCGTTTATAGGCAGTTCGGGAGTCAGCTGCGCGAACACTAACTGTCGTTTTCAACTGCTCGTCACCAACCTAGAGTTTTTGTATATTTCTTGTATAGATTGTATACGGCGCTTTAATTGATCACACCTCCAGCTTAATGCTTCTACGTCTGCTTCTTAAACGTATTTGCTTTTGTAAAATTTTACCCTTTTCTCTGTCATATTCTTCCACGTTAAACATTCCTTTCGTGCCTATTCTAATACACTGGTTTACCAGTAAATTGTTTAATAGGTTTCTAGCGAGGCAAAAATACCGACACACTGTGTCATCGTTTTACTCCCATGAGTATCCTAATAAGTCAGTTTTGATTTCTCCTTTTACCGTCATTTATTTATTTGTTTATATTCTAGTTTCGGCCAGCTTTGAAGCAATATAAGTAGTGCTTCTGAGTCTCAGTTACATTGGTTTACTTAACACACTCGTGATATACACTGGGCCAAACAGTTTCTGGATGCAATCCCAGTTGTCGTATCCAAGATTACTAGTACGATTGTAGAAGGTTTCCAAACACAACAGTCAGAGGGACTTGAATCTCACAGTGATAAAGATACGTGTGTTTTCTGACAATTCTCGGATTCGAACTCTGGAATTTCTCCAGGAAAGGAGACTATACTCATGCGAAGTATCGAGGAGACTATGTTACTAAATCTGCTTCAGTTTTCTCTTTCTATTACATGTCCATATACGTATCTGTTTCTCAAGGCATCAAATAATAAATATTAGATTGCTTGTGGGTTATCGTGTTGGGTCCTTTTACTTACATGCGACCTTTTTATTTCTTAAAGTTTGTGTTTTCGCAGAAACGTTGGTAGTTTTAACTTCTGGGATACGGCCTATGCCATCCTATAGACTTTATGTATTATTCATCTAAATCGTTGTACTATGCAAGTCACAAGGCCTCTCCTATAAGTTATTATTGACAAAAAGGAGAAATATCAGAAATCTTATATCATAAAAATGGCTAAAAACGTAATTACTTAAACTATAATTACCTTTGCTAGTGCAGACTAATATTTCTCGTCTAAAGCAATTAAAAATCAAATTAAATTTATATTATGCTCTATGTTGTCCCGCTGTTGAGATGGCAACTAGCAAAATGTACATAGAAGTATAAATCTACTTTATAAAGAAGGGTTGCCTTCTTTGTGACGGGACAGCGTAGAAGTATGATTAAAAATATTAATTTGAAATGAATATTCTTAACGAACACATTTAAATCTGGAAGCCGAGAAACGTTTATATTAAACTTCGTTTAATTTCGGGAGAATATGTGCTTATGCTGTCAAAATGTGGATGCTTGAAAAGCCTTCGTAGTAGCACTGCATGGTCAGAGGAGAATTAATGACTCCGTCTTGGGGTGCTCCCGGTACGTGTTTCTCTTCCACCGCCTCCACCCGTCGGCAATCCCCGAGATGAAATACTCCTCGGGTGTACGCACACGCACACGCCCGCACACACCTCGCTCTGTTTTCGCCAGCGCGTCGGCCTGCCCGCCTGCCCGCCCGCCCGGCTACCGGAATGACGGTGGCGGCGGCGACGGCGGCGCGTCGCCTCCTGAGCCCATCCATAAATATCAGCGCGACTCTAAATCTCACACTGAGACCTCTCGGGAGAAGGTGGAGAGAGCAGACTTTGACGGGACGTTGCGCGCAAAGGGATACCAGGATTCCGGAAGCCACGTTACCAGCAAACTTGCGTATTCCCCTACGTTCATCTCAAGAGGAACCTTCATTTACGGCGATTCTTTGCATAATTGAAAGAAATCTACACTTCAAAATATAATAGTAATTGCTATTGGAATATCCCATGTCATATCAAAATGAAACGGCTTGTATTCTATTCCAAATCGTAAGAAATGCGATTGTGAAAGTTTTGTTTCCATCCATTGAGTAATTTTTGCGTGATAAGACTTCAAAGAAAGTTTTTGTAAAATTCGTCGCGTAATGTTATCATTATTATATCATTAGTTAAGGGGATTTGGAAGACTGATGGACGTAAAATTCACTACAATACTGCCAAATCTTCAGTCTTAATGAATAAATTATGTAATTAGTAACAGGATAGCTCAATAAATTCACTGAATATCAATGGCGATTTGATGAAGGATATAAGTTAAAGAAAACCAAATGCATGCAAATTAAGCAAAGGCGACTCATATAGGTTTAGGATATAATTTTTCGTTTTATAAAAATTCGTTGATTGCTGAACAGATGCTAAAGTATTTGCCAAATTTCTTCAGTCAATTTATTAAGACTTGCCAGAAATAATCAAAGGATTCTTGCCCACGCTCTAGAAACTACCTCGTTCTACACTCTGCTGTTCTTGCTTTATAATAATTTAAAATTGGTTTGCAATTGAGTTTTTTTTCTCCAGTTTTCCTTCGGGTAGAGGGTGTAATCTCTAGCCTAGACGAAGTAGTATCATTAATACTATTGTTATTATTAATCTAGTATTTTGAGTCATTTCAATGGTTGTAATTTACTACCAATATTTTCCGAATACTTCAAAGATTTAATAGTAGTACGATTTCGTTAAAAAGGGCTCTAATGACCTTGATGCTGGCGAACCCTAAAGTCCCATTAAAAATTCGTTTAATAACCTTCTTCGTATTCTATTAAATATAAATTTGTTGCTTCATGACAAGTAACGTTTTTATTCTTATTAGAGGACGCAGAAATGGTAAATCCACCTCTACGTTAGGGTCCTTGATCGGAATTGATCGGATGGTCCCTTGCTTGCTTCCGGACGGTAAATTCGTTTATAGTATTCCATGTGGTCATACGCAGTGCTTAATTGCTTTTTGACAATAAGTTTACTTATTTATATATTTAAAATACTATATACAGTACATTAGCATAGAGTAGTATATTATCTGTCCGTGGGCAAGTTGCGTGACTTGGTGCATTTAACTCTGTTCAAGCAGCTTCCAGTACTTTGGAAATTTGGTCGCTTAAAAATCCTTTGCATGGATGAGGATAGCGTCCTCGTAGCGCATATGGATGGTTTACCTTACTCAGATGTGTCAGCTGACAAATGGTAGTGGAGATTGCCAGGGAAGTGATTGAGGATAAAGAGAAAGAGGACATTGATAGGTGGAATATGTCGGAGTTTGAAACGACCCATCTATTCACGGAGTGCACATCATCCATATGACTTTCATTTCCTCCTTTCATATTTTGCTCACTTTTTCATCTTAATTTATGAAATAGAATTTTTAAATGCAAAAATTAATATAGATGTAGAACGGAAATGGGAATGGGAAATTATTGAGCTTCACTTTCATCTATCATTACTTTTCAATGTCACAAAATAAACTATTGCTTAGTGTAAAAAGTGTGTTTTTTTGTATGATAGTAAAATATGGAGATATTTAATCATTTTATCTCATTTTGTTAAGAATAACGAAGTATCTATTGTTTGATTTTTTTTTCAATTTATGTTCAAAGATTCTTTCATATATTAATTTTTTTTTGTTAAGAAAGTGAAAAGAAGATTAAAGAGAACTTTAATTTATAGTGTACTTCAAAATACTCTTAATTAGATTTGTTGTGTTGTTTATTTCAAATTTTATACAAATTTATCTTGGGCCAGTTTCCCTTTCTGAATTAGTAGGAATTATGTTTACTGGTTTTGTTGTGATGACAATATTGTATTACGCGAAGAAATTATTAGAGTATTTTTAAATAGTTATTTACATAATATTTTCTAGTTGTGACATATTAGATCAAAATTATGATTCGTTAAATTGGTCACTCCCGGAATATTAATTTAAAAATCCTGAGATGAGTGACAGAGAAAATTTTCAGTCTCTTCTGGTACTCGCAATTTTATTTTCGTGCAAGGATTAAATTTACTCTCTAAAATGTTTTTTTTTACTTTTTATTATATTTGAAGTATAATGATTTTTTTTATATTTTTGCGTTGTGCATAGTTTTGAGTTACTTAGGTAATTAACAATTAACGTATGATCATAGGCTCTTACTATTCTCACCATCAAGAAAGAATGAACTTAAAACAATATATTCTTTACACTCCGGAGTGTGAAAATGGGTATATAATTATATAAGAGTATTAAAGTGAGAATAATTTTCTTCCCATTAATATCTTCGACAATGCTTTGACAAATCCAAGTGAGTTCTTGTTGGTACAGATGGCCCGGCCACATTGAGGTTCTCTGGCATGATTGGAAAATGCTGGAAAAAATATCTGCTCAATTTACGTCATCATAGAAGTGACATACCTCAAAAGTACAAAAAAACAATCGTGCATCATACCTGCCATTTTGTCAAAAGGAAAATGTTTTTTGCGTCGGCAACCAGCGATGTAATTGGTAAGTGTTATATTTCAAAATAAAGCTGTTAACTTGACACTGTTTTATTATCGACTTCCTATGAGTTTTTACCTCAACGTAAATTCAGATTTACGACTATGCGAACTGGTATCGTGTGTTCTTCAAATAAAAAAAGTGCGAACTACGGCCAGAAGAGTCAGAAATGGCCTCAGTGTCCAAGAAATCCTCGAGAGTTCCACATGTTTTTGACATAAAACATTGACTTGATAAATCGCCATGATTTGTGGCTGTAGTATCACTATCGTGAGTGGGTCATAAGCGTCTCCTGCCAAGAGCACTTAAGTGGCTGACTCTGCAGTCGAGAGAGGGCGACGGAGCAACCATATGGCGACCACCCTTTGCATCTGCATGCATTCCCCGTGCGCACCGTCTGTTTGACGCCGGGTGGGGGACGGGGGACGGAGAGTAGTAAGCGCCAGGATATTGAATGGCTGTGACCGACGCACGCAGACACACACACACACATAAACACACACACACAGAGGTAAGAGTACTTTGGAAGGGCGGTCTGTTGGCGATGGGAATCTCATGTGAGGGGTGAAGGTGTCGAATATTACCTCCCTTATCAATAAATCCCTCCTGCAATCCCTTATTTTCTTTTAATATGAAGGGTGCCAGTTTTGGGTTCTGGTAGGAAAGAAGAAGTTTTTGCATCATTTGAAAATGTCTATTTTATTTCGATCTTTACTAGCGCTTTAGTTGAGCAAAGAAGATATTTCGAAACATGAATGAATAGGACTTAGGAACCTAAGATGTGAAATGACACCACCCCTATCAATTACTCATCCAATCCCTAATTTTTTAATACCATTTTTGCTTTCGGGTGTGGGAGGAAGAATTATTTTACATAATTTAAATGTCGTCCATTTTATATCGGTCTTCATCAGAGCTTTAATCAAACTAAGTTGATACTGCTCAACATTTGCGAGAATAGGAATTAAGAACTGAAGCTGAGTAATATTACCTCCCTTATCAATAAACCCATCTTGCAATCACTCATTTTTTAAATATAGAGGGTACCATTCTTGAGATCAGATGATAAATGACAACTTTTTTTAACAACGATCTATCGCGGTTTTCATCTATTGCTACATTTTATTTCAGCTACATTTTATTATCGCCTGAGCTTTGTTAGAACATAGTGAATACTTTGCACTCGAATCAACGTAAACAAGCATTATAAANTAATCGCCTGAGCTTTGTTAGAACATAGTGAATACTTTGCACTCGAATCAACGTAAACAAGCATTATAAAAAATAGGAATTAGGAGCCAATTTGGAACAATCTCTCAAATATGATAAAAAAAATTCCCAAGTGTTTTGTAGTAAGTTCTTGAGACTATGGACATTATATTTTAAAGAAACTATGTGACAAAATGTCTAAAAAATTTGACTGTTGTTCATAAATTTCCAATGCATTACTGAGTAAAATAAATCGTGCCACGTTAAAGTAAAATTTGTATATTTATTTCTTCATGTTCACTTTTATAAGGTCATGTGTTAATGTTTTTTAAAATAATTATGTCGTTCTGTATGAGTGTTTTTGTACTACGTGCAGTAGCTCATGGCTTAAGATATAAACTACTTTAAGTGCAAACATATCACATCAGATAATAACAGTAGGGTAAAAATGTACAGAATATATTTCTCTTTTTTTAAAATTTGACTTTTTTTAAAAAATGTGTATAATTTAAAGCAAATTTTTGAACCCTTAACCACACTTTTATAAAATTTAGTTGATAATTTGAGATTATACGGTTTTGGTGATAGAAATGCTGGACGTCCTCCGACATTATATAGTCAAATTGTCAGACATTTCTTTATAGTCTAATAAACAATATTTTAAACCATAAAAATATTTAAATAAAAAACATTCATTTTGGGGTTTTCAACATATGAATTAAGCACCTGATATATTTCCGAAATGCTTCTATTAATGTTATGGGACGTACATTTTTCTTTAAAATCCGATGAAAAGTTATTCTCTAATAATATTATG
Source organism: Laupala kohalensis (assembly GCA_002313205.1). NCBI lineage: Eukaryota > Metazoa > Arthropoda > Insecta > Orthoptera > Trigonidiidae > Laupala > Laupala kohalensis. The sequence goes on from NNCF01126189.1 coordinate 1,087,575, forward strand.
TTATTCTGCAAATGCGCATAATATCAACACGAGAATGTAATTAGTGAAATACAACCTGACTCATGTGGGGGTTCCTAGCTGACGAAGAGCTATTCGTAGAATGTATGATTAGTTACTGAAGCCCTCTCCAAACCCCCAGTGACATTTCCATAAGTATTACTCGTGGAGCACAAAACATCGAAATAGTCTCCTGGAACAAACAACACACGCCCTTCCGTCGTCCGTGTAAGCAATTTAACTTCCAACGGCGTTGGCAAACGCGCCAGTTGTCAGCGAAATCTGTAGTAGAGAACGCGTTGTCAGTGAAATTCGCGAATGAATGCCGCGCACCAAGTGCTTGAAAATGTCGTGAGACTGAAGCCATCGCGTTCACCAGTTAACATCTGTCCCGATTGGAACTGTTTTACTTCACTCATTACTCATTGTAATATTTGTAAATGGGAAATGTAGAGTATAGTTGAAGCTTATTTACACGGAGCGATAAGAGATAGGAGTCGGGTGGTATGCTATTGTTAGTACGGGGGTCGCTTAAGTGGATTTACCAACAACCAATACAATAGTTAGTTATTTATACTAGGAGGATAGAGGAAGGAGGGTTCGCTTGAACTGGGTTATTGTGAAAAGTTACAAAAATTTTGCTTACCCCAACAGGAATAGAACCCGGGATGACTTGGTAATAGGCGAGAACGCTACCCCCTGAGCTACCAGAGGGGCTTCTGAGTACTAGAGTTTTACATATCCTGATACTGAAGAATAGGGGATCGAATGGTCATAAACATGGGGCTGTGAATATCTTCATAACATAGTACTCTCATCTCATCCCGGTCACCCACATGGGTATTTGTTTTTCTTTCATTTTACAGTTTGTATCAAAGTTGTAATTGTGTCGACAAAAACAGGGATGTTTGATATTTTGAATGATTGTCTTCAATATATCATTTTCATCACATTAAAACGGTGGAGGCACGAGCTAAAGAATACTCCTTAAATCTTATTTTATGAGTCTGGAAAAAGAACTTATTTAAATTAGAAGTCTACAGTAATTTTCCACTTATTTCGTGTTTCAACTGGAGAAAATTTCATGTCGTCTTTTTCTTATTTTGAAGCTCAGATGTATTAAATTTCATCAAGCTCGGAATAAAACAAGATTTGTGCAAAAGGCAAAGGTAGCCAACAAATACTTTTGTTGTATATAAACTAGCCCAGTACGTGCGGAATTGCTCGCCTTATGATTTTTGCACAAATATTTTCCCTTATATCTCAATTGATATCAAGTGGAAATGGCATTAATTAATGATGATGGTTTGGTTTTACTGGAGAGTAATCTCATTAGTGTTCTTAACCCTCCTTTTAGTGGTATAATAAAGAAGATAGTATTTGTTTTTTTGAAACCACTAATTATTTTTATACGATTATTTTTAAATTGGGGAACATTGTTTTGTTCTATTACACAATACGAAATGCAAGATTTTTGAATTATACCAGTGAGATTGCAATATGTTCGTTTCAAAACCTGTATCCCGAAGGTCCGTGAACTCGTCGCCACTTCCAACCAATACAAAAAACTCAGAACACAATAAAATTATCGATATTTACAGAGCGCAATATTCAATAAAAATGACTTACTTATGAATCATGGAATTAATAAATTATTTTACAAGTAGACAAAGAAAGATACATGTATCAGTCTCAAGTGAAGGACACAATATCTTCGATATCTGCAGCTACGATCTCGAGATTTAGCATATTATTTGTCCTTATTGTCCTAGAACATGCAGCCATTTAACATGACAAATAGTTAAAATGTTTTTCTCCGATTTTTCTCACCCGGTTTTTTTTTCGATTTTTCTTCAGATAGAGGAGAATTTTATTAAAAATAAACTTGTTGGTGTTCTGTTAATATTATAATACTAACCAAACCAGTTTTATTCTTATCTCAGGAGTGTGCTAAAATGTTAAATCCATCTCTGCCTTAGAACCTTCGATCGGAATTCATGGGATGGTCAGTTACTTGCTTGGGTCCGCAGAGTATTTTAGTTTATTGTTCTCTCGGTACTTGTACGGAGTTTGGTACAGTGTTTTTGAAAATAAATTTTTATATCACCAAATCATTGCCAATGATAAACACCCTTTCTTTTTAGTTCAATGAAAGCTTCTTATGTATGATCACTTACCGGCGCCATAGAATGATGGTTGAAAAATTTAGAAACCATTTGAATTATATAAGGAGAATTTTTGTTGCGTCTCAGAATTTTGACTCTTTTATTATCAAAAACTCGTTTCATTTTGAGAAACTTCATTATCTTTCGTCAGAATAAAATCTTATATACAATATAACATGTCTTTTCTTAATCTTCGTAAATTATAGAAATATCAGCATTTGAGAAACGACAAAAATATTTCCATGAAACGAAGTATCTACATTACTTGACATATTTTTTAATTGTTTCTTGAATAATTAGGCGAAAAACCTCTCTGAATTGAGGGACATTATATTTCCTTCTCTGTTACACTGCAATCTATTTCTGGTGTTTTGTAGGAAGCGTGAAGTTTCACTGGCATCAAAGAATACGACTTACTAATCAAGAAAATACCGAGAGCAGCGCCGTATAAAATACTTCTTTGTAATATAATAGTTTGGTTTCAACTATTTATTGACTTAGGCTACTTTACATGAACATTCGAAATTAATAATACATTTACTGTTAAATATTGGGTGCAGACAGAATGGGGATTTAATTGGATTACAGGCTATTTCGACCCTTCTTCGGTTTTTCTTTTTATCCTAAAAACTCGGGACTCTTGTTACGTTAAAACACATTATTCTTTCGTGAGTACAGCGACCCGTAGAATTTGGGCTTTTGTGGGCAGATTCCTGCGGCCGAGCATTAGTTGGGATTTCGGCGGGGTGGGAGAGGCGCAGCGAATGGGTGACGTTCGCTTGTTTCTGGTCTCATCGCTGCACGCACGTCATTTGTCAACCACGACGCAGAGGTCCATTTCTGTGCTTGAAAGAGAGTCTATGTTGCGTGTGGGGTAATTCGTTCTCCATTCTTTCAACGTAAGGGAAATTTTGGATATCGTTTTCGTAATATCGTGAGACAGAATGGCACGCGTAAGCCGTAAAACGAAACCTAAATCCTGGTTTTAAATATTTATTAATTTTTCACTTTAAATGTTTATGTTTTTCAGTTCTTTTACATTATGGGAAGTTGTGCTGTTTATTCTGCTCAGAATCATACTAATGTAAATAAATATTTGACTCAAGAAAGGTATTCTTTAGTTAGAAATCTAATCTTTAGTATGAAATAGTCTAGCTGCACGAAAAATAAATAGACGTTTGGTATTTAATTATGTAATTAGTTAACAAATGAAAAAGGGCATTCAGATTAGATTTCAAAAAAAAAAAAAAACTCTGAATCCAGAATAGTGGAGTTCAAGATGCTCTCTAAACTTCGAACGTACTATTTAGGGAATTTCTTTTCTACGTCCGGGATGATAAAAAATAAGCCAAGTTACAATTTATTTATTTATTTATTCATTTGTCTTGACTGTTACCAGTCTCCTTGTCTCTGTCGCTTAAAGCAATACAACGACCTCTGCTATTTGACAAACCTTACAATACTTTTTCTATCTATTTTTGATCCTCCATCTGTGCGCCGTCCTCATTCCATCTATCTTGCTAACAAATTCCATATATAGTGCATACTTTGCTTGCCAATTAACGTGTTTTTTGCTGTCACGTTTAGAATATCTTCCTTCCCATATTCTCTGATATAGCATGCCCGCCCAGGCGCATAAAGTGAGCAATATGGCATCATTGCTCCTAGAGGTCACCAACTTGTGACAGACAGGGGCCTTTAATAACTCCGGGAATGTAGAGACGCTACTACAGCAGCCAACCCCCAACGGAAGCATATTTTACTAATTTCAAGAGAGCGATTTCTCTTGTATTCTCTTGGATTTGAAACCGTTACCTTTGCACATCATATCACTCTTCTATTGAGGGAACTAGACAATATGTTACATTTAAAAACTTTTGAATGCAGACACTATGTATTTTGGACGCTACAAATCCAAGAAGCTATAACTAATATTTTTGGGTATGTGATTTTGGTAAGCGAGTGGGATACAGTAGTTTTAAAATGTATTTTAATGCATTTTTGCCTCAAATGATTGGTTTCGTAAACAGGCAAGACCTGGTTGATGTCGCCACATCTGTACGACGCTCCTGGATTCCTCATTACCAGGATTCATTAAGATAACGCTAACTTTAAAAATAAATACAGAGAGACCATCAGCAGCCATTATTGCAAATTCGTTATTTAAATAAACCATATGTAACAATCTCATATTTTAATTAAAACTATGAGTTTTCTTGTCTGAAAATCTGCATACTTAGTTTGAGACTATGAAATGTTAGGCTCAGATGTATACTAATAAGAACAGAAAGGAGAATAATTTTATAAACGGTCTTTCCGTTCCAGTTATGTTATTATAGGTATCTCTGTTCAGTACTTTTATGATTTCATTTATTTCTAAAATAATTCAATTAAAAAAATTGGCAATTAATTTATGTGCAGAATTCTTGTCACATCATCTCACAGGTAGATTCAAATTTCACACGAAATACATATTTATTTGAAAACGCAATATTATGAACCCAATAATAACGTTTGATGATTGTTTCAATTTGCTGTTATTAATGCATTTGTTAAAAGTTAAACAGAAATGAGTGGTAATGATTTTCAACTAAATAAAACCAATACTATATCATTATTCGAGAAAACACTTTTCACTAACTTTCGACCTAGACTTTCCTTTTCAGCGTTTTCAACAATCTGATATTTTATTAACATCTAAATTACCATTTACTAATATTTTTGTGACTATAATTTAATGATATTAAAATTGAATTTTAACGAATTTCAGGTCAATGTAAACTTGTCTCATATATTATTTAATTTTGTATTACATCCTAAATTGAGAGCTATCTCCAGAGATTTATTTTTCTCACAGATTTGAAGAGAAAAATAATTTTAAAAACGCCATTAAACCCCTTTAACCTTACTCGGACCAAAATTATCGATAAAATAAAGCTCATGTAGTTCAAAAGTTTCCGAATAATCAACAGATAGAATTCCAAACATGTATCGTTTTACATTGTATACTTAGCAGAGTGTTTTCTACATTTCATCTCTTCTCACTTGATAAAATCATAGATGGAAGCACTTGAAAACTATCGCAACTACTGGGGAAATCACTCTCCTGCCCCCTCCATTCCTACAAGCCTCCATTCCTACATCCCTCCTTTTTTCCAGTTTTTTACGAGCTTTCTCATTGATTTGTGTGTGTTTGAAATCCTTTTCAACGTTGATTATTGCCAATAGAGTGCTTCTGTATTTCCCGTTCTTTTCCCCTCGAGATTATTGTGGTAAAACACCAAGTTGTGTTTTTGCGACCTTTTTCTCGTTTTGGGAACAATAACGCGGTGAATGTGTGATTATGTGTGGTTGTTCTTTTGTCAGAGAACTAGCAGCTGCATTCATTTGTTGAGAAATTGCGAAGCAATTGTTTATCAAATTCTACCTATTGGAGTGCGAAGGGACATTGTGATGAAGGAAATTCATGCAACAATGAATGAAGATGAATATTTGAAATATTATTTCTCTCCAAAAAAACGCATTGAGCGATTTTGCTTTTCAATAGATTGGTGGTTTTATTTGAAAATAAAGGTATAAATTACTCTTCAATATATTGAGTATTTGTAATGAATTTCATCATCTATTATTACAGCTTTACAAGTTTTACAGTCTTTTGGTGGATCTTGTACTCCATTTTTAATGCTGTAAATGTTATCAATTATTTAATTGTCATTTTCCATTTTTACCGCATTACTCTGATTTACTCCGCATTAAAAATAAAATTTATTTCCATTATGAATACTTTGCGTGTGATTGTGCGTGTGTATGTCTTGATTCATTTCTTGTTTTGAATTGTTGAAGATTAGGTGAGTAGGGGCATGATGTAGTGGGTGACGAATGCACTTGAAAATAATGTCCTAATTTACATGCAGCTTGAAACCTTAAGTATAAACATAATAATTAAAAGAAAATTTAATCAAAGTTACTATCATGTACAGTATAATATAGAATCTTTCACTGAGCAGTTATTTTACGATTTCTGTTTTTTTCTCAATATTACGAACAAAACGTATTCAACATTTTGGTCTGCAATTCTATTGGTAGTAATGTATGACTATGTTATCTTGCTGGCGTTCATGTCTTACAACCCGCATTCCTACAAGTTATGAAAAGAAATTCATAAGAATACGATTTATTTGAATTTCATATAAACATTTTATTATAAAAATTTAAATCGTATTAGTCTGAATAGACACACCCGCAACATCATGTTTATATGAATATACATTTTAAGATTATCTTTATAATAATATTTTATACATATCGTAAGGGTATTCCTCTGAGAAATCCTGATACCCCAAATAATAATTAAAAAAATATGTTTTGATCTGTATTTTTGACTGCCAATGTATAAGAATTTTATGTGGAATTTAATTTTAACGTGAACTACTAAATACTAGTTCATCTTAATCGTCTACTTCTTACATCTTTTACCATATTTTTTAGAAGCTATGAATGTGGGAATAGTTTATAAAACTTGAAAATGCCAGTCTGTCAGTGGAAAGTAGAGTAAATAAATAGAGTGATGTTATAATGTATTCCAAATAAAAGCGTTACTTCTGTCTTCGTAAATATTCCACGAGGGAAATCCTTCTCGAAGTGTCAAGATGTTCGTGTTGCTTTTAAAAACTAAATTTGTATGGAATTTCCTGGAATCGTTTCTGTAGCTGCAGCAGTGGCGAGGTTTGCCTCTATAAGATGACGAATGGTTGCACGAATTTTTTAGGGCTGCTTTTTAAGAAAGGAACTCGAAAAAACATGTTTTAAAGAAATTTGCTTCACTTTATCTGCTCATACGTGAGTTATCGTACGCTTTACAGGTTTTAAAGGACAGACATGTTGAAGAGGGACTTTTATTTCCACTGCAATATCATAAAAAGTATCTAGAAAATATCAAATATCAAACTAAAGAGGGAATACTCAATGCGAAATACGGTCATTACAGCGTTCACTAATGATTTAAATAATACATTTGTGGATTGAAAGAATTAATACATATTCCAAGACCGTTTAATTATTGAAACACGAGTTACAAGATAATTTTTGTTTTCACAAAAATTAAAGTTAACATGTGGTATGTATAATATTACGTATTGAATGTTACATGAATATATTGCAGGAACATAAAATATATTACCGTTTCATCCAAGTGAAGAATTTTTTCCCCCTTAAAACGTGATAAATTTACTCGGACATAGCGAGAATTACTCGGATGATATACGCAGACAAATAACGCCAATAACTCGTGACATAATTGGTAAAGAAATGTAGTATTATTACAGTTCTTATCCTATTTTATGTAAAAAGATTCCCAGATAACGCCCTAAAATGAATATGCAACACTTAAGTTACATATAAGTTACAAACGATAACCATAATATTTACGGGAAGAGAAAAAATATTATTTATTGTCAAACAGGAGAGTACAAGAGAGTGAAGTAAATAGAAATACGCTTCTCAACATCCAGTATAATAAATCCATTATCGATTTTACTATTAGAAGAACTATTAGTATAGAGAAGGTACGCGAAAGACAATTATTTGCCAGACTCACTTAAGAGAAATAATAGGTCTTCTTTCAGGAATTATGGTATATTATTCTATTTCCTAGTAACCAATCATTAAAGTGACTGAATTCTATACGGTTATTTTACCATATTTTGGGATGGACAATTTCTGAATATTGATGAAATTATTTTCAATAGAATAAATAAAAAATGAAAGCGCTGTGAAGAATGGGAGGGGTTTAATCGGCTTCCAAGTTAGTGGGACAACTCGGAATTTCATGTATCTTACATGAAACCGTCTGATCGAGCAGGAAACGTGTATATTTAAGGAAATAAACTGAACCATTTATATTGAAGGAAATAAACTGAACACACGTGATTATCTTTCTCATCCTTTCAGGGGTTTTCTCCGGTTCTCTTTTCGGGTGGAGGCGGATTTATTATACAATAGCTCTCTAGGCTTTTGCCTGGGGGCAGCGTCTTCTGAAATAATAAATCTCGAATTTAAAGTTATTTTAATGGTTACGTTTTATAAACAACATTTTATAGTTTTTAATAGTACTAAATTCTGAAATAACTTTTTGTGTTTAATTAAATATAAATTTGTTGTTATTCTGTTAATATTATAATACGTACCGAACTACTTTTATTCTTATCTTATGAGTGTGCTGAAATGTTCAATCCGCCTCTGTCATAGAGTTCTTGATCGGAATTGCGGGAATGGTATTTTGGTTGTGTCCGGAGAGTAAATTAATTTATTGTTCTCCACTTGATCATGCACAGTGTGTAACTGTTTTTTTCCACAATGAATTTATTTTGTTTTATGATATCATAAATCAATCTTGCTTCTCAGTGTAAACGTGTTAAGAATAGAAGCCTCCAAATATATTATGCTGCTTCGCGTTGTTCGTTTTGTTGGTGACATATTACACACGATTTTTTGACGCACTGCTACTAATAAAAAGAAACACTCAGTCACAGAAATATAGGAAAATAGTCAGTATGAATGAATTACTTTTTGAAAGTTTATGTTGGAAATACTCCATGACGGGTATTATCTCAAGAATATTATTGTAATACGTGTAGTCTGGAAGTACATGCTCCGATCTTTCCGGGATAGAGGGGAATTCATTTCTCAGGTTATACAAAAATACAGTGAAATTATGTGAGTACGAAAGGAAACATTATTGAGAGATGAGAGAGCAAGACAGAGAGTGAGAGAGAGAAGGATAGCTGCAACTCACACTTTACTTCAAGGCCGTGATTCTGAAGCCGTGCAAAACAGTAGAGAGCGCTGGCGATGACATTTAACGCATCGCTTATCAACTGTCGGGGGGTTGACGACATCGGAGAGTCGTGTTTTGCTCGACTTGCGAGCTTGCGTCGAAACATTTGCTGCTAAGAATTCCAAGTGGAAGAGCTCATTCAGTGTTCGACTGAAAACAAGCAAAGAATAAGGGAATTAAAAACTTTCAGTTGTGTACTTTCTACTCAGCACTACGTCTACAAAGCATTACTTTGCTTTAGCAAACAAACGATATTTCATTAAATATAAACGATTCAGCACTTAAGAAGTGCAAAATAACAAATTTTGTTAACTTTCTAATATACAATATATTTAATAATTGTAAATTTGATTGTTTGGAATAATTAATTTTCTCTCTAGACTCTTACCTCGGGGTGGCAGCTTATCGTAATAATTAATCTTGAATATAGACATATTTTAATAGTTACGATTTATAAACAATATTTTATAAATAATCTTGACACAGATAGATAACAATATTTATTCTCATCTTCGGAGTGAGTTGAAACGTTTAATCCGCCTCTGTCTTAAGGCCCTTAATCGGAATTGATGTGACGCTCCCTAGCTTGCTTCCGGAGAGTATATTAGTTTATTGTTCTCCACGTGGTCATACGGAATTTGTAACTTCTTTTTACAATAAATTTAAAAAATTCTTAATTTATTAGTTCCGATGATGTTGTAAAAGTTTTTGGTAAAACAGCACATACAATCGTACATACCTCCTGTAATGTACTTCGTTCATTATTAAAGTAAATTTTATAATTATAGAGGATGTGAAAGCTCAGAATTTCATTTAATGACATTGTAAAGCCGAAGTTTGTATATAAATTAAGGTGGAATGAAAGATTTTGGAGGGCGCAGCCACGTCACTTTTTATTTGGGAGTGCCTCAAGGTTTTCCCAGAATGGCTGAAAAATATCATGTTGGATTTGCCGGACTGCGAGATAGACTTCCCTGATGTGACCTCCCAGATCACAAATAGTGAATTCCACTGAGCTTAAAAATATTGTAAGGGAAACACTAACGAGAGAAACGGGAATTTCTCTCATAACCTGAAAATATAAAGTTTTAATTGTTCAAATTCTTCGATATTCATTGTAAGGGAAGAGTGGAAAATATTTTATTACTGTACCATTTCTATTTAATACCATTGATTTTTTTATATTCAATACATTATTTTCTAAATTGAACATTATTATTCGACTAATCTATGAAAACCAGAATTTTTTGTCTTAAAGACGAGATTCTGATACGCGAATAAAAATTATGACAAATCATCGTCAAAATCGTTTTGCATACAACAATTTTGTTGTACTGTACGTAGGAAAAATCTTTTAGATACAGTTATTTAACATTATATTCGGTAATATAAACATAACTTGTTTGGTAATATTAGTTTATTGATTATTCTTAAACGTGTATGTACTGCTGAAAATCAAAGGTTCGTAGGTTCAGCTTTCTACATTTTACAAATGTTTATTTCCGAAGTTTATTTGTACCTCGAAATTTATTTCTTGGGTGTCTGGTATAAATGCCATCGCTGTAACAACCAGTAGCTGTTTTGGAATACATGACTCTCAAGTTACGCAATTATCACCATACCTTCACCACTTCGACGATGCAAATTTTGTATCCACCCACAGCGCTGAGAGCATTTAACCTTCTATTGGAGAGCTGTGGTTGAGCTGCAAGTGCTCTAGCTGCATCGCTCGTCTGAACTCACTTGTTTCTGACACTGCACCTTCGTCTGTTATTTGCAGTGTGGTGAAGCCTTTGTTGCAATGCCATCTGCCACAACAGACTGCGATGCTTTGTGAATCTCAAAGTCACATCCAGATCTTGTGGCAACATTCATGTTTTTTATTAAATTTAGATATTAGTCTGGTTCGAGTCAATAGCTGTATTTTGTGTTACTTCTACATTTATGACATTTCAGTATTCCTGAAATTGAAAAGTTACGCTTATGATCTCTGAGTTTCTGAGAACAATGTTTCTAACACGAATTGTTTTCGTGTTCCGTTCTGGTTTACATACTCCATGATGTTACCCACGTATGGCTTCCAATAAAAGCGAGATGTAGATCACATCATTAATTCGTTAGATTCATTATTATAAAATGTTAAAAAAAGCAGTTTCAAAGGTATGGCCAAAAGAGGAGAAATAAACTACTTTACTCTCCGGAAACCAGCAAGGGATCATTCCATCAATTCCGATCAAGATCCCGAAAGCAGTGGTGGATTTCATATTTCTAAAATAAATTATACGTAGTAATCAATTTATTCTTCCGAAAATAAATCATAACCATTCAAATCACTCAAAATACAAAATTAAGTAAATCACTAGTTATTATCCGCCTCTACTCGAAGGAAAAATCGTATAAACGCCTGGGCAAGGATGGGACTACAGAGATAATGTAGACAACCGTCACAAAGTTGAGTATATTTGTAATAAGTTTAATCTTTATGAATCAGCCACTATACATGATTATACTAGATATGACCTGCGGTTTAGCTCAGGAAGGTTAAAGATGTATTTTTATTGTATGTGTGGAATAATAGTAAATAGTTAACAAAATATTCATCTTGGAGGAATGTTGATTGTGATGGTATGATGACTAACTATTAATTTCTCATTCATTCACAAATTATTTTCGTGTTCCCCTTTGTTCTATTACTTTTGATATAATATTGTTGTGTAAGTCATTTTCAATTTAACAAATCTCTATAGTAACTACTTTCAGTTCTGAATGTTACGTCAAATGATGGACGCTGACCTTCTTTCTTAAGACAAAAATGCAACAAATTATTTTTTATGTAAATAAGTCAATATTTTAGATTAGTATTAGACTAGTAATAAAATTAATAGGTATGTAGGTACAAAAATAATACTTAAGTAATAAATTTGGTTTGTAATTATTTATTTACTTCATTCTTTTTATTGAAGAATTCAATTCTAAATAAATAAATAAATATAAATAAATAAATTTATTGTCAAAAAACAGTACAAACTGCGTATGACCACGTGGAGGGAAAAAAAACTAAAAAACTAATTTAAAAAAATCTAATCTTGTGTTTTATTTTGTATTATATATATATATCTGTCTCTTATACACATCTAGATGTGTATAAGAGACAGNCTCCTTTTTAAACCTCATATATTTTAGTAGTAAATATATTCAGAGATAAATATTTCATAATATCAGGTAGTGTAAATGTTCGGAAATGTATAAAAGACATATCGGATAGTGTGGACGAATACGGTTCCAATATTGACTGTGTTTGACACGATGTTGATAGTTCTAACAAAAATAGTAAAAACATACCTGAATTTTATCTTTTATCATATTCATTTAAGGATTCATAAAATACTTGTTACTCATCTAGGCCCTTTTCAGCCCGCCTACATGGTATAAAGGTGCATTCATTCCCTGGCTTATCATGGATAATGTCTGACGTTTAGACATACTCTGGCCATTCTTAATAGTTACTACCTATAGACGAAGGACTTCAATGGCTGTGTTTATTAAAAGTTTTCCCGAAAGTCTGATACAAGTTCATCCTTATAAGACAATATATGTAAAACGGACCTTTTAGTACAGGTCCAACCCTACGTCGTGAATTAATTCAACAAGGATATTTTTAGAAACACATAATTTATAAATTAATTGCCAACTGCGTTTGACCACTAGGATGACAATAAACTAATTTACTCTCCGGGAGCAAGCAAGTCACCATCCTGTCAAATCGAACGAAGGGCCCCAAGGAAGAGGCGAATGCATCATTTCAGCGCCCCTCTAATATAATAAAAATCTAGTGAGTCTTACATAAACGTCATACAAGAAATAAGTACGATTATCAAATCTGTAGATTATTCATAAAATATAGTTTATAAATCGTAACTATTAAATAACTCAGAGTTCGATATTAATTTTTAAAATAGCATTAACGATAGTGTGACTCCCGGCTGGAGACTGAATAGTCGATACATAAAACACTAACTGAAGGAAACACGGGGAAAAACTCGAGCCGGGAGAGGATTTTATATTTTATTTAGAAAACTTTCAACGTGTTTAACAGCAGATAAATACTACCCCCTCTGTATTACTGAGAACGTGTGATCAGAAAATTGTTGAAAATGTGATGACGATGCAAGGAGCCATTGCAGTGCGACCGTGGCGCCCCAGGGGCGTGGAGAGAGTAGATGGCCCAAGGGAGTCCTCAAGGCGGGCACGCTTTCAGCGACGGGAGACGGCCGGCCCTCGAGACCAAACATTCAGCGTCTTCTCTTGCCTTTGCTTTCACAGCCTGTCAGCAATCGAGTACTATTTGTGGGAGAAGAAGTGAAAAGACACAATCTTCTAAATTTACGGTTTAAGATGTTTTTTTTAAGGAAAATAGTTCACGAAAATCAATACCAAAACAAAAAAAACATGTACAAACAACAAATATTTTATATTCCTTTCTATGTGCATATATATTAAAGACAATCAAATTACTTATACAACACTGATATAAATATATCACATAAAATACTTGAAGATTAATTGAAATTCACAAATCACATTTGTTCTTGGAAATTGTCATTTGTGAATTTTAATTAATCTTCAAGTATTTTATGTGATATATTTATATCAGTGTTGTATAAGTAATTTGATTGTCTTTAATATGTATGCATATAGAAAAGAAATATAATAGAAAATAGACAACCAGAGTGAGAGTGACATTTAAATTGAAACAAATATTTTACTCGTATTTTAATTTATTTTTTTTAATCAACTTTAAAAATTTCATTCTTGAATCGAAATGGGCGTGTTTTATAAGAATATCAGTGACTCGATATTCGTGTTCGGATTCTCATAAAACGCGTGCTCAGCATATCTTCATTATTTAGGGATTTAAAAAAATAATATTGGGTGTGAAGTAAAAATGAATAAAGGAGTTGAAAAGGGAGGGAAGATTAAGAAATATGCAATGTTGCGCACTTAAGTCCAGAGCTTCAGTCCACAGCCAAAATATATTTTTGTTTCGTTTGTCAATTTCTCAATCGTTGCAAATATTCATTACTATCCTATTAGATTCTGTTAGATCTTGCATTTTCCTATCTCACTTTGTCTCATATTGAGTCCTTTGTCTCATATTGAGTCATGGGAGTATTGATCATGTTTTCTATTGTTTTTATTGTATTTTACGCATTGCATCATATATAATATTTTTTCCAATACTGCTTTTTTTTCTTTGTTTATCTTGCATGGAATAATTTCATTACTTATTCGAGTGATCTAGGTTTTACTATTCTTATCTAATTTTGAGTGCATTGTATTGTTAAAATTGCAACGCATTGCATTTTTTGTGCTTATTATAATTGAATTGTGTTATATGATTTGTTTATTATACTATTATGTTTTAGCTTCGGATGATGAGCTCATTAGTATTTATGAAATTTCATAAAAGGAATGTGTTTATTATTATTGTTATGATTATTATCATCCATATCATTCTAACATGAAAATAAAGCTTGCAACACTATGTCTCTTTAATTTATTATGGATCTGAAACAACTCAATTTTCAACTACTACATTGTAGTTATGAAATCTTTTATGTATTATTTCGTATGCGCGTCTCGAGCCAGTTGTCTTTCAATTTGCCGTTTCACTTTCATGCAGTGTTCCAACTTTCCATATTTCAGTCACCCCATATAAAGTATCCATGTGATTTTAATGTTGGTAACACAGCTATTCATCCAGCAGTTTCCAAAAAACACGTGTATTGCTTCGAGGAATACTGCCTCAATATTGTTCTGTGCGGCATACACTTGTGTGAGAATCCTAGATGAGTGACAAACACGCAATAATAATTTAAGAAAAACTTTCAAAAGTGTATCTGTTCAATGGAGAGAAAATGTATTTAAGTTACTTCTTAAGTGTTTTCTGTGAACATGTACTATTTTAGTATCACTTTAGTGATTATTATAATTTTCAGAATGTAAAGTTGTATATTTCATGGATAATTTACATCTTTAAAGGACAAATTATAAACATTTTACATTTGAATATTTCCTTTTGCATCATAGAATGAGGTTATTACCTTTTCTATACTATTCAAAATTTTGTATGGGATGATTTTATTCGAAGTGTATGTGTTTACGATTCTTCAAAATGATGTAAAACGAAAACTAATGATACCGGTCGGCCAAATAAATAAAATCTCACTTCTTCATTCGATTTGTAATGCAGTTTGAAAAATTATGCCTTTTTCTAGTTAATTTAAAAATGTTATAGGTATCAAAAGCACACATTTATGAGTATAATAAAAATAGGGTTTTTTTTTGTGCACAGAAATTGGAATCCAAGAATTGTATCAAGGGATTATAAAGGAAAGAAAATATCACACGCTTTTGCGATTTTCATCCGCCGCACCTGAAAAATCGCGAGCATTACGACGAACAGTGATACGCGCACTGCGACTGGAGAAATACGAAACTGGACCTCAAAAAGACAGATTGTGTAGTCTCGCTTTGTGCTGGAGATAAGAAAAAGAAAAGTAAAAAGGGAGGAAAATGTTGGGTGCATACTCACATGAGTCCGAGAACCACCAAGGGGCAATTAGGAGGCACTGATTAGTTTCCCATATTCGAGTATGATCTACGAACTACCCGGATTTTCGTCATTTGACATACTTAACAAGAAACGAAAAACACAACAACCTCTGAACAGGTAGCTTTGAACTTCAGTACTGGAGTACTTCTCTTCTCGAAATGCGACCAGTTGATGCTGCAGGTGCGCGAATGGCCTTTGATTTCTGTGATTCCCATTTATACTCTAGACAGTCGCGTCACCTGAAAAATAGAGTCTGTTGCATCCTTTTAGTCGCTTCGGTTTTCAAGTTGCATATGCGTTGAACCTCACTGAATGCTGTGTTTTATTCATACAATTAAATTATCAGAAATTATTTTCTTGCATACAGGCAAAATAAAACAACACCATTATTGATGTCACCATCAGGGCTAAATTAACTCCTTACTCTCAACACCATAATACTTATTTATTTACAATAAAAACTGTTTTGTGATTAGTATGTTAGACACGTGTGTTATGGTGTCAAGGGTAAGGAGAGTGAGGTGTGTGGAGTAATGATGTAAGGAGTTAATTTAGCCCTTATGATGACCTCAAAAAAGGACGAAATATAAGTGTTGTTTTATTTGACCTGTTTGCAAGAAAACCATTCCTTTGTGATCAGTATGACTCATAAACTCACATACTCATCTAAATTATCGCTGGACTGAAAATCGAAAGAATCCGCCTTGAATCTACAGCCAACTGTCCGACCTCCATGCTGCATTGAATCATTTCATCTCCTTACATTATCCGTAATTTATATACATCAGGCATTTATATACGTCAGTGAGTAGATGTAACAATGGGAAAATTACATAATTGTAAAAAAAATTCATTTTCCGTTTTCGAACTTATTACACCATATTAGCGACAACATAGCGTGAAATAATAACAGAGTATTCTGAATTATTACCAACCTCGTAATGTCAGAGGTCACAAAACTCCCACGTGACGTATTCAGAGAAAAGATTGCTACGAGAGGGTTTTTCCCTCCAGGGATCAAACATTCTATTTTCTCCCGCTCACACTTTTCAGAGCTGTCAACTCTACATGGAATTCATGGTTTTACTATGCTACGCAACGCACGTTTTTCTTCAAAGTTAATATAATCTCAACTACTGTTACAGCTACTACAAAAGTTAGACTGACATTTTACTTTCCGTGTGACTGCGGTGGTTAACATGGAAATTGAAACGAAGTCTATAAAAAGTTAGGTATGTTATTATTCAGTTCAAAATATTTCATGGAGTTTCTTCCCCTTATTACTTTCAAAAATAAGGAATAACGACTTAAATATTTTTTTGTTTAGAGGACAAAGAAGTTCGTTTGTTTTTCCATTTTAAGAAACAAAAAAAAAGGAACTGTTTTATGTGCAAACTTGTTAGGACAAAGTAATTTGGCACTGGATCAAAATCGCGGCAATGGCTTAATTGTTTTCTTCGTTGTACATTTTTTGGGTTTCAGTTGCACAGAAAAACATTATTAATTAACGGTCAAAAAACTTAAAACGAGAATTATTGCATTAATTGGAACGGAGGATTTGCGAGTGCGGCGAGATAATTTCGAAAATATTAACAAAGGGGTGACACAATAAATGAGAAAAGAACAATATTTAGTAATTGAAAGGCATTACGGACACTTATGATGAATGGGGAAGACGATGAATTTATACACGAGATGGAACCGAGGCCGAGTGGGAGAAGGAAACGAAGGCCAAATAATTTCAAGAAACGTTATGGGAAAGTGAAAGAACTTTTAACGGAGGAAAAAATTGTGTTGGATCGCGGGGGCAAAGCTACAGAGATTTAGAGAGACAGTAGACAAAATGAATGATGAATATGACAGACTAGGAGATCTTCCAGAAAACGACAGGAGGACATATGCGGGTGTGGCAAAATGTAGCTCAGGCGAAAATACTAAAAGTGTTGTAATAATAGAGAGCAGAGACAACTCAAGGTTACAAGATTTAGAACAAAAGTTATTAACGTGTATATAAAGGACAAGAAGATGGCAATAAATGTGTGCACGAAAAGAAAGACAAGAAAAAATAAGTTGGTACTAGTCCTAGATAATACAGAAGGGTTGGAGAAAATGAGAACATAGTCACGATGGGACAGTGATTTAGCAGATACTCAGCGACAGAAACCGACATATATAATGAAGGACGTGCTAAAAGGGGAAAAGAAACAAGTATCTTTAACAGGGATAAGAGAGCATAATTTAACTGGAGGAGACAACAACCTACGGGTACTAAAGCGCATCCCGACGCGAGACGGAGAACGAGAGCATAGGATTGTGAAGCTAAATGGGGAAGATTTTACCCAAATTATGAGAATAGAGAGGGTATACATAGCGTTAAGATCGTATCGCATAGATGAATATCCAGAACTAGAACGTTTCTATCGGTGTCAAAGATACTCACATATTAGCATAATTTGTGAAGAGCATCGAGAAACATGCGGATACTGCGGGAAAATCGGCCATAATTTCTCAGAATGTGTAAAAGAAAAAGAACCTAAATGTATTATTTGTAGCACACGTGGGAGGCAACATTGTAACTCTGTTAGACGTAAGGAATGTGAGGAATATATCGCGGCAAAAAAGAGATAGCAAGATATAAAAGACTATGGACAATAACCGACGGCCAACACG
>NNCF01126189.1:1106016-1120762 GCA_002313205.1 Laupala kohalensis
ATATATATATATATATATTCAGTCTTTTGTCTTTGTAAGACATAACTTCAAAAAGGAACCTATCCATTTGACACACCCTATTCCGTGTGTATCTGAAGTAAATATATCTGGTGGACTCAATGTATTTATATGGAATGTTCATAAAAAATAGTCAAATAATATTGGATAACGTTCTCATTATTAGGGAAACTCATTTTCGTACTTTTTTTAAATTAAAAGGTTTTATTGGAATTATAAATATTTTCTAGTATTAAAAGATCGATTTTTATGAAATCAGTGTTTCGTACAGCAAAGTATAAGGTATATGACAGCGTCAAATCATAGTCTTCTCCATTTATAACAATTCATGTTGTAGGTCTTTGAGAGGAAACACTGATAGGTCCTTATCGGCAACCTGCTATTGACACTTGTGAACGATATTCATGTAAATGTGAAGAAACTTTCTCATATCATAATAGGAATAATAACTTTTTATAGGGAAAAGCATCCTTTAAGTAACTTCCACTCTTGCGAGAAGATCAATTTGTAATAGTCATATTTTCCGATATTACTTCATTAGTCATATTTTTGTATCTATTATTAGACATAATGTATTTTTTAACCATTTCCATACATTTTTGGCAAATTCTTAAATTGAAAGAAATGAAAAATCTGAGGCGGCCAATACCACTCTACTGTCCATGTGTGAACAAGAAGCAAACCCAACGGACATCGTACTCCGTTGAGATAATACCACACCCTCCACGCCCACTGTAGTTTCGCATGTTCAGACACGTGCATGAAATAATATTTTAATGAATTAGAAATTATCAAAAGCATTGAAATTTAGGAAATCGTGCCAATCATTGAAGAGGTAAGCCAAATAAAACTTTTCAATTCAAAACATTGCTGGCATGGAACAATTCTTTCAATTCTTCAATAATATCAGTAGTAGAGACATTCCTAAAATTGTATATTATATTAGAAGTATTGAGGAATTATGAGAATTGGGACGATTTATTTTTAATCTGGAATGTCATCAGACATTATGTGAACCATTAATTATCATTGATCTAAATTGTGAGAAGCCAGAGCGTGATCCATCCATCTATCAATCTTAACGAATGTTACGGACAACGGTCGTCTGCTGTTTGTCAAGATTCCTTGTCAGAGGGAGCAGCTGGTGCTCCGCGGCAGCGTTTACTTACGTGTTGCTATGGTACTAAGAAACCGAACTCACTACCCCTTGGAGGGACATTCTATTTTCTTTTCCTGCGATGACTTTCGTCGAAACGACTGGAAGAACATTCCCTTCGGCATCTGTCGGAATCAGAATGCTACGCGTAAACATCGGAGTTCAAAGAATATAGCCTTGCTACACGAACATTGCGTATTTCTTTATGAATTATGGAAGAAGACGGAACAATAAAAGGTTCAAGTTTCTGTTGTCCTTTTTTTGTTATTCTTCTTTTTTTTCTTCTCGTGTATGTTTTTTTATAATTACTTCTTTTGAACTCAGCTTGAATCGTCATATAAGCGTTAAATATTTTACAAACGGTATTGTTACTAAGAAATACATACATGTTTGGATAAAATATTCTTGTAATAAATTCAGTAAAAACATTATTTGTTGATGCAGAAAAAAAATTGAGTCATTTTTCAGTGTTCACGAAAGTATTAGAACAAACATTTTCGAATGAAAACAAAAATAATCCCTATGATAAAAAATATGACAATTAATACGTGTTAATATGGTTAAGCTCAAAAAGCTCAGCACTTTTAAAGCATTGATTTAACTCTAGAAATTACAATAGAACCTGTTGATATTTAATACTCTTATGGAGTAGTGACTGTCAATATTAAAAAAAAGATTAATTTTGTTACATTTTACACGAAACCTCTTTTAAAAGTATGACATCCCTCTTTTTCGCGAGGATTAGATTTTGAAATATTTTTATGCAAGCGGTGAATCACACATTTGAAATAATTTGAATGAAACAGATAATAAAACATAGAAAACTCTTTGGGTTCGGAAACTATCTCTGAAGATCGATCTTGTTAATTGACCAATAATTTCGTCTAATCATGCATATCCTTCGAACATTAGAATATCATTCATATATTTCTTCCGTGTACCCTATACGTGGGGAAGATATGTGATAATTTTCGATCAGGTGAAAATGGGGACAAGTCAGGAATCGAACCCGAGACCCCTGCATTGAACGCGTGGGTGTTAACCATTACACCACCCTTTCGCCTTCCACAATTGTACACTATTTCCACCCAGACCTAAACGGCGGAAGACCTGAGAAAGAAAGTTACCACATATCTGAATATTACCTTACGCTGAGGACAATTAAAATAATTTATAGTTCTTCGTAGGTTTTTAATAACATATTTTAATAGAAATTAGGAGTGTTTGGAAACCGTGTTAAAGAAAATTTGCCTATCATAGAAATGATGTCCTGACTGTTTTTTACCTCGTGCTTCGTGCGCTACTATCTAATTCTGGAGGTCTTTCACCGTCGACTCGTTTGTTTCACACGAAGGCGTAGCAGGAAGGAAACCTGTAGGGAGAGGGTCTCTGCCTCGAAGCATCCACCCCGTCCTCACTCATTCCTTACTATCCTCGTTCCTATCTCTGTCGACCTGCACTACGACAAAGTGCGCGTTAACGCGAGAACAACGAAGGTCTTTGCGAGGAGACGTACTTTGTCGCTCACGGGCAATGGGATGGAGAAGGGTGAGGACTGCTACGTGAGGGTGAGGATAAATAGCGCTGTGACTATTGGCTGAGGTGGCTCTGGAAGTATTGGCAACGCTACTAAAAACGTGGCTATTATAACAATATCTGCTCACATATATCCCATCACTTCATTTTTACGGAAAATATTTGGCCTTTTTTTTTTTGTAATATTAAAAGAAAACTGGATGGTGTAAGTTTGTGTTTGAATTGAAGTTGTTTTAACTGAAGTTCGGACATATTAATGGTAATATAAATAGCGGGAAATAATGAATGAAAATCAACATTTATTTGCTAAATAACGTATTTTATAAATATTAAATTAAATTATTAAATCCTCCACATTCGTTGGGCCCTTGAGCAAAATTTCTAGGATAGCCGCCCTTTTGATTTCGGTGAATAACTTAGTTTACTGTCCCCCCTTCCTTGGTCATACGCTGTTTGCTACTGCTTTTTTTGATAATCAAATTTAGTACCATAAATGTAAAGCTACTGTACAAAATGCTATTAAACTTGGTAATAGTTTACAAGAGATAATGGGATTTTATTTTGCGAAAAAATGTTCAAACACTCACCACCTGCGAGGAATGGCGCTGTATAATCTACTTGGTTGATTTTTCAACTTTGAAAGTGAGCCTCATAGTCAGAGCCATCTTTGTTAAGAGTCGAGACTTAAATCATGCAAGACGCACTATTCTCCTTAAGTGTACTCATTATGTCCTTTTCTTTTCTCTCATCATTGTATTTAGATATTTGTTGAATTCAGGAGGGTTTTTTTAGTGGGTATGGTCGAGATATTCGGCTTGTCCCACACTACGGCTCTTCTCTGTGGTGCAAAACTGCATTTTTCCCCACCCGCAAGGGCTCTAATGATCTTGATGTTGACGAGCCCTAAAACCCCACAAAAAAAGGAAGTAGTTCGTAGTTAAAATGTAATATTACAACATCGCACCTGTTCTTATTCTTTGTAATGGTATCTCATTTATGATAATTGGTTTAAGTTGAGGGAAGAAAAGTTAAGTGATATATTTTAGAATCTCTGACATATTTATATGATTATTATAATATTTTTAAAAATTGGTTCTCCTCTGTTTAACAGTGTTCTAGTATACAGCCATATTATTTATATATATATATATANTATATATATATATATATATAGACATACATACACATACACAATTCCTTAAGAGAAAACAGAAGATTCAGACATTATCACGCGATGGAGTCTGAATCTTCTGTTTTTTCTTAAGGATTTGTAGATAGTGACAGTTATTTTATTCAGCCTCGCGTGTTGTACTCTGTCCGAATCGTGGTATTATCCGCGAGAGCGTGTCATCGCTCTTAAAGAAAACGAAGGATATTTGTTATTCAACACAAATCGAAGTCGAAGTTATTTCACCTTTCGATCCACATAAACGTGTAACGAATAGAAGTTTGTTTGCTTGGTATTTATTCGTATTTATTCGTTTTCACATACAAATGTTTCTTTTAAGTTCGTTCATACGCACTACATTCACGAATAGAGACATAAAACGCTTCCCATTACGAAAGCTCTCGATGGGTTCCAACCCTCGTGCGCTTGTGCGCCATGTCATTGACAACCCCACAGATTTTGCCGGCAACTTGCGCGTCTGCTAATACGGCTGGAAGTTAAATTGCTTCCTGAGAGGACGGAAACGGATCTGGTCCCAGGAGACAATTTGAACGTGTTGCCTTTTTTTTATTTTTGGACTTCAATGAAAACACAGATTCGAAACCATATATTGGAATGGAACATTGCGTGCACCATAATGTTCATTACAGTTTAAGGGGATACCAATTTATTCACATGTTCGGATTAAAATTCTTACCCGAGTAATGTATAAAATTAAGGTTCCTGTGTTTCTTGGTTTACATCTAAGATCGTAAAAAACGTAATGGATTATACGTCGGAATTTTTTCTTCTGAAGAAGAAAATTGATGTTATATCGTAGGCTAGGTTCACGTTTGGTATATTATTTTACAAGGTGTTTTTCAGATGGTACGTACGTTAAACACTATTTTGTGGTAACTTGAGGTATTGCTGTAATAGTGTAATTAGTCTAGCAACAGCAACTAAACGTGCCATTAAATTGTGAGAAAAACCTTGAAGAAATGGTACGCATTATCTAACGTTTGCCCAGTTCCCGAGAACTGAAATTAAAGGGTTTATCGTGCTTTTATAGTGTCATAAAAGGTACTATTTCTGTGCTTCATTGGGAGATATTACGTCGTTGTTGGGAGATGTTACTTATGTCGTTGTTGTCAACACGGAATACTATTATTGATAACTATTAAAAATGTACATATTAGGTAGAGTAAAGCAAGTTCGTTCTTTTATTATTGACTATTAAAAGAATGTCAATATGAATGATTGACTCGAATGTTGACGTGATTGGATACATAATGGCGTTAATTCAGTGTTCTCAGAAAACTCAATACTAATTAAATCATCGTTGGAAAGATATGTAGGGTTGGGATTGAAACGACATACAATGAAATCATTTCCAGAATTAACTTGTGCGGACATTAATTGGAGTTTTGAAAATATTCGTTTAGTTTCATCTGATAGATTTTCTTTTCTTCCATAAAATTATGCATCCCTTTGACACTATAATGTTCACAATTTGGTTGCATTAATCATCGCTATTATTGTTTTAAAAGTCATTTAACAAGGATCTGTATAGTTTTACGTAGTACGATACGAAATAAAATTAATTTTCTTCACATAATTATTCGCTGATTGTAAGTTTACTTCTGTAAGATACACATTTTTCAATTTTTACTTATGCAAGTTTTCGAGAATTACACACAAAAATGAGAGAAAAGACAGAAAAAATAAAAAAAACTGTCATAGTTAGGAGTGTATGCTGATCATTGTAAAGTAAGGATACGGATGGTTCATGGTTACGAACTTAAGTTTCAGCAGATTGCTTCTGTAAATCTATTGACAATTGTTTTAAAGAAATTCAGTGAGATATTGGACCCAACCCTGATTTCCAAAACATGTTAGTTCTTGTGAAATTTTAACTATATTTGGAAAGCATATATGAATGAATATGCCAATATAATAAAATAATAATAATTATTTACGGTTATGTAACTCTAAAACAAGGACACATTGGCAAGATTAGAACGTTGGAGTGAATTTGGAAGAAGTCATCGGAAATTTGAGAACATTATATTGCAATGTACGAGTAAAAAATATGATACGCGCAGGGAATGTTTCCACCCCCCACCCCGACTAGAATTTCGGGGAGAAAAGTAATTAAACGCGGTAAAATTTGATTTAAACTTGAATTAAAATTATATGTTTTTAGATGATTACGTGCTTTACGACGATCTTTGATTTTAATTCTAAAATAATATAGTGTACTGAACGATTTTTGGGAATAAGTTTTTGTAATACTAGATTAAGAATGGATAGAGACCATATGAAAGGTACTGCTCTTTCAGATCTTCTCTACTTTTTGATATTGACATTCTATAATAAAACTAAGGAGCACTGAATACACCACACTGAAATAATCGCGGACTTGAATTACAATTTGTAAGACAATAGCTGATATATGACTATTATATTCGTTTAATTACAAGTCGTTGATATACAAGTATTTGTATAAAATCTTATGGCAAATTTGAACTTGATGAAATGTCCCAATATGCTCTTCCCTCTCTCTCTCTCTCTCTCTCTCGCTCCAAGTGCCGTATCTTATTATGACGCCGCATGTTCCATTTCATCCTGCAGGTGAGACAGACTCACGTGACCACAGCCCGTCTTATTCTCTCTCTGAGAGGTTAAAGAAGTTTATAACGTCAAGTCTTGTCGATGGAGTAACGTAGCAACAATTTCGAAAATTAGATAAATGTTCATTTGGGAAATGCACGTTTCGCACATATGACTTTGAGGTTCCATATTCATATAACAATAATATATTATTGCTCTTTCTATGTTATTTAAGTGAGATTAATATAGTTTTTCAGGGAATTTCAGGGTGAAACTGGAACCCCGAACATAACTGCGACAGGTTTACTCGAAGCAGTCTGGTTTGATCCCTTCTCCCATCATTGATTCCTTCGTACCCGATTTCCGGAAGAACCCAAAGTTCATATATAGCCCCATTGGGAACTAGACTACGGAACATTGTCATTGTGCAATCTCCACTCACTTCAATCTGTACCAGTAATATATAATACATTCTCTGAAGTAAAGAATACTTGTTGAATAAGCGAGGACTTTTAATAAAAAAATTACAGATCGATTTATCAAGGAGACATTAATAACGTTTTAGTGAGTGACAAATAAATATGAAATTTCAATCGATGTAAAAAGGTAATTTTGATATAAATTAAGTAAAATGTAAATATAACAAATTATTGATCTTGTATATTGTATTGTAGTTGTTGGAGGTAGGAATTACGAATATTTGATTGGCTAATGGTAAAAGAAAGTTTTGCTAAAAAAATTAGACCTATCCTGAAAGAAGTGTTCATCGGTTGTCGAATTCAGAGCAGAGTCAATACGCAAATATTCACTTCTTTTCAGAATCGTATCACGAGGAAGCGAATGGCATCAAAGCGTTGCGACGGCGGCGGGCGCAACGCTCGGTGGGGAACTCGTTCGTTGCGCAGTCAAGGCCCTAGAGCGAGCGCAGGTGTCACTAACAAGATGTTCCGACTTGACCCAGAGCGAGAGAGCGAGAGACGCGGAGGAAGGGTTGGCGTCGCCTCGAGAAAGAGCAAGGGTGGTCTTGGGTTGGTGCGGGACCGATTCGGGGAGGTGTTACTCCGCCAAAGGGGTTGTTGAGTGGCGGTGGAGAATCGTGGGTAGAAACGAGGGTGTGGAAAAGGTGACGTGTAGAGGGGTCAGAGAATGCGAGAATCGAGAAGGTTATCATGATGATTCTTAGTATATTCTGTATCGTGTGGGCGAAGATTTCCAGGTCGGTGCGGGTTTGTGCGCGGATCGAGTGGGTGAAGGTGGGTGTGAGGATTGCTGTACAGAGAAAGCGCTATGAATGTGAGTGTACCCTAGGATTGGATGTCGGATTCTAAAGAATTTCTCCAAATTTTTGGTTATGACATCGCAACTTATAGTTTGGATATTATAAGGATGGGATTTCCCAACCAAAGGTTTAGATGTAACATCCAAAGGTTTGGACAAATCCTTTTCTTTTCCTCATCCGTTCTTTCAGTGTAGGGTAGTGAAATGTGTTCGGAGTCTGTGCATGAGAATCGCAATTGTTACGGAGGGGTTATGAAATAGGCCACAGAGGAACTGGGAAGTTGATGTATCGGTTGGGGTACAGTAACGTGTTTGAAGGATGAGTGTTGGAATGAATGTAATACAACTACCGAAAGTGTTGAGGGGACGGATTCTTTTTTTTCTTCTTTTTTTGCATTAATTCTTGTCATCAATGATCTTCCCGTCCGCAACAGTATCATTCCGTTGTTAGTGGAGGATTATGACTCGAGGGTAATTGAGGAGTCGAAGAGTAGGTGTGGAGCGGAGCGTGTGAGGGCGTGAGGGCGTGAGGGCGTGGGGGCGTGGTTGCGGCGGTCGCCGTCAGAGCCTGGCCTATCGATCCGACGAGGCAGTCGACTCGTGCTCGCTCCACACCACTGTGCGCGACCAGTGCGGAGCATGCGATGGAGAGCGTCACACAGTGCTGTCACTGTTGCGACAATGCGTCTTTGCGTCTCCCATCCGTATCACGCCTTTCTAGAAGTGGTCACTCAAATATACATCTTAGATGCCGTAGACGTTTCTTTTCTCTCCTTTGGAGGAGTTGTGAAATAGTAGAAGATGTGTTGGAGGGGTTAGTTCACACGTAAATGTGAGGATTACTATTAATTGGGAAAGGGAATAATCCTATGTTACTGGCTCATTCACTCACTCGCTGACGGTTTTACGTATCAGAAATATACAACGCTTCTATTAGTCATACAAACTTCAAACTTGACTCATGCATACTTTTAA
Organism: Laupala kohalensis; assembly: GCA_002313205.1. Classification (NCBI taxonomy): domain Eukaryota; kingdom Metazoa; phylum Arthropoda; class Insecta; order Orthoptera; family Trigonidiidae; genus Laupala; species Laupala kohalensis. The sequence goes on from NNCF01126189.1 coordinate 1,114,740, forward strand.
AAGCACTATATTCAAATTTAAAAAGCAAGCTCCATAAAAATGTGAAATTTTAGGTCCACGTTATTAAGGCACTGTCTCACATCACGACAAGGAATTTTGATTTTACTTACGTGAAAACAGGTACAAATTAGTTACAAAACAACGCACAAAATATTCTAAAACGTTTCTATCTTCCGGTTTGAAAGATAGTAATCGTAAAACTAGAATTATTGAACGACTTTGAGATGACTTTTCAAAATATTTTTTGTAATAATTTTAATGTTCTAAACGTTTCTAGTCTTGGTTTGGACTTCTTCGGGTGTAAATCGTAGAAGCGTAAAATTACGTTCTTAGGACTTGGTAGGGACACAGCCCCCAAAGGAGTTTTTGGGGAGGGGGAATATCAGTCCCCTAGCGAGTACATGCACGTTCTATTAATTTCCCCGTCGTCTCCCCATACGGAAGCGGCAAACCATAGGTGACACGATGAGTTAGATATGGCACGGTCTTATGACCTCATGCTCTTGATGACATTAACCCAATGTTGTACATCAGGATGATGATTTGTCATGGGTGTGATTGGATTAGAGTACGACTTAATTATACTCACAACATCCAAATCTAACTTGAAATTCGGATTATTAACATTTCATTTATCATAATTCAGGGTTGGCGAATTTCTTTCACAATGGAATAAAACGCAATAAATCATGGGGTAAACTGGTCCCAAGATATAGGTTTCTTCTAAATGAAAAAAAAAAAAAATTTTTTTTCTTTAAGAATTTACCAATTTAAGTATAAGTTAATTCTTTTTTAAGGTAAAACACAAGCATTGTTCTTTCAGATTGCCTTCTGTATATTTTATTACACATATAACATTTAATAACTTAAATGTGATAAAAAATAGTTACATCGATTTTAGCCAAGATCATATACCCTCAACTAAAACATGCCATTGGGTACCACAAAGAAAAAGAAAATTTAATCCAAAACACACGAAATCCATTAAAAGTTATCTGCTTCAAGTACACTAGCATAGTGTAGAAAAAATTTGTCTATAGACATTCACGAAGTACGAATTTACAATCTCCAGGGAGAAAGATAACCACGTAGCTGACGCATGTGTCACCAGTTTTTGAATGATATGGCGCGGGAACCGAATTTCGTAAGTAGCTTATGAGCTTTCCTTCTCTATTACACTGTTTATACGAATGAACATTAAGTGTGATTGTGTAATGTTAAATAAGCATTCTTTGCCGGAATGTGTGTAAAAGTTATTGATTTGTCTGTTCATTTTCATTGTGCTTGCTTCTGATTGAAACTCATGTCAACACGATAAACAATGAACAATTGTGGGGAACGACTTGTTTTGAAAACTTATATTCATGTAGAATTTCAGACAATGAGGGTATTTTCTCTACCAAATAATGGTGAAAATTTTGGGAATGAGAAGGCTGCAAGGAAATAAATGATCCTGAACCGACATTGGCCTAGTGTGACACCAGTGAAACCTCAGTGAAGACACCACCACTGAAATTTAGAGACTTATCATCATAAGTTGATGAGGACCGTAAGGTGTAAATCTCGAAACTTTTCATTTCACAAGTTGTTTCTAATACCACAAATAATTGAAATCTAATATAATAAACAACCGTGCAATTGCGAAAGGAAAACATAGCAAAATTTAAATATCTTTTTCATCATTAAATAATTAATATAAACTGACCTATAGATAACATTAACACGAAAAAAATACAGAATATCGTGAAAATTTTGGTTCTTGAAGCTTGAAGTTTGATGGAACTGGTCTTTCCTCTGGAAAATGTGATCGGACGAGGTCGTGACGCATGGAATTACAAACAAGGAAGTAGGAACGTCCGCTTGCGCTCTTTTGTTGACTTCGGCCCTGAAGAACCTCGCCGATGCCGACTGAAAAAGGGAGGATGAAAGAAGTGACCGATCCACAGTTCTCCTTATCATGACGCTATAATGGATAATTCAGGACGTAGTAAGCGAGATCCTGAGTGCATTCCTTACATGCTACTAAAGCTAGTATGTGCTAGTGAGTCACTGGAAAGCCAAATGACCAAGCGTACCTTCATGCAGGAGTGTTTTTACGCAAGATATCAAAGATAAGTATTCACATGCTAAGAACGTGAAGTTTTAAAGTGCGATACTTGAGAGGTTTCTTAGAAATACGCTGATCAAACATTACTCTTTTCAAAAATTGAAGATGCATGGCGAAAAAAAACTAAAAACAATATTAGGTTATGAAATTTCTGCATAGATTTCTACGTAAAGCTTCGAAATTCAGGACACATGATCTGTTGTGAACGTAGACCTACGTTTTCCTCTTTTTTAAATGTTTGGCTGCTTATTATGAATTTAAACTTTATCCTGTCGAAAAATATATGAACAAAATATAAGAAAAAATGAATATTTTTTGGGGGGTTGGAGATGCATATTTATTTTTTTGAGAGCGCAAGGTTTAACTTTACATTATTTCTAGGAAACCTTTCAAGTAGTCAAATTTTAATTTTCACGACCCTGACTTTCAAATGCCTATTTTTGACAGTGTTTTGGGTCAAAATGCAACTTTGTGCAACGCTCCTTACTCCGTTGTAGTTGAGTGCTGCAGATGTGGCCCCACGTATGTGGTTAAAGCCAAAGATATGCAACCGTCCATAAATTACGTTACGCAAAAATAACCTCTTCGAACACCAACAAAACGAAATTCCTTCGTTACTTTTCACTCAATGATTGCATAATGTTTGCCCAATCTCTCTCCCCCTCCGTAAATTTTTTTGGGTGCTTTTCCTAAAATATACAGACTAAATTTGTTTGTAGGCATTTTATTTCTTTAATTAATTACTTTATTTTTTGGCATTTTCTTCCTGCTATTTGTGATCTCTCATTATTGATTTTTGATTTTTTTTTTCTAAATCATCATATTCCTTTAATCTGTACCTATCATTAAACTTCTTCGTCTCCTTTCTTCAATATTTTTTTCAATTTCTTTCGTTAATTACCCTTTGCTTAGTTATTATCCCGTGTTACTTGATTTTCTTGCTTTTACAATTACATCTCTTTTTAATATACCGGATAATTAAAAAAATATTGAATTGATACCATGGGGAATATTTTATGAATGAAAAATAATACAAAATTCTAACTAAACCAAATGTATTCTACTCATTATCAAGTTTTCTCTTCTTTATAACGAGCGTTAAATATCTAGGAAGTCATCAAGTCAAAATGAAACTTCCAAACGAAATAAAGCCCAATTATAATTAAAATACTTATGGCATTGTTATAATTTCCTATTACTTTCCAACTATTAAATATTACGCCGGGAAATTGTATTTCCTTTTTGAACAATCACGTATTTTAATTTTTATGTTAAGATGTTTTCGATATTCTTGGTAATACATATCAATTTACATACTACATAAGTACTCTAGTCACTTATGTATATGAGACAATCTTTTATGTACTGGCTAGAACGCATTGTCATTATAAGTTACACGTCGCTCATGTATAGTTTTATCAGAATACATGCAGCAGTTAATTGATATGTTTATATTCAGCTATTGGTACATCTTAATATTTTCGTATTTCAGTTACGAAAGTACGTTTCTTCAAATATTACAGTCACTAGAGTATGTATACTCTCGAAAAGCTGAGCGCAATTACTACATCTCTCTACTCACCTCACCTACTCAACACGTAAAGTTGTAATTTCGTCGTGAAGTTCTCATGCCGTCACACATATTAATTGTCAATATAAAGTACGCAACAAACGAAACCAGCGATTGGCCCACTGAATCTGCTATGAAATGAGAAACAGGGGTCAAATCGCCCGGAGCATGATGTTGTCTTCATCTCTCCTTTGCGCAGAGGCCAGGAAATTGCGGAACTCTACCCACCGTGCACCCGACGGGCATACCTCTGGATCTGTTGTAGGAGTGTTCGATCTTTTTCCTCTTTGGACCTCGATATATCGCCGTTTTTGTGCCTGGTTACTGTGGTGTAACGAGTAATACACGAGTTTGTCCAATAAGAATCAATTATTATTATTATTATTATTTAATAGTTTTTACTCTTCTCTGCAATTATTATTACATAATTGTAACTAACCTGTTGAGTTCAATTATTAATCACATTGACTGTTAGATGACTGTTAGCATCTTGAAAAACCATAAGTGACTCCATAATCAATAAAAGAGACGAATAAGTAAAATTTATTTTAAGAACAGTAAGATCAACCTAAATATTGGTAATTGTTTCATCTTCAGATGTAAGTTATAGTGAAATTATATGAGAATCCATCTGAACTGGTGATCAAATTGAAGTGCGGAGGGTTGCCAGTGCTTGCCAACTAAGATATCAGTGCAATTAAGTGGAGGGGGAGATACACAAAATAGGTATAAACATCCTAATAATTTGAAGGAAAAATATCGTGAAGAAAAGAACATATGGGTTGCCATTTGTTTGCACAAAATTAGCATCAACATTAAGTAAAAAAAATGCGAGGAATTAACTACGTATTTTTTGGCAGTATTCTGTTAATAAAGTAATTTTTTTTAGTATAAGAAAATGTTCTCCGACTGTTCTTGTCTTACTACAAATTCACTTCTCATCCAGCTGAAGAGTGCTTAAACTGTAACCTAAAACTCTGAAGCTACAAGCCATTCCTTCTGCGAACCACTAGGAATATAATCACGCCACAACTGGATCAAAGCCACCTTCCCATGCATTGCAACAGCTTTTCCCGCCAGCAGTGTCATCACCCGCGGTGGAACCATTACGTGCGAAAAAGAAACTTTTCTCTGCAATATCGCGATCTTCTTCTTTCCAGTTTGATATATGAGGCGATGTGCCTTTCTTATTGAATTCTGCAGCTTTCGAAGAAACTTGTCAAATGACTCTGAAGGAAATGAAACCTTCCCGTGGCTCGAGTTTTTGGTTATTTGTTGGGGTATTTTTAACTTCCGGAAATGCAATCGATGTGAAATCATACGAAAATCGACGAATCAAGTCTTACGAAAGGACATGCATTTTGTTACGCAATACTTAAAGCGCATAGTACATTTCCATTATGCTATAAAAATATTTTTAATATTGTTTATTAAATGGTATTGTAATTATCGAAAATAATAAAAGTTATACATATAATCAATAAATATATTATAATAATTTATTGGAAATCTGTGGTTTATTCTGTTTACCTGAAGTGAGATTTGTCCATTAGGATTGCTTTTGTATTCATTATAATTGTAATTCGTTTTTCTTTTGTAGCGGTAATTTTCTTTTCTTCGGTCATAAACTACGTGGTAAAACGTAATATGCAACTTCATTTATATAATGAAGAAATATTACTAACAATTCTTGAAAAATATGATACATCCTGAATAGCATTTACAATCATTCAGTGTTAGACTGGTTTTAAAAATTGAATGTGCTTGTATTTCATTTTACCCTCCATACTCGATGCCTATTTTTTCACACATTTTTGACATACTTCAAAAATCAAATGTTAGTCGTTTTCGTGTGAGCCAATAAACTGTTTTAATTTAGTCGTTTTTATGGATACATAATCCAGAATCAAGTAGGAGAAACCACAGATTTTAAACTGTATTTGGTGTTGCGTTTCATCTTTACGCAAACGATTCAAATGCGTGCATTTTATCGTGAAAAAATCATGGCACTTCTCATTCGACTAATGTGTATGTTAATTCTTCTTCAATGTATCTCCCATTGTCCGAGTAATGACTATCACAGTAGACGAAACAATTTTTCTACGTGGTTGTGGTCTTTCTCGGACTCCAACAGCTCAGAAATAACAGAATAGTCACAGTCTCTCATTTGACTGTGCCATTATTTTGAGTAAGACCGCGAGAGAATAGGCAAAGCGTTAGTAGTTGCGCATTCCGATAACGGAGGTTTCCAGGCTTGGTATAGTCCACAGATGAAAAAACATAGTCTTCGACGTCACATTCTTTTTACGGTTTACGTGATCTAAATCATACAATATATATATATTC
>NNCF01126189.1:1123289-1174238 GCA_002313205.1 Laupala kohalensis
AATAAAGTACTTCCTAAGGGAGTCGCCTCAGATGAGGAATCTAGTCTCTACGAGACCACCTCAGAGGTCTTTGGGTTTCACAAGTTGAATGAGAATGGTAGACGGACCCGAGAGGCGAACGGGATGGCGCAGTCGGTAAGCGCATGAGCGCGTAAAGCTCAACGTCCCGGGTTCGAATCCCGGTCCCGTCTCCCATTTTCATTCGACGTAACATTATTAATAATAGCCTCAGTTAAATAAAAAGTTAACAATCGTAATAGCATCAGCTGTTTATCAAATAAAATTTTTCAAAACATTCCTAAATGACTTCAATATTTTAAATAGCTGATTTAAACCTAACAACCAGATCCAATGCTCAGTTAAATATTTAAAATGCGAGAAGTGCAACCCGATGATCCGTTAAATGGGAATAGTGAGCAAATAGTTTTCTGAAATTTTCACACAGAAGCTGAACACTAGAGTAAAAACGAAGCGTACGAATGACACCCAGAATCAAAAGTGCGTAATAAAGCCCTTCATTGACTGTATTTTCCAGTACATAATCAAAGTTTAAAAAACAGCTCCTTAATTTGAACTCTCGCTTTATATTCAAGTGCAGGCGCTCGAATCTTTACTCTTTACTTCTGTCTACGCTGCAGGCAGTTGCACGCGGTTGCCCGCGGTAGCATTCGACGAAGGGCAAATCCCTGGCCACCCCTATCTTAACAGATAACAAAAATGAATTATTTCTGAATGAGACTGTGTGTCTTGGATTTTACATCTCAAAGTTGTCTTCCATGAAACATACCACAACCAAACTTGCTTAAATGTTGTACTGTTAAAGCAAGGCAACAAAGCAAATAATATACTTTTACCTATACATAGAAAAGAGAACAGATGCTATTAAAGACTATTCACTTTCTATGAAGATTTAAGATACCAGCAATTGGTTTCCAAAATCAAATTCCTAGAAATTTTTATTAAACGCGTTGATGTGTCACAGCACTTTTTTGTTTCTTTGTGTACTTGAGAGCCCAAAATATTTTTGAATTAAAAATTCTCTGAAATATGGGATATGTATCAAAACATCTTCTGGCAAAACGATTCGCTTAATTAGCGCGCACTGATTGTTGTTATTATATTGGTTGAACATAGCGTTACGTGGTGTTATGTTATTCACTGATTTACCAATCATTTTTAATCAATGTATATAAATGTTTCGATATAAAAAAGTGTGTCACGAGTTGGCTGCAGTGTTGGGTTGATTTCGTGTTTTATATAAAAATATAATTACAATTGTAATTTTACAATAAGTTGATTATTACTATTTGATTACTTAGGAGTACTTCTTGTTTTTATATAAGAAAGAAAAGTGCTATGGCATTTTCTGTTCTTAAAAACTTTCCTTGGGTTTTGACGAGATAATCATACCATAAATTGAAGGAGAACGTAGTTCATCCACAATATGATATTTAAAAGAATGTCTCAATCTGATATCTGCGATAACTTGCACAATATTCCGTAAGGGTTGGAGAAAAGTGCTTTCTTTTATATTCAAGACGTCTGTCGACCCGTCGTTCGTTTTCCGGATGCGCTTTGCCACTGGCTACTAAAAGACTCCATTATCTGTTATGGTTCCTTTATACCCAGTATGTTAACAGAGGACGTGACGGCTCGTTTATCGGCAACCTGCTGCCTCCCAGACTCGGGAAGCAAAGCATGTTTTGCTTATCATTCGTCACAATGCATTCTCATAACGCAGAACTTAAGTAGAAGTAAAATTATTTGGCGTATTCTAAGGAAGTTATTGGCGGTTAATTGCAACTTCGTAATAATAAACTAATAAACTTCGAGTCAGCTGTTAGATTCCCAAGCTAATTGTCTGCTGTAAAATGAGTAACGTGTCTATCCTGGAGTCAAACCGGGTGGAGCGTGATGTCCCGTGTCCTCTCCCCCTACTGCCGAGGCCGAGTTCTACCCTTCGTAAACCACAAGGCACCTTGGGAACTTTGAACGTTTGATTTTGGTTTTAAGTAAATTTCTCACAGATAAAGTAAATAAATAAATAAATAAACTTTATTGTCAAAAAAGCAGTTACAATAAAAATGGATAAAATAGCAGTTACAATATTGTTATTGAAAAGTAGATCTAAACTAAGGCAACTGCCATTTCAATAGTAACAATAATTATATAAAAGTAATAAATATTATATCAGCAACTGGCGTTATTGTCACAGAGTCTAGGAAAGATAAATCACCCGCGACAACATTTCCCACGAATGCAAAAGGCTGCCATTCATGGCAAGTGTTCTTGACACTTGATTCTATCAACGACAGGAGTGCTTACATGTATCTCGCCTTATCCTGTGTACAGCTGAGAACCTACCAATAATAACAATGGTAATCATCATCTTCAATATCAGAAGTCCGGGTCCATGGCTTTATAGATGACCTTCGTGATTTGTCCCTGATTCACGACAAATTACGTTTAAATAACTGGTTTTCCTATTTTACTTATGAAACTTTTTTTTTGATCTGAATTATTAGTTTTCTTTGTTCGTTCTGAATTACTGAAATATATTTTTTCTTGTTTCCGAAATTTTTGGCGTCATCCTTGAGCAGTACCCTAACGGCTACTTTAAATATTTATGTCTTGAAAAGCGTGTGCGAGATTGAACATGAAAAATATAGTATATTATTCCAGATTATTTTATTATTCTTCAATTCGACATTCACAACAACAGATTGAAGTATATTATATTTTAAGATATGCTGTATCTTCCAGACATGGTAGTCAATTATGAAAAACTAACTATGCGCTGAGAATATGAGAATGTTTTACTACTTGCAGTTGTAAAACACAATTATTATTGTTTAAATTTACATTTCCCTTCGGAACGAAAAATATCTCGTAACCTTCTTTGAAATATCTCGCTCTTTACGTCTAGATATCATTCAAATGTAAACATGTCATCTTCTTAGATTGCTCAATTTTCTCGGGAACAGCCTCCTTCCTTTTTACAGTTCTTCTCCCAGCGAGAGAGCGTGCATTAATTTATAATACTTTTTGCTGCGCAGTCCTGTCTTGGTGTGCAGTGGCTGTGGTAGAACGGCAGGGTCTCCCTTTTGAACGAACGCGGCGGTCCCTCCGACCAACGTTTTTATTGGGAATAATCGGGGTTATGAGACGTGAAGAAAACGGTTACGCTCGATGGAGCACAAACAGGTTTTTTGCAAGGAATAATTGCCTTGTAATACTGACTTTTAGAATGTTGCGTTTTATTAGAACGTCGCGGAATTTATAATGGATTTTTGTCCCCGTCGAAGAGGTAGGGTGCATATTTTTATGAGGCGTATTTTCATGCGTTCTTGTTCCTCCGTGTGTATAGAGATATCTGAGGTCAATGTTCGCATGGTTGAGTGCCAGTATAATTTAAGACGTTTTTAGTGGAACCAATCAAAAGGAATGACTTGTAAGAGGAAAAAATGACTTGGAAGAGAAGGTAGGAATAATTCATCTGTTCCAGTAGTAATTAATTTTTAATGCTACTTGAAATACATTTTTTATAGATTTCAAGTTCTTTAAGATTATGTGGGGTTACGAAAACTGATTAATTTTTTAAGGCATGTTCAAAAACAAGTTTTAATGAGCTTTTTAGAGAGGCATTGCTTGAAAATAACATCACCAATGTTCTTCTGCGGCATTAATATGTAACATACCTAAAAATATGGAACCAATAAGAATTTTCTTTATTATGTTTGAGACTTTTTCAATATAAAGTATTATTTCTTGAGATAATTTTCTCTGAAGTATGATTTTGTTTCAAACGCATACGTTTCATTTGCTTGTGGTGCATGAGTTTTATTTAATAGAGCACATAGAACTAAAAATCTTTTTTTCTTTGGTACTAAGGGTTTTTTGTAGCCGAAATCAGTAATATATCAATTGTTAAAATTAAACTACATGAAATACCTCCCGTATTAGTGATAGGAAAGAAAATTATTTAATCAAATAAAATTATATCTTCTATGTAATTCAGCAAAGATTAAGAACATTAAATTAAAATGAAAATTTTTGTCAATATGTTATATATTTTTTATGTGAAAAATCTTAATGCAATTTTTAAGCTGGATTTTTCTCTTTCCCTCTCTTTTTTTGTTTCGACAGATTATATTCACTCAATAAATAGATAAAAATGCATATTTGTATAATTTTTTCATAGGTAATTTTTGAAGTATGGAGGTGAATTGGAGGATAGTAATGTAGGATGAGCATGATGGTAACAATGAAAACTGTACGTTCCCATCTGTAAAATTCCATCCCCGAGGTAGATATGAATAATATCAAAATGTTGATAATAATACAAATGTATCATGTTCTTACGTAACTGCAAATACTCAACTTTGAGTAATAAAATTTGGCATTTTCAAAATTATCCTCGTTTACATGATCTCTGAATTCATCGATTCTGAGGTTCTCTTGAAGTTTTTCAATATTGGCACACCACCGTGCCAACTATTACACATGTAGGTTTCTTGGAAACAAGATTTCTGAAGTCAACCGTCACGTAACATGTAATACACTAGAACCGAGTTAAAATTCTATCTATAACGCTTTCTCCACCAATGTGCTACAGAGCGGGTACTATCCCTCATTCAGCCAAACTGCATGAGGTTTTCTCTTAGGTTTTCTATCTGCTGCGTCTCGCAAATGTATGTTTGATTTTCTAGGCAATCTTTAGAAAATAATTAATAGAATAAAATAAATAAATAAATATTACTCATTTGTACCCATATCAGGTCTCCGAGGTTGGTGTCTTAATTGTCAAGACTTGGCTGAAGAAGGGGAGGTTTTCAAATGGATTTTTCCTCGTGTACTCTTGGTCAATGAATGTTTTGTTCCTTTCAATCCCCGACAAACCAATTTCTCTCGTTTCCTTCATCAAATGAACCATGTGGTTAGGTGGAAAGATAGAGGTGACCACTTGAATATTACCACATAAAACAATGACATAATAAATAATAATAATAATAATAAAGTAAAGACCTATCTATCTGAGGGCCAAAAAATAGCCATTCTGGGTACGGGTCATGTTATTCCGGAAGGGTGCACCTAAAAATTTCTCAAGGAGACGCAGCCTAAGGGAAGTGGAATTTCCTTGGACGCATACCGAACTACTCACCAACTATACTGAGAAGAAAGTTCCTGATAATAATAATAATAATAAAATGGTGATGATTTTTAACTTGGCAATTATTAATGCATAGTCATAGTTCTCCCTCTACGTGTAGAAAAAGAAATTACGATACGTGATTACTTCAGTGTGTAATAAAGAAACTAACAATTACCGTTCCTTAAAACCTATATTTGCCCCTGAAACGATAACCCATTTATCCACGACTTATTCTTCCCAGAGGTAATTTGCGCCGCTGCGTCGCAGCGTCGCTCGTATACTGGATGTCGTGCGATTGACAAGCGCGCGCGCTCTCTCACTAACATTCGCCTCTGCCGTCGCCGCTGTATATTCGGAGGAGCGACGCTGCTTCGTCTGGCTTATTACGCCAGATGTCTACGCGCACGCGGATCCAACTTGGTTAAGCACCCTCAAAGAGAGATCCGTAGCGCTCGGGAATTTCACGACGGATGTGAAGATTGCAATGACATTCGCTTTAAGCTCGTGGAATGACGACGCTGTGGTGGAGGCTCCAGAAGAGGTATCCATCGTACTCGTGTTGATTGGAGATGATTGATTGATGTGAAGATGATATACTTTGTTTTGATTAAATATAGTAGAGCTTAACTTTCTACACTGCATAAATATTTATTAGGGTGGCCGTTGAAATTCTTGTTATCGCCCCCTTTACTTAAGTCACTTAATAATGTTGAAAAATAGCAAAGTTTAAACGAGATTTATCATGCTTATTATCCAAAGTTTTGACATGTGCAAGTATTTTTTTTGTCGCTCATCACGAATACAGTGGTGAAAAGTGGTTTTGAGTTTAGACAATTGTCATCATTCACATCAAGAAACGTCAGTTCAACAATGAATAATTGTTATGACAGCTGTAAAAATACTAATCTACATTTTAACTTTAAGTTCGTGTTCAGCGACCCTAAAAATTCAGAAAGAATATTTTCATGTCGAAACTGCGGAAAATAAGAAAATTATTTTCAGATGTCTCAAAATTTCAAATTATTTTAAACCGTTTAAGTTTCAACGCATTGGTTGTATGGTTATTATTATTCAAAAAGGCTAAACATATATTTTAGCATCCTGAAATGATTTATGTTGCGGGATCACAAAAATGTTAACTCTGTTTTTTTATGGTCACTCTAATTCATCCTGTATGAGTTTTTAAAACTTCGTGTCGGACTGTGGATTGTTTTGCCAACTATTTCCTGCCAAAACGGTGGACTTAGGCGATGGTGTCAAAATGTTCCTTATTGTTAATTGAACACAATGCATTGTTCCCCTCCCATCGTTGAACGTGTACTTGATAAACAATAGACGTTTATCACATGTTTCTCCAATAATGGTTGGAGTTTATGTAAAACACACAATATGAATATTTAATAGGTGGCGAAAATTATGTGCGTGAAGATATTCAAAATCAGGTGTTTCTCAAAGTATTTATTCTGAAATATATCCATTCAAATGACTTTTTCCTTCTATAATGAGTGGGGAAAACTTGTATCTACAGTGGAAGTCAGAAATCTCTTCATGCAATCGTGGTGCACATCAGATCCAAGTTGCCTTCACTGTGACTTTTGAAAGAGATGTACTAGCTCCCTCGGTTTGAATGTAGTTCCACTCCAATCCAATCGTTTGTGACTAAAATGCGTGAGATGTAGGTCATTGTGTTTTTTTTTCGGAAATAGTGTTTAAAAAGGGTTTTTATTATACTTTCTTGGTGTTTCGTAGAGGTTTTACTTTTTAGTAAATACCTACTTTTTTCTACTTTTACTGATTGCTCCTTCTCTTTCTCTATGCTTCATGCATCAAAATATTGGAAACTTAATGAAAAGTAAGGAATAATGTTTGGAATTAATATTAATTCACAGTTCAAGTATATATAAATCTGACGAAAAAAGATCTTTTCTTGTTTGGTTTATTAAATTACTCTTTTATATGAGGTGATAGACTCTCTTGGCTCCCAATCCGTAATCCCAATGAATTTATCTCTCTTTGTGATAGAAACTCATTGAAGTTCGGGTACTAATCGTACTTGTCAATACAATAAAATGCATGATTATTAGTATGCATGCTGCATACTTGCAAAACTGACAATATGCACACGTTCATATGTTTATATTACTATTTAAAAAAATCACATTTTTTTGTAACTAAACCTCTGCAGCTTTGCTCGAATGAATTTAATGTCATTTGTGAGAATAGTAGTGATATATAAGTCTATCGTTATTAATCTGTATTATTTGAACTAATATTTTTTCTTGAAATCCCTACGTTATTTGTCGCAACTATTGGCGGATCTAGGAGTTTATTGTGGAAAGGGGTTCGGTTCCCTGAAAGAACGACAAATTTTGAAAGTTTGCTGAAAAATGAAGGCTAATAATCATTAATTTTATTTTCTAATGCGAAAAATAGGTCTACGAAATGCAATTTTTATGCAATTTTTACGAAATACAATAAAATAAATTCAGTCATTCACCCTCAAGTCAACCCTCCCGCAAAATCCGCTACTGATTGTAACAATTTCACATGAGCCGTAAAATATTTCTTTCAGAAGGGTTCTAATTTTGTTTTGCAATCAACCTCCCAATTTCTACTTACACACGTGTTCAATATCAATTTTAAAGGATAGAAAAACCTTAAATTAGTGAAGTACTTTAGGTCAATCTTGAGAGCGTGCAGATCGAAGAAGGTAGTCGTGCAGTGGTAGAGTCTCGAGGCGGAGGAGTCCGGGATGGCGCGCGCCGCTGACAGGTTAATTAGCGCAGTCGGTTCTCGACTCAGCGATGATCGATAGAGCAGTGCATCGACGCGCGACCGAGCGACCGAGCGACCGAGCGACCGAGCGACGAACGGAGGACGAGCGATAGCAAAGGAAGCACGGGGGAAGGGATCTGCCGCCTTCGCGGGTGTTTACGTTCAGATCTCGTGTTCGTTTGCCTTCGAGAGAGTTTCATCGAGCGGCAGCTACTACGGATTTATATATAAGAGAAAAATGACGTGGTATAGAATACTTAACTATTCTAGAGCAGCGGTCCTAAAAGGCACATTTTGCGGAAACATAAGGGGGCTGCAGCCCCCCCCCCATACCAATTGCACCCCTTCCCAACCTGAACTTTCAACAGATAAAATTGAAATTGATAAATTTTTTTTAATCCTTTAATATGTATATGCCATTTTTACAATTTATAAATTTGGTTGTGAATTACTAATTATCTTATTGATGTATCATAAAATCGCTATATTATTTACAATAATATTTACAAATATGTTGATAATAATATTTATAATATTATAATAGTATTCATAATATTTATAATATTATAATAGTATTCATAATATTTATCATATTATAATAGTATTCATAATATTTATAATATTATAATAGTATTCATAATATTTATAATACTATTTAGAATATTTATAAAATTTACCCCCCTCCATTGATTACGGTCTTGATCAGCCACAGTTCCCCGGAAGCGTCAAAATGATTACGAGAGTTGGGGCGGGAAACATAATTTTAAGTCTATCATTAATAAGGGAATGAATAAATTTTATTCACATTAAATATTTTATAAATAGTCTCTTTTCAAGGCAAGTATGATAATTAGTCCTATATTCGTCAATTAGTTTAAAAATTCGGTTTAAATAAAAAAATGGTATCTAATGCAGACTTACTAATAAACTTTGTATATAGGAGTTCAGGTAACGTCTAAAGAAGGTCGATGAGTTCCAAGTTCCATTGTTGAAACAAATTGGGAACCGCTGCTCTAGACAGCTGCTCTCAGATTATATAAAATCATTTAGAGGTCATTCTTGGATGCTTCCTCAGATTTGTGGATTGAATTTCCAAAAAAATTAACTTTCTTTTAAAATTTCAATCCTCTTCTTTGCGCAAAATCCTCTTCTTGAATCAGTAGAAGAAACAATATTTGCACTGTGATAATAGTATCTTGTATGGGACAAAGATCTGTAGAAAGAGACGTTTATTCTTATACGATCTGGAAAGCGATCGTTATGTGGTTGCTGCTATGTTTCGGTATATGTTTGTTTCGGTACGCTGAGGTACAAATTTTAAGCTTCTCATTAAATACCTCATTATGTGACGTGTCACGTAATGAAGTGTCGTATATTATTTATGAGTCATATAAATAAAAAATACAGCCGCGAATTGGGCTTCTAATTTTGAAAGAATGACAGGACAGCGGAGGTTTTCACGAGTAAAATTTCTTGCTGAGTGGAATTGTATGTTTTAGCACTATCTATAATTGTTATGAGTGGTTAGACTAACATAAATGAAACTGAGTCAATACTCAGTCGTTAGATTAAACGTAAGGATCACCGACAGGTATGTTTATTTTGTGAAAACAAATTTAATAAGATTTTAGCAATGTTTAAAATGTTGTAAACAAACTTAACAGACTTAAGAATTACATATTCAGAATTACTTTAAATAGAATGGAATTTACAAAGTTGAGATATGATTGTCTGGAATGTTCTCTTTTCCATACAATCATATTACACACACACACACAAATATTTCACTTAACCTATACAAACAGAATTACATGNCACACAAATATTCACTTAACCTATACAAACAGAATTACATGATATGAAAACACGAAAAATTTGAGACATAACTTAACGGAATTTATCTCTTACCGAGAAATTATATTTAATACCAAATAGGTATACAAAATGGATAAGTAACCTAAATTTACATAAACGGAGTTAATTATCTGTGTATATCAATAGTTGACATGTCTCTATGTGATATGTGGTCTTTATCACATAGATACACTGAAACAATAACAGGAAAAGATTTAAGCAGCACTACCTTTACCTAATAAGATTTTGATATGCATCCAAGACTGTTGTATACATTAGTAAAGAAACATAAATTTAAATTAACACTTATTATTTTTATAGAATCGAATGGATTTGATAATAATTTAGTCGCCTTCTTGTTCCTTGTGGTGGTGTTTAATCCACAGAGTTTATCACCAGTAGAACATTTGACTTCTAACCTCTGGGCACTGGAGTAGTTTTCTTAGAAGCGTTTCCAACTGATATCCACAGAAGTAGTGTTGTGAATTTGATGACCTCAATCAATTTGCGTACGGAATTCTTCGTGTGTGTTTTTTTGTGGGGCTTTAGGGCTCGTCAACAACAAGATCATTAGAGCCCTTTCTTCGTGTGCATCGGACTGAAAATGGAATTAAAACATATTAGTCACAAGAAATTAAAATGTACGTATAGTACAAGTCCACTAGCCAATAGTGGACTAAGCTCCTTTGGTCAACCAGGAGCATTAGTTGTGTTGCGAGTCCCTTGAGAAATGACTGATGAGTAATTGTTTGGGCGAGTTTATATGATGAGAATCTACAGCTCGAGGCAGTTACTCGAGCATCTTATTCCTTTCGGTTCTCCGTTGAAAGATTTCTTTACTCTGTGGAGGTTTAGTGTTTATTCTTTGAACTTTTAGTATTCTTTGACCCTTTTGGTCGATCTACCTTCTTCTTGATCATTATAGTCGAGAGCTCCGCTCTATTTAGTCGTTTCTTACTAGCTTCGCTTGTAACAATACTCGATATAATATTAAAATAAATTTTAAATTTATCATTGTTTCCCCGCCTTTTAACAGCATTACTTCAGAGATGTACAAAATTAATTTATTTATTTCACCACCAAGTACAGGTATAGTGATCTGCAACATAATACAAACTAATAGAAGTTAATTTAAGAGAAATGCAGTTGAAAGAATCGGTGAGTTTACTGTTTTCTTTCTATTGACGTGAAATCATTTTATCTGTGATTCTACAACTGTATGTTCTATACTTTCTCATTTCCTATTAATATAAATCTTATTTGTTGCAGGTCAGTGCAACTGCCGATTTCACTATTTTGCTATTGCTACTTTCTTGAGGTGAGTGCATTTTTCTAACAGTACTTAATTTCTTATTTATCTTGGGTAAGCAAAGTACCAATTTCATGAGATAGACATCGAATGGTCATTTAAACTCCAGAGTACTAGAAAAAGTGTTCTTATGGAATTACTTTTTTTCTTAGTTTTAGCATTTTCAAACTTTGCGAATTTATATTAGTTTGTTTTTAATTTACTTAACGTGGTGAGTATTTTTGAATTCATGAGTTGTCAAATTTAAGTATATTTGAGAATAATATTTTCTTCTCCAGCTGTAATTTGAAACTGCAACAGGATTTAATACTTCCCCGCAATATTTTTCTTCCCTTCATATAGGCAACGTCTACTTAACGCGTGTAATACGATCCGTTTGTTTAGTGAATCCATGGTGACGTGACGTGACGTGACTTGGCTTATGCTGATTGGGTTATTAGTATCATGAAATTCTCACAAAATATTGTACGAAGTATGTGTTACTTTTATAAAAGCGCTTAATTATGGGAAATAAAGGAACCACCCTTCAGTTTTAACGTGACTAAAATGTCAATACAACAAATTTTCTAAAGCATATTCCTATTTAAAAGAAAGTTTCCAAATAACGTCTAAGAGTTTCTTGAACTTTGGAGTAAAAGGTTGGCTTTGTTACTGTGATCTTTTTTTGAAAGTTGAGATTGTTTGTTTGTGTTTCTGACAAGAAGTTGTATTCTTTTGATTAAGCTTATTGACAAAGTTTGAGTCTTCAAAGCGAAACTTGGTCTTTAGAAGAGAAAAATCAATGAAACAGAAGAAATAAACTAATTCCCTTGTTTCCAGAGTTTCATTAAGGCAAAGAAATAGACTTCGCTGTATACATTGTGCGTATAATTAAAAGACACATCTATATCAATGATTTATTTTAAAATTATTTCCTTTCATATCTTTTATTCACACTAAAGGCCTTCCGTGTTTAAGAAACATTAAGGGAGAAGGGAAATTAACGCGCGTATCTTAAGTGTATTACCAGAAATTTGTATCACAAGTAAGGTAGACTGAAGTTCT
Source organism: Laupala kohalensis (assembly GCA_002313205.1). Classification (NCBI taxonomy): domain Eukaryota; kingdom Metazoa; phylum Arthropoda; class Insecta; order Orthoptera; family Trigonidiidae; genus Laupala; species Laupala kohalensis. Next base: position 1,135,424 of record NNCF01126189.1, read on the forward strand.
AATATGACAGTGAATAGTTTTTCGTAATAAATTCGTTGGATTATAACTACAAGTTTATTCTTTAATTACTACACATATTGGCTATCATTGATCGTCCTAAAATATTTTCAAATTTTTGGTAACATTATCTGAATTTAATAATCTTATTACATATAATGTTGAAAAAAGTAGCTTACTGTCGTCCTGTGATCATATGCAATTTTTAACTGCTTTATGGCTATTCTTTTTTCATTTTACTTCTTGTAACATATTTTTTGACCGTCAATTTGTTGTTGTTGTTATTATTATTATCATTACCAGATTTTGATTATTTTGCTCATCATGTTTTTTATCCATAGTGCACAAACTTGATGGAGGTAGTAAGCCTCATGAAGTTTAAAATTGATGTTCTTAAATATATTGACATAAGTGCCAATAGATGCAAATTTCTACTTTGAAGCATATGTTGTGATATTTGGGGTATATTTCTTAAAAAAAATAATATTTTATTCACTTTAAGATCATATTCACGCCTAGTTTCATTCATGTCTCAAAATTTTAGTGGGTATATTTTATCTTGCAGATACTATATGTTTGTATACGCAGAACCGTTTATCTTTCTTTTTACCTAGTTTCCGAAGAAAACTGCCATTCTCTACGATTACAATTCCACCACGGAATCACAGTCACGCCGTTTATATCTTCTCGTCTACCTTGTTCAAATTATGAATGTGTCCAAGACGGAAAACAATCTTCTTCTTCTTCTTTGAGAGTGCATTGGAGTATTTTCGTTTTGGCGGAAAACAATCATACACTTGATTGACAATACATTGGAGTATTTTCATTTGGAGCGGTTCTGTCGTTATAACGGATAGTAAAGATACCAATATGGATGGCATTGATCACATAATCGGTCAACTGTGTAAAAAAGAGGTAAATTTTTTAATTGAGTAATACTAATTAGGTTTTCCCCTGATTACGAGTTTTTATTCATATTCATTGGTAAATGTAATCAATGTACATATTTCGAGGATATTTAGTGCATATCCATCCATATTCTGTAACGATAGATAATTCTAATAGTTTTGTTAAGATGCAATTGAAGATGTAAGGAGCTTTTTCAGTGTCTATTGGCTCTGTGTTAGTGCGTGAAAACTTTCGAGTTGAATTAATCCAAGCTCAGCTTACCACCAAGTTTTATGGCCTCGAACACAACAATTTCTTCGTATTAGAACATGGGCCACGACTTCTTGTGCTTAATTTTAACAGATTTCATTTTTTTTTTTTTTTTAAATTTTATTATACGTATTTTGGCTAGGTTCAGACCTTGAGGCCTGCTCTTCCACCTAACCGATGAACTTCGGAGAGGGAATTTGGAAGGAGAGATGGGTTGCACCATGGGAATTTGTTTAGTGGTGATTATTGAATCTGTGAAATAATATTAACTGAACTTACATTTTAGTTAGACATCACGTGTAGGTGCTCTTAATATATTTCAGATATTAGCGTACGAATAAAAGAAAAAAATCGAAAACGAAAAAAGAAATATTGTTCTCTGAAACATTTGTCATAAAGTTTATATACATTTGTCATAAAGTTTTCAGTTAGTTGTCGTATTCTATAACCTACAAATATTATGTAGTTTTGTGTATTTAGTAAAAAGTTGTAAGTAAGACATTTTCGACTGATTCCGAGTGCAGAATGAGTTAAATGATGCGATCATTTAATATTACTCCATACAAAAGCGTCATCTATGTAATTACATTATATTTTATTTTGTAAAAGTGTTACTACGAGGAATGAAACGAGTCTTTGAAGACAATTGATGACGTTTTAGAATAAAACCACAGTGAAAAATTGCCAGTGAGAACTCTTAGCCGCATCGAAAAGATGGAGTGTTGACATAAATAAAGCGACACAATCCCTGAAATAACTGATAAATTATATTTGGTCGTTTAAAACTGGACATGGACGACTTCCGGTCTCGTGAATACAGGAATTACGCTCCAATTCCATTGAAAGCGTATTTAAAAATGACGACAAAGCTCTGTAATAGATAAGTGCGGTTTACTTTCAACACACTGTAATACACCTTCACGATCTAGTTAAACATCTTCGGGCAAGGATGTAACCAAAAAAGAGGTAGTTTGCGCATACACCAATTCCCGTAATAAAATACACTGAAAAAACAAAATAGGAATGTTTTGTTTTTCAGAGTAAATAAGTATGATGCTTTGTGAGAGATTATTTGCACCTCAAACCGTCCTCTGTCGAAATCCTGGCTACTTCCTTTCTTTAGGGTGTCACTTTGGGGCTCCATAATATTCTTCTTCAACGTTCACTGTATTAAGAAGCAAAATCATTTTTGTCCAAAGTTGTATGCACGGGACATCAATTTGCCACCAGTATATCTCAGCACGGATTCTGGACAGAAAGGGTTATAATTAACGTTTACATATGTATGCGTTAACTCTTTGTGACATAATACGTGACANAAATAGATGCAAATTTCTACTTTGAAGCATATGTTGTGATATTTGGGGCATATTTCTTTAAAAAAATAATATTTTATTCACTTTAAGATCATATTCACGCCTAGTTTCATTCATGTCTCAAAATTTTAGTGGGTATATTTTATCTTGCAGATACTATATGTTTGTATACGCAGAACCGTTTATCTTTCTTTTTACCTAGTTTCCGAAGAAAACTGCCATTCTCTACGATTACAATTCCACCACGGAATCACAGTCACGCCGTTTATATCTTCTCGTCTACCTTGTTCAAATTATGAATGTGTCCAAGACGGAAAACAATCTTCTTCTTCTTCTTTGAGAGTGCATTGGAGTATTTTCGTTTTGGCGGAAAACAATCATACACTTGATTGACAATACATTGGAGTATTTTCATTTGGAGCGGTTCTGTCGTTATAACGGATAGTAAAGATACCAATATGGATGGCATTGATCACATAATCGGTCAACTGTGTAAAAAAGAGGTAAATTTTTTAATTGAGTAATACTAATTAGGTTTTCCCCTGATTACGAGTTTTTATTCATATTCATTGGTAAATGTAATCAATGTACATATTTCGAGGATATTTAGTGCATATCCATCCATATTCTGTAACGATAGATAATTCTAATAGTTTTGTTAAGATGCAATTGAAGATGTAAGGAGCTTTTTCAGTGTCTATTGGCTCTGTGTTAGTGCGTGAAAACTTTCGAGTTGAATTAATCCAAGCTCAGCTTACCACCAAGTTTTATGGCCTCGAACACAACAATTTCTTCGTATTAGAACATGGGCCACGACTTCTTGTGCTTAATTTTAACAGATTTCATTTTTTTTTTTTTTTTAAATTTTATTATACGTATTTTGGCTAGGTTCAGACCTTGAGGCCTGCTCTTCCACCTAACCGATGAACTTCGGAGAGGGAATTTGGAAGGAGAGATGGGTTGCACCATGGGAATTTGTTTAGTGGTGATTATTGAATCTGTGAAATAATATTAACTGAACTTACATTTTAGTTAGACATCACGTGTAGGTGCTCTTAATATATTTCAGATATTAGCGTACGAATAAAAGAAAAAAATCGAAAACGAAAAAAGAAATATTGTTCTCTGAAACATTTGTCATAAAGTTTATATACATTTGTCATAAAGTTTTCAGTTAGTTGTCGTATTCTATAACCTACAAATATTATGTAGTTTTGTGTATTTAGTAAAAAGTTGTAAGTAAGACATTTTCGACTGATTCCGAGTGCAGAATGAGTTAAATGATGCGATCATTTAATATTACTCCATACAAAAGCGTCATCTATGTAATTACATTATATTTTATTTTGTAAAAGTGTTACTACGAGGAATGAAACGAGTCTTTGAAGACAATTGATGACGTTTTAGAATAAAACCACAGTGAAAAATTGCCAGTGAGAACTCTTAGCCGCATCGAAAAGATGGAGTGTTGACATAAATAAAGCGACACAATCCCTGAAATAACTGATAAATTATATTTGGTCGTTTAAAACTGGACATGGACGACTTCCGGTCTCGTGAATACAGGAATTACGCTCCAATTCCATTGAAAGCGTATTTAAAAATGACGACAAAGCTCTGTAATAGATAAGTGTCACTTTGGGGCTCCATAATATTCTTCTTCAACGTTCACTGTATTAAGAAGCAAAATCATTTTTGTCCAAAGTTGTATGCACGGGACATCAATTTGCCACCAGTATATCTCAGCACGGATTCTGGACAGAAAGGGTTATAATTAACGTTTACATATGTATGCGTTAACTCTTTGTGACATAATACGTGACATCCCTTGGTTACCAAGTTTTGGTATATCGTTTATTCTAAAACAATTTTGACAAACCAAATAAATTGCATTCTTCAAATTTTAGAAACTCATTGTTTCAATGTTTCCATTAATTTATCTTCAATAAAAATGTTACATTATTTTGTCAACGTTGTATTTATCATGATCTTGAGAATATCATTTTATTGTTCAAATTCTTTGGGTTATGTATTATCAAAGCAGTCATTTCTGTACTGAATTTCACAATGTAACATACATAGGAGTGAAAACGTTTTTGGATTTTAGATCACACATACTAAATATTGTCCAAATATTGTAGGTAAGAATTACGTAAGTATCCGATCACTTGAGAATTAACATTTCATCTTACTATGATATTTACGTTCAATAGATACTTTAGAATTATGTAACCTACTCTAATAAAAAGTATAATAGCAAGTTACCCTTGAATAATACGTCGTGGATGCAAACCGCGTATAAAGTGGTGGCAGCGAATATTTGCAAACAGGCAATGGAGGAGGACTTTGGGCACGCCTGGAGTTGAAGGCTTTATCTCGCCAAGAAAAATGTGGGAAATGCTCCATGAAAGACGGAATGACGTTTTTTCTTCAGACAGAGCTTTCGCTCGCTTTGTTCGTGGGGTAGCGGCGCCTGTCAGCCCCTCGGAAGAGTAGGTAGTGAGAGGGTGGAAATGCCCTACGGGGGTTGGAAAGAGAAAGGTGGAAGCGAAGGAGTGAGATTCAGTGGACTGAAAGTGAACGGAGTATTAGGTTGCATTGTGAAAATGAAATGTTATTAAAGAAACTTTTTCGATATTGTTTTATCACATCTGAAAAGAAAGAGGTATGAAAGGAGAGGGTTTATTGTTCTATAATGTGTCCATTTCTAATGTTGTTTAAAAAAGTAAAGGGAATATTTATATAAACAATAAAAATTGAGTAATTTACTTGAATTCCAATTACCCATTTCTGGATTATTTTACTTTATTTTTTGGAGTAAAAATTCAATGTCTCGATCAGGAATAGAATCTGTTTTCTTATACTTTGTAGATCATGTTACGTAAAATGTTAACTCAAACTAGAAGTATCAAAATAGCACATCATTATTTAATATATGGGATATGGAGGCGTTGTCTTAAGGAAAATGTCTACCATACATAATGACGTACTCCTACTTCTTGTTAGTAATCTTAAAACGGGTTCAGAATAAAGTGAAAATATTTTGTGTATGTCCCGTTATTAATACGAGATGTATCGTTCAAGTATGTGAGATGTTATGAGATAACAATACGTGATCGATCGTATTTGAAAGTTTAACATACGACATAATAAGGATTTCCAAAATATTAAAGTAAGTATTATTTTAATAAGATACACTTACATCAGTATTCCATGTTAAAGTCTTGACTTTTAATCTTAAATCACGTTTACAATTTTAAAATGTTCATATTAGCAAAAATGTATATTTTTTATATTTATGTTGTGTTTGATATGTTCCTCATGTACAATGAATTCCTTTACATATATTCAGTTTTCAGTTTTACATTTCTAGTACGATAAGAAATAAGCTACATCAGTTATGAATAAGAAAACAACAATCATTAAGTTGTAATTTTCTATAGTTTTCCTTGTTAATTCACCGTATANATCTTAAATCACGTTTACAATTTTAAAATGTTCATATTAGCAAAAATGTATATTTTTAATATTTATGTTGTGTTTGATATGTTCCTCATGTACAATGAATTCCTTTACATATATTCAGTTTTCAGTTTTACATTTCTAGTAAAACAAATTACGCAATAGTAGTAATATTCATCGCCCTAGAGTGTCAAGCACTCTTTGCCAAAAGGGACCATACCAATCGGGAATCGTTCTATATTATTCCCTGCCCAAGAATATAAAAGATATTATGAAATTGAATATCTTCAAATCCGCGGTTAAAAACTACCTCCTGCACCAGTGCTTCTACACTGTAAAAGAATTTATTGATTTTAACAAAAGTTAAATTCGTCTTGTGCTTTATCACGCCATTGCTGTAGTACTTTTTAAACAACTTATAACAATTTCAAAAACTATTTTCTTGCATGATTGTGTTGTCTTATGGCTCATATTAATTTAGTTTTATGTGTACTCAACATTGGCACGTTTGTGTACATAAATTCTGTAGCCCCATCCTGGCCCGGGTTTTTCTCCGGTTTTCCTTCGGGTAGAGGCGGATTTATCATACAGGTTCTCTAGGCTTTGTCTAGGGGCGGGTCTATTGTAACAATAAATCGTGAATTTAGTGTTATTTCAATTTTTAAGCACTATACTCAGAATAATCTATAGTTCGATAATAACTTACATGTAATTTTTTGCTTAAAATTACAAACATATTGACATTCTATTAGTATTATAACTCGCAGCTAACTTTTTATCTTATCTAGGAATTTTTGCTGAATTTTTTGAATCCGCCTCTGCCTTAGGGCCCTTGATCGGAATTGATGGGATGGTCCCTTGCTTGCTTCCGGAGAGTAAATTAGTTTTTTTTCCCTCCACGTGGTCATACGCAGTTTGTACTGTTTTTTGACAATAAATTTATTTATTTATTTAGTACGATAAGAAATAAGCTACATCAGTTATGAATAAGAAAACAACAATCATTAAGTTGTAATTTTCTATAGTTTTCCTTGTTAATTCACCGTATAATATGAGTAATGAAAAAACAAACACAATTGTGAATTAAACATCAGTGCTTAGGAGACGACGTAGTAAAGAACATTCAACACCTTTATTCCTAGAAGAATCTTTTAAAAGCTGAGAGAAATAGAAAGTATTAGGTTATTAATGCAAGTTTTAAGAGCTTTCATTAAAGAAAATATTGAAATGTGGCCCTGAAACTTACCTTTGTGCAATAAAATGTTTGATGATTGATTATTTCTTATGAATATAGTTGTTTGGGTGTTGGCTGTGCTTAAATAGACAATTTATTTTAGATGATCTGAGAATATATCATTACCTTTTAAGTGGCAATGCGTATTCAAATACCTTATCTCGACCTTCAAATTTATTTCCAAACATTTGCGTCTTCTCAAGGAAATATTTCACACCTGCCACTCCAAGGGGCTTTGCCCGAGCGTGGGTATCTCCCAGGCATCGACAACAATGTGTCGCTGTTATCCACAATCTAATGCTTTTCAAATGGGAAAACGCGGAGTTATTTTCTACTGTTAACGTGGTATAGTGTCCTGGGTATGAATGAAATTATGGCTGTGCACTCTTCTGAGTCAAGGGTTTCTCGGTGAAACAATTTTTGCTATAGAGTGTATTAAACACTCTAAAATTGCACCATAAAGTACATAACTGATATGCATTTAATTGCTCTACAAAGTACATAACTGATTTCTGGGGGTTAGGTCTGGGTGGAAATGGTGTACAGCTGTGGAACGCGAACGGGTGGCGTTGTGGTTAACACTCCTGCGATCAAAGAAGATATACCACGTTCGATTCCCAGCTCGTTGCCATTTTCACCTTGACCGAAAGTTGTTACTTTACTCCTGTTTTATTGTATTGATTTTTAATTGGACTTAATAACGAGAGTGAGCACCTTTCTCGTTTGCGTCACTGACCTCAAGGTATCAATCAAATTGAACATTGGCTGAAACAGCAATGCACAGCTACTAGAGTTCGTGTCCAAACATAATGCTAACCTATTTTTTTCCCTTGGAAACTTTCGAACCAACAAGGCGGGGCGAGCAGTCTCGCGTCAGAAATTGCCGTTTGACAGGAACTTCCTTTGCAGGGCATATTGTATTGAGTGCAGAGTACTTTTCCATTTAACGAGGACTCGGCATAACAGCGGTTCAACACGCGAATGCTGCTGTCTCGTATGCGTGCTTGATAAAATAAGTGCTGCCAGCATTACATTATTTGAGCTTCCAATGAGGCGAAGCGCAGTGAGATATTCTCTAAGTTAACGTCGTTTAATTTGTCAGCTGGTAATATTGCTCCATAATCCTCATCTCGGATCCCAACTTCGGGAATTCATTGGACATGAATCATTTTAATGTTTGATCACTTTTGATGAGATTGGATATGGTGGTTTTACAAATTTGTGCCATAAATGTTCATCCATTTTCAATAATTTTTACTATGTCTTATTATGATTCATATTTTAAATTCTATATCTTCTTTATGACAACTAATAAATCTACCAACATAGTTTAAGCTTCATAGTTATTATGAAAAATTATGATACAGTTTTCTTGGCATATATGGAATCTAGTACTAGAGTAGGTCATGTTGTCATATGTTTTAATAAACCTCAAACAGCTTAGCAGTGCAATTTTAAGAGATCCAATATTTCCTTTTTCTTGAGAGTATCTAAGAATGAATTCATAATTTTCTATTCTAATTAGAACAATGTATTCGAAATTCCAATATAAATGAGCTCAGTTGTGTTCTACCTTTTTTTGGAATGTGCAACAATGTGGCAACCTGTGGTTGAGGGGAAATTATCTGATATTAATAATATTTGAGGACAGATATAAATTTGAAATTAATTAAAATAAAACAACGCGTCTGTTTCTTTCGTGTTTATATTTGACAGTTTTTGAATTTTTCAAAATCCTTTGATCGGTTTCTTGTATGAATGAGAACATAAAGGTGTCCCTGAGCAAAATGAAAGACCCTGGTTTATACTGTCTTACATGTATTACTAGGACTCAAACCAACAAAGTATTTAATTACTTGTCAGTTATATGTGCGGTATTGACATAGAAAATTCACTAAATCATTGAAATAGTTACGTGGTAACTATCATCTGCTAGACGATGCTTCACATATGGTTCAGTTATTGAGAAATAACTGTGTAGAGAGTTATGGTCAAGTTTTCTATAATATTTTTTGACAAAATTTCCGTTCAGGTTTAGACTCACCTCCGAATCTATTCCTTCATCTTTGCAAAAACAAAAAAAAAGAAGCCAATTGTCTCAGCCTCTACAGTTGTTTGGATATGACTATACTGATTTATCTTTTAATTTCAACATGGTGTTTGGGAAGGAGTTGAAATGTATGCCGATGTATCTTTCTGGAGAGGAAAAATTTACACATTAGGATACTTTGGCTTATTAGGGTAAAATTTGTAGGTGTGGATTATATGTAAAATGTTGCGTTGAGGTAATATATTAAAGATACTAATAAACGAGGAATAGTTAGTTTTAACTAAATAAATTTGACTTTCACTTGCATAATGTAATGTTCATGTATATTTTTTGCCGACACAAGCTTTTGACATCGTACTGTAAAGAAAAAAATTAGAGCAATACTCGACTGCGCTAAATTACAAGATGAAAACGAAACTAGTAAGAAGGATCAAGATTCTTGCATGAGGATAATAAGCTTCGTATCAGGGAGTGAGTGCAGACAACATATTATTTGTGCATGCTTTTCTCAGTTGAAAAAGCACTCATACAAACGACTAATCCAACACCTCACCCGTTATTACGGAGATAATGAAACAAAATTACTGCCTCTTCGAAGAACAGATTAATAACTACTTACGTAAAGAATTCAAGTGTTCTCGGAGGAGAAACTTACCTTGAGTGTTTTCAATACATAAGGAGCTATAAATATTAGTACTAAAAAACATTGTATTTGATTTTTCTGACACTTCACAGATAGTTTAGGATATTTAATTTTTTTTTCACGATTGAAACATATCAATGCTCTATAATAGAAGCATATTCATTTTAATAGATATATTGATAGCTTTTGTTACATTTAGTATGTTAAATTATTATTACTGTCTAGTAATATTTCGTCAGGTAAAAATAACATGAAAATGCGACTTTTTAGATTCTTAGATTCTATTTATCTTTGATGTATTTTGATGATCTTTGAAGTTATTTCATACGAAAATTGTTAAAGGAACTAATATTATATTACCACACAAAATTCTTGTTGTTTGTCCAAATTCTTTATTATTACTTTGCCAAAGATTCGGTAACGGACGTTACCTTCATAAGTGCTATAGAGAACAGAAACCAATTTAGAGATATTTCAACATTCATAATCAATAGGATCCACTACTCCAAATTAGACAAACTCGTACACATTTACCATAAATTACATAAAAACTTACTATAAAGTATGAAGATAACTACATACCTTAGTGAAGTTTATACAGTCACGCTTTATTACTGTATTTATTATTCATATTATTGTATTGATTATTCTCGTTGTATCACAGATAATATCATGGACAGTTACGTAGTGTACATTTCTCAGTTTTATATTTTTCGTGACTTACTTTGCAAAGGAAAAAAAAGAGATAGAATTGGCGAAGAGGGAAGATGTAAGGAACATAGCGCTTTAGCCCCGGGCCTTTTGGGTTCTCAGCCTCATAACTCGTGCGCCTTCTGGAGGGGCGAAAGGAAGGGAAAAAAATGAGCATCGGGCACGCGGACGGTGGTCGGCAGGGTGGGCGGAGGGTTGGGGAGGGGAGGGGAGGTGATGTCGGTGGCTGTGGCACGCAGCAGAAAAAAAAAGTGATGGAGGAAGGAAGGGTAGACAAAACACGATGAGACGGTAAAGGTGGAGAAAATATACTACTGTATAAAATATATCACTGGATCTAATTGAGCATCAATAGAAATCTCAAGTGTTTTCACACGTATTCACTTTCTGTTGGACGGTGAGAATGTGATCTCACAATAAAATCGTATATTACGTCTTTATCACTGAACGTTTGTCAGAAAGAGATTTTTTAACATTAATCATTCCTGAGTCCCGTAATAACATTTCGGAAATATGAAAGTTTTTACAAATTTAAGGAAAAATACATTACATAAGTACAGACTTTAAATGGGCTCTTATTTGCCTTAACAGAAACACTAATACATTTAATGAAAGTAGTAATTTTGGAGCGTTACAGAGTTTCATCTAAGCAATCAAGAAGATAACTGTACATGAAATCCGAGTGTATTAATATAAAAATAAGACAACGTATTGGAGATACATCTTGAGTGATCACCGCTAGTGCATAGAGGTTTTTCTGTTGGCTAATTAGTTGGGAGAAAATGGACCCTATCATGTTAAGCGTGTTTCTCAAATATTCCTGTCTATATGTTTTTTATTATTATGAATGAGCGAAATACTATATTGACACTTTTTAGGACCCAAATTTTGACAAAATAATAAATAAAAAATTCGTGTTACTTGAAAAAAGTGTAAAAGAGTATTTATTCCTTCTGCATTTTCTTGTTGCCAGTGAAGAAAGTGAACTAGATGATGCATGCTACCCGAAAATTCTTTGAGAAGAAATAGACGGTGCATGGATAATATTGTTGGAAAAGTAACAGATCAAGCAACAAATGTTCTGTATTTGTTTATTTGTGAGGCACTGTAAGAAGTAATGTATAAAACTAATAAAATATTCTTCAATCCTTCAATCTCTGACCAATAACTTTATTGGCAATGCACTTTTAATCTAAATATTATTTTATTTCTGGGTCACCGGTAGGAACTATGTCTAATGTTTCCTTTTATTTAATTCTTAAAAGGATAAGCATGCATGTACATTCTGACCCCATGAAGAAGACGATAGAGAGGACTTTTGTGATGGAATAATTTTTTATCTAATTACCTATTAAACGTACTATAGAACATTATCACTTTTTCAAACATAATTTCTTGATGGAACTACCTACAATATTACGTGAGCAGTTATCGAAATCTATGTATGTATTTTTGAAATTTTCTTCTGTAGCAAAATGAAAGGTTTAATTATTAATTTATTTCATATCTTTATTTACTGCCTATCTTCTATTGGCTGAAAGCAAGACAAGTCGATAACTTTGAGTTATATCGTTTAGTTCGGAAGCGGAAACTTGACCATGATAAGCGATTACTAGTCGTGTTGTAGTAAGTGTTTCCTTTTCAGTTATGAAATTACTTAAGTAGATGCGCATGTCATTTCAGTCCAAGGTGATTATAATTACTCTGTAGTGTCACGGTTGTGGCGCGGACTAAACGACCTCAAGATCCATAAATCGAATCCTGGTGCTGATTTGAAAATAATTCATTCTTATCGACAAAATGTGGTGTCTTTTTTATTGTTGTTGCTTTTCTTATTACTAGCTAAACCCCTTCGATTAATCGCTCGGAAAATTAGAATGAAACTAACATTCTGTATGATAATATTAATTACTTAGCGAAACCGTTTTATTGACCTAAATAATATGACATGCTACCATCTGATAATTCAAGGTAAGCTTTACTTGATTTTATGTATACCATTTACATTTTAAACAGGACGTATGAATAGAATATGATTGCACGTAATGGAGCATTACGTACAATTCTCAAGGAATATTGTTTATTAGCGGAAAACTATGTACTGAATTCACTATTGTTTGTTAGCATCAGAGCTATGATTTCTTGGGATACAAGTAACATCTTTTTTAAACAAACGAGTTAAGTAGCTTCTTCTTGATGGTAATTTGAAATTCAGTTGGCTCTGAAAGGAAAGAAAAGAAATATGAAACAATAATTAATCGTCGTCATAACTCTTATTGCTCTATGGTACTTCATGTATGTGATTTTCTCCATCTGGTTACGCAGAAAAAGAAAACAATTCTGGTATATTTGCGTATTAATGCCTATAATGAATATTTGCATTTATTTAAAAAACCATATGTCTATTTTGTTTTTAATATTTATGATTGTGACCCGACCAATTCCGACGCGGTCACCGATCACGGTCATCCAGACATTTAGTATAGTAAAGTATTGTTGACGGTGGTAGTATTGACTGAAGATGAAAGGGCTAAAGTGAGTGGCGGTGGTAACAGGGTGCTCTAGAACAGTCGCACGGGGGTGAGAGGGCGCGCGCAGGTATTCAGCCCAGGCGGAGGGGCCCAAGGGTGAGATTGATGGGGCGATTAATCTCACGCCCCGAGACCCGCCCCGTCGCCACGCGACCGTATACCCCCGCCCCTTCCACATCAACCCTTGCTACCACCCATGTGCCACCGTCCAACGATCGTGCGAGAGTAGACATTAAACCTTGCCATATTTTCCCCTAAGCATACGTAGCGGCAATGATTTTAAGCGGCTCTCTCTCTTTTGTCAAAGGAATCAGATTTTGCGGGAGTGCGATGGAGATTTCTTTGGTGGTTTCTTTTTTGTGGTTGGATTAAGGTTTTTACGTGATTTTTATCGCTTCTGCGCCCTTAATAAATCTCTTGTTAGTAGTTTATCACTTGAGAATTACTATTTATTTATAGGAAAAAGTAGCTAATTTTTCCCGGCGTTACCTGGGTTGTTTATATAATATCACATATAAACGTCCTTGTTTCTATATTTCTCTACTTCCCGTTTATTAAATTATCACTTTCGTTTATTACAAAAATTTAATGAATAAAACAAACAAAAATATTTAATTTTCAGTATTTTTTGCAAAAAGTACCTATTTATATATAAAAATTTTATTTTTAAATCCATACAGACGGAACATACACACTACTCAGAAATAAATAAAGCTCATAGTTAAGACCACTGAATTCTCTGGTTTTCACTTATGGGGTATGTACTTGAAACAATGTTCTTTTCAGCGTTTATACAACTTGGCTTCTGAGAATCGGACACTTAGATTATACGTTCAGTAGATTGTCTGCCTCGCCCAATGCAACAGAACCCTGGTGGACACATCAGTAAGCTTGATAGTCACTAGTCATGCAACTGAAGTTCCACATATACTGATTAATAGCCTATTTCAAAATTTCATAAATATCAACCATACTTCTAGATTTACTTGCAATATTTCTTAAGAAGTTCCTTTCAATTTCATCGAGTTTTTTTTATATTTCCATGCCGCAGACATTTCATAGAAATCATTTTCTATTGATCTTTTTAAACATTCTAGATAAATATAATTTGATGCAATAATACTAATTACCATATAAGTAGTAGCATGTTTGAAATTAACGAATTTTTTCACCTAAATACCTCTCTATTAATCTTCTCATTTTAGTGTTTTACTACTTATTTTCATTTATTCTTTTTAACTACTTTTACTGATTTTTTTCTCCTTTTTATTGCATGTTTTATACTTAATATGGTGTAAACATTTAATGCAATGGGTTAAATAGCTATTAATAATACTATATTTATTATTAAAGCTTGGAACAATAGTTTGGGTTTGTGCCGTGCATGTGCGTTTTTTTCTGTCGTGTGTCAAAACTGTGATCAATTTCTCGAGGTTCACATGTTAACCACTAAGGTTTGAAGCCATTCCCATTCTGAGCTTGAAATTATGAAACATTTTATGCTTTTTCCCTCATTCACTCACTCTTGGGAGCATATTTGCCTCACGCTCTACCTCAGAAAAAAATCTTGATCCGGCACTGAATGCAATAGAGCAAAACACCTATATGGACATATGATCAAGTCCTACTTGGTGTTCGCTTGAAGAGTGTCGCTCGTGAAACACTTCTGTGGTACATTTCTAAATAATTATCTCAAGGGTAAACAATAATCTATATTCATTATGACTATATTGATTAAAGAACATTAAGAGCAATAAAAAAGAAAACTAATCCAATGTCGAAAATAATTTAAAAAAAGAAGCTATGCCGTCAGTATCATTATCATTCCAAAATTTTAAATGTAAATTTATACGAGAAAAATATAAAGTAATATCAACTATTACATTTTCTCGCGCCAATGAGGAATACCCCGCATAATATTGTGAAACAACTTTTGATTTATTTCTCCTGGTACATAAACCAATAAGTTCATTAACTGCCTGAGGTAGCGTTTTCGTGTCTCAGTTCTGGCGCTTGAGAGCATTCGCGTGGGACATCCATATGCTAATGAACAACGGTAACCTTAATTGCTCCTGTTTCATATCCTTATGACGTTTGTGGAGATACTGAAATTCGCGTGTGTACATTATCAAAGTTCAGAATTGTGTCAAGCTATCGTAAAACAAAACATCATATAAACGGTAAAACTATCCGCTTGTAGAAGAACGGACGAAAATTTGAGGGAACAAAGACAAAACTTTCGGAAAAATGTAAGACGTATGAATTAGGCTTCGTAGATATTAGTATATTCGTCGTATATTAGTCACCAAGTATAAAATTTCAGCTTGTTGCAAATAGTGCTTAATATTGTATTTGCAACACTTAGAATGTAATTTTTGTTAATACATTGATGTTATTAGACATATTGTTGGGTTTCTGTGATATAAATGTTCCAATTTTTGCATGAGAAATCTTAAAAGTTTTGCGTAGATGACTCATTTCTATTAGAGACAAGTTGATACCTTTAAAAAAAAATCACATTTTCCTGTTCATTCAACTGTGAGTCAGGCCATCTAACACACTAATACGCAGCGTAGAATGAAGGTGAGGTTGGTTTTTATTTGGATATCTCATTATCTTTTTTCCGTATTTAATTGCAGAGTTATAATTTCGACTCTCTGTCATCAATCCCGAGAGACAAGTAAGCTACTTGTTTCTGTGCGACTTCTTTTGATATTCGCTTCTTTAACGCATACTATTCTTCTATAACTCCTTCGCGTCAGAGGAAATGTAAGCTTGCGTAAAAGCTCCACTCAGGAGAAATAAAGATTCAACAGGATTCTTTCCTTTTACCTTTCGCTAAGTTTTATCTATTGAGCGCGCCCACAATGTAGCTGTTACCGCGTCGACTGCCTGCGGTGAAGCGCCGTGTTGGTTGGGTGCTGAGGCGCGGAGGAGAAGTAAGGGTGTAGAGAACGGACATAACTTTGTGCGAAAGAATGAGCTTAGTGGAGGAGGCAAGGAGGTGGGGGGGGGGGGTGAACGAGCACAAGGTGAGATCTGGGGCGACGTACAATAGATATTTTACTGCTTTTAAGGACAAAACTTTTATCTGAAACTTCTATTATTGATTAAAGAAATTATTTCTATTTATACTATTTCATTCTTTTACGATCGATGTCACAATTAAATTTGTATATCTTTTAAAATTTACTGGCTGACAGTCAGTCTTTAGCCATGTGGGTTTCTATTTAATAGTTTCTAGGCAAAGAACTACCACTGAAGATGGATTAGAATAAAAATAAAGTTTCAACATTTGATACATTTTACTTATCAACCATGTGCGACTAACTCGACAAGAATGATGATTCAATGTATATAATACTGGTCAATAACTCGCCTTTGTGTTGAAATTTTTCCATGACTTCGTTTACTTTATTCTATTGATAGAATTTTCTATGACTATATTTGACCATTTTTTTTTTTTGTTTAACTAGTTCAATTAACTATTAACATATTTACTCTATCGAATATTATCGCAGTTGAGAAATTAACATTGAGAATTCTGAGTTATGGTTGTTCGTAAACTACTAGGTCTTTTTTTGCTCATTTAGGACCGCTACTATTACATTCTAATGTGATCTACTCGCATAATATGAAATAAAAATATTTTAATTGTTTCTTGTAATCGTAATGCTCACAAGATATTTAGAGTAATTATTTCCTTTTTAAAAACCTTATTTGAAGTGTTTGTTATGTCTGAGTTTTTGTTTTCGTGCTTTAATTTAAATCTTCAAAAAAAAAAAAAAAAAAATTTTAAGATTACAAAGAAATATATTTTCAGTATAAAGGTAACCCAATAAAAAAACTCTTTATGAAATGTAGGTAATTTAATATAATATGACATAAATCTACTTATTAAATGTGTAACTGAGAGAATTAGAAAGTGTAGGAAAGTAATTTTTTGGAAATAATAAAATGCTAAGAATGCTTATTCACGAACACTCGGTTATAGGAGAAGTTTTGCCCTGAAAGTATTCTTCACGAATACGTCCATAGTATGTAAGATAACCACAGTCAATGAAGAACTTCCGCGACGTTGGATTCCAAATAAAGTGAAGAGTTAGGTTGATGTCGGTTGAGGAGAATAGGTGGAAAATATTGTAGAGATCATAAAGATGATTAATACCACCAGACAGACAGAAAACAATATAAAGTCTGATACAACTGTGGTATGCATACGACTGTAATATCAATTATAGTGTCTGAGGAAAAACAAAGTAGGTACGAAAGGCAACCCCCTTTACAGGTGGATGTGATTGCAGTTAGGATGAAGAAGGAAACTGTATGGAGACGCAAGGGTCAGTTTCGGTCAGCCTGAGGCATGGTCCTCGTCCTGCTCTTACCTCGGCCTCGCCGTCTGCGTTGCCTAGAGAGATAAATGGTGCCATCTATCGCCTCTCGTTGTACCCGTCTCTACGCACTGCGGGCTTGGTTGCCGATCGCGACTTTCACACCTGGCGTCGTTCCCTTCTACCGAACAAGTCACAGTGTCAATTATATACTACGTTTTACGTTTAAAAGTTGGTGTTTTGATTGGTTTTGTTTACAAAATAACATAAGTGATTCATTATTTTAAGTTTGAAATAGTAATAATGTATCTCTTTTTATTTATTACTGTCAGAACTACCCGGAGTATGAAAAAAATCTATCGTTACTGAACATTGTGGTATTAAAACACCTGTTAATAATTCTGGGTATTTTTAGCTCATTTTTCCCGGTGTTTCCCAGTGTTCTTATATAATATTCTAAATTCGTATGTAAGTTTCCATATTTTTCTAGTTTCGTGTTATTGAATTTTTTCTTTGTTTTGTACAAAAATTAAATACCACGGGGAAAACCTACAAGAATATACACAGTTTTCTGTATTGTATGCTAATATGTACGTTATTATGAATTATTTTAAAACCCACGCTAGAGAAAAATGCATTTTATACAGTATAATAAACAAAGTGTATAGTTAAGCCCTCTGAATTCTTTGGTTTTCATTTCACTTTTACGTTATGTTCTTGAAAACAATATTTTCCATAGCCTTTATATAATTTTACTCCTTCAATTCAGTCACTTAGATTTTACGTTCTGTGGATTGTCAGTCTCACGTAACGTAATAGAACTCCGGCGAGCACATTAGTAAACTTCGTAGTAATAAGTGGAGATTCACGTATGCTAATTAGCACCCAAATTTAATTCTTTTTCTGCTCTTGTAATTCATTAATGTCAACGATATACTTCTCATTTTATTTGCGATACTCTTTAAGAAGAGCTTTTTGAAATTTCAAACAATTTCATCTATAACTTTTTCCCATATTCATATCACAGACATTACAAATAATTCACTTGTATAGCTTTATTTAGTTCTAGATGCGAATTTTGCGTAAATAATAATTCAATAAACAAAATAAGAAATTTAAACATAGAAACAGGCTCACCAACGATGAATCGCAGTATGTACTAGTGAAAACCTGGAGAAGGAAGAAAGACAGTTGGAAATAGTTCCCCAAGTATCAAAGTAGTACTATTACTATACTATTTGAATAATATTAAATTTATTAAAATAAACGCTGTATTTCTGTACCAAAGTACGTTATAAATCTATTTCAGTGTTTCCTCCAACCTATGTATTCTTTCTTAATTTCCAGGTGAAGTTTTCAGTTCTACCCATTTTAAAATTTTTAATTCTCTTTCTCAAGTATCATAATGTAAAAACGTATTTTGTTGCAGAAAGGTTTAGACCTCCTCTTTTTCATGTTGACGATATTTGCGTGAAGAAACCTTCTCTCTCGCTCCGCAGAACGTTGAGTGTAAGAACACTAGCACTATAACACCACTTTCGACACATATCGAAGAGAAATTGTTTTCACAGATTATGACTGAGAGGACTAAGAAACCTATTTGTAGAAAAAGGTTTTTTAAACTGATTCTTCCAATTTAAGTTATTTGAATTGTTCTATTAATACAGAAAGAGTCCCAACCGCAATTATGCTCATCTGCGGTAATTTCAGGAAATTCATTCATTTTATAGAGGTAATGTAGACTATGAAAATAGATCGCAAGTTTGCGAGGACATGAGCTGACTGCGTTTTTTCTCAGACATTGTAAAGAACTGTAGTGTTTCTCGAAGGAGATTCAATGAAAATAATGAAATTATAATCCGAGTTTTGGTCATAAAATAAAGTTCTATATACGGTTCAAATTATACAAGAGAATAGAAGATTTATAAATTCATTTGAATGTACTAAATATTCAACATATATAAACATACTTAATGGAATACTTAAAATGTATGTAAAATATTATGAATTTAAATTAATAATAAATGGTTAGTCGTTTGCCTAGCGTCTGAATCAACCATTTCTACTTTATACAGTATTGTTTTTTATAAATAATTTCATTCAAACGATTTAATTTTCCTACAAATATATATGATTAAATTTATTAATATAATAAAGCAAATGAAGGAAAACTTTTAGTCTGCGTAGATACATTAAGAGGGTATTTCAAGTTCTTGCACTGTTGTTTATTTTATCCAAGAAGCGCGTTTGAAAGCCACGAGCTGTCACCGTAAGCAAATGTGTCTTCAAGTTCTGGCGTAATGTTGACAACCCGAACGCTTGTCGAGGTTTATCCCTTTCGTAGTGTTAGGAAACTTTTTTGGTAGAAAAGGGTCACATGTCTGTGACAGTGAAACGCGTCTAGAAAGATATTTGTTCGTGTATTTCATTTGTTCTTTCAAATGTAGAATACAAAATATGGGTAGGTTTGTTTCAGAAACTCTTGTATATTAGAAAAATTGTGATATAATTTTACATGATTGTAATTTTTAAATTAAGTGGTATGTTAACATGCTTCTTTAGTTTAATTTGGAAAATGAAAAATCTAAGAAACCAAATATAAATATTTTTTACGTACGTTTGTTTCTCATGCACTCATCCCAAGCCATAGATTAAATTCACCCAAAACTTTCTTCAATGGTTAATTACTAGCAAGGCAGATACAAAACTACATATCATTTCACCTTTTGTTGCATGAAAATATAAAATTTATTTTTAAAATTTAAATTTTGGAGTATAAAGTACTACAAACATTATTTGGTTGAGTTATATTATTCTCATCAGTAATTATAAAATAGAATGAATATACCGTGTTTTTTTTATGTATTCGCCATCGAAATCAGTATACGCGATTTTTGCAATTGATCCACTGAGCATATTAGTTTTGTCTCAATATATTCATGCTCTTTGGATCATCACTTCGCTGAGTTCTGTTCGGTGTGCATTAACCATTAAACGCGCAGCGAGACTGTCCAGGCGCTTGTTATGCAACACGCCATGCAGACGTGCCGCGCGGATTGTGGACTCCATTATTCAGGGACGGTCTTCCAGAGCATGTCGGGGTCAGGAACTATTAGAGATGTTGAGGCGCAACTCATGGCATAACATTATCTGCGTACTGCATGCTAAACAAAACTTTTGATTCTATGCTAATTTATATGTTAAATTGATCCTACTGTTTAGAACTTTAAATGATGTTATTTGAATTTGCTCCTTAACACCAAAACTATGAAGTTTAATTGTCAATTACGTTAAAAGAAGACTGGACCTTCAACGTCAACCAAAGTTCTTTGTATTGATCCTTAACAAAAAAACTATGAAGTTTAATTGTCAGTTACGTTAAAAGGATTCTGGATTTTCAGCGTCAACAAACTAGAAACAAAAGTTCCAATTTCGTCCTCGTAAAGTGATCATGACGTGTGGCAAATGGGAAAATTATATTTCTATTCTAAATAATAATATTAACGAGGTGATACTGAATGCTTTAATTAATAATAAAGTTCATGGTGATTCTCAACAAAATAAAATTACTTTACTCCTTGGAAGAAAATCAAAACGAAACGAAAAATGGTCTTTGAGCACTGTTAATGCTACGAACCATTGCAAAAGATTCTATAATTGTCTCGTTTTCTGTGTGTTAACAATTCCATATACAATTGTTTTGATCACGAGTCTATTATTGATATATAAAGATTATTATTTTGAAAGTGTTTGTAATAAATATGTGTCATAATACAGTTATAGACCACAAGTTTATCTTCCATCGGATTTCATATGTATGTAGTGTCGGACTAGAAGATAAGCTAATGTTTGTTTTCAATTATAAACATGATGCTAATTGAACCTTCAGGCGTCAGAAAGTCTGTTTATATTGCTTATGAAACACTCGGGAAAACAGGTTGATTATATACTGGAGGCTTTGAACAGTATTTTACGTTACTATAGCTTATAACGGGTGTTACGAAACCAGTATTGAAGTAATCTATTGAAATTTCTCGTGCATACGATTCGAAAGAAATAATATATTGATCTAACTTTAGTTCGCAAAGTATTAGCATTGAATTCTTTAGAAGTTTTATTTAATTAAACGATATTGAATAATAAAAATAAAGTGTACTACAATCTTATACCACAAAATTTAATTAATATTATGACCTTTATAGAAGACATTTTTATTCCATCAAAATCACATACACGCAACTGTTCGATGAATTATCAGCTGCATACTGGTAGACGAAAAAACAAACTATCAACTCAATGTTTGTTGATAGTTTACTCCAGTTACTCTTTATCTACAATTGTCTTCGTAATGTTTCAGCACTTCTAAGTGCTAGTCTAATACTCATATAGACCAAAGAAATAGCTGGTAGCTGACAATCATTTTTAGAAGCTTAAGTTCACATAAGTTGATATGTTTGGGCTATATCTTGCAACAAAATTTTAAACCCGTTTCCCCTATTAGAGCTGAAATTAGACGCCCATATACAAACCCGATGATAATGCAATATTATGATATCTAACTCAATTAAAAACTGTTTTTTATTTTATTAATTACGATTTTATTCCGGGATAACTCGTGACGGATTATTTCCTGGAAGCGTCCCCTGCAATGCAATTACTTCACACAAATTGATATAAAGAATTGCCTAACTATTTGCCGTAATTTCTTACCGAATCATTCCTAAGAGCAAAGGAAATTTTTATCTTATTGTCGTGCAGTGTGGGACGTGATTGACTTAACAACCAGGTTCCCGCTTTCACGAAATAAATAAGGTAGACAGTTTGGTTGAAACTTTCGCTTAGTAGCGATTTATTAAACACAAGGTGAAATGGTAGGAAAGACACCGTAGAAACCTGAGCGTCGTGGCGGCTGGCCCGTGTAGGTTTCGTTCTTCCTTCCTTCAGAATTCTTGGGCGTCCTGGGACGGTCGGCGAAGTCTCGCGTTCGTGAAGATTTCTTTCTGGTGGGGAAGCCGGGTTTGCGTAGCCGTCTTTCCGATGGCGCCGAATCTCTTCAAGTTGAAGTATTTGGTGGCGAAATGAATTTAACTGTTCATGTCCTTGTGGATTTGCGTACAATATGAAGCTAGTTGCTTTGAATATTTCAGAGTTGAAATTAAGTTAGTTTCGTTCGACTGTAAACTATCGTTTGAACGCACGTTTTTTGGCGGTGCTGCTGCACGGTTCGGGATAGCGAGGCGAAGTGATGGCGGAGTAGTTGTTATTCGTTTCTAAGCATTAAGATAGTTGACTGTGTCATATCAGATGCGATTAGTGCGGGTTGACGTCACAAGGCTGACGTTGCAAGTGTCGTCACAAGGCGTCACGAGGCGCGTGCTCGTTTGGAGGTAAGCATAGAATCTTATAGCCTGGAACTTATATTGAGTTCTGTTCTTTGTCTGGGCCTTGGAATATGCTGGCTTTGCATTCGGACCTCATTGTTGGTCTTGGAATGTTATGCCTTGGGTTGTGTTTACAACGGGGCCGTGCTGTGGAAGATACACATTGGATATACTTGTCAAGTGAATATGATATCCGTGATGAATTCTTCCGATTTAATGGCATACATGATGCTGTAGTAAATTATGTTTACAGGAATCTGTTATTCCTGTGGTATCAGCGATTAATTGCGCATGGGCAGGCTGATGTGGGCAAGAGCATTTAACGGGGGCGTATTGTAGGAAATGCAGGAAGGACACATTTCGCTACATTATCATTACCACTAGTGAAGGAACTTCTATTCTTATCATTATCATTATCGACCGCTCCTCAAAACAATGCTTTTGCTATCGGAAGATGTGTAACACGGACATTATAAAATTAATGTTTTTTATTTATGTTAAATGAAAGTTTGGGTTTAAAACATTTTTAGTATTGTTAACATGTGAACAAGTAAGATTATTTATTACGACAAATTAATAAACAAATTCTAGTTCTAAAAGGTATAAATTAATGAATAAGAAAACATCTTTAAAAAGAAACTTTATTTATGCCATGTAGTAAACCGAGTAGAATTAGTTTAGGTTTAAAATAAGACAATGCAATGCTTAATGCTAGTACCTCCATACATATTTCACGTTAGTAGTTCTCAATAGATAAACGTACGTGCTAACTCTATCGATGAAAATGATTTAATATTTTTTGTTGAATTATTTGTCTTCAAAATGCTTGTCGTGCGAAATGATTGGTTAGTAAGTATGTACTTGGTGAAGTATGTATTTTCTTTACAGTTCGCGCGACAAGCATTTTGAAGACAAATAATTCAACATGAAATATTTAATTATTTTCAGGGAGAAATATAGTACATTCTTTTACTTTTATGAGGATCTACTAATGTGAAATATGAATGAAATTATTAACATTTGACATTGGATTACCTGATAAACTTATTTCAGTCATTCTAGTACATGGTCTCAATATAAACTCGTGTTTAAAACGGTTCTTTATTTATCATTTTCTCTGATTTGAATGATTCAGTTTGTTATCGCAACAGTTTGAATGATTTTTTATTCAGTTTGTTTCTCGTGGATAGATTATTAATGGTAACAAATAGTATTTTGAGAATGAAATATAATTTTATTTAATATTATAATTCTTTGTAATATGTAACAATACTCAGGGTTCCATATTTATAATGAAATAATGAACACTCACGCACAAAAATTATGATTTGTAGTTGGTAAAATTTAATGGTCAAGAAAATTGGTTATGGGAAAATGAAAATTAAAGATAATTATTTAATGCTATTTGTAGCTGTAACCACAAGATTATTATTTCACTACTCAAGACAACAAGATACAGAAAAAACTGTACGGCACACCCCTAACGTTTTCTTTTTCGAAATAACCTCTGTCTGTTCTGCTCCCACAAATATCTGCATGCAGTGACAAAAGACTACCAACACATTGCGCTGTCTTTTGTTTCTGAACAAAAGGAAACCATCGGGTCGCACAGAGACTGGTACTGCCGACGAATGTTATGTGAAGAGCGAGAAAGTTGGAACCTCTTGTACTTAGCATTACAAAGCACAATAGTACATGAATGTCTCTTAAGTACACTCTTCGTTGAGAATTTTATTTCTGACATTTTAAATTTATTTTAACTCTGGAGTAGCTTTGAGCGTGTGTTTGTCGAGAAGAGATTTTGTCACTTTCACGGAAACTATGAAATCAAAAGTCTCGAATATGAGAGGTATTGTCATAGCTATAATTATGACTGGGAATAATTTTTAGTGATGAAATTTATGAAATGTTTATTTTTGCAGCTCTTCGTGAGTTTTTCTGTACATTTGTCCATCCGAGAATATATATATAAGTGTCTGTGTTTCTTTTTTTCCCTTGATAATAAAGTGCTTCATTTTGTTTCAGATTTTTTTATTATGTATTTGATTTTTCAACTTTCCACGTCTGTTTCACTGTTATCCTTCCACTTATATTTGTGTCATGTTCTCTTTTTTATTGTCTTCCTACGGTTCGTTTTTTGCTGAATTACGTATTGTTACAATATCTGTTACATAATCCGTAAAATCAGTATATTTACTTTTTCTTCCAGAAAAACGGAATATAAAATAATTCAATTTTTCGAAGTATATTTCATATAGGGACTGGCACTCCAAAATGCCCGTGACGTGAACGTGGAGAAACGCTGGCGAAC
Source organism: Laupala kohalensis (assembly GCA_002313205.1). NCBI lineage: Eukaryota > Metazoa > Arthropoda > Insecta > Orthoptera > Trigonidiidae > Laupala > Laupala kohalensis. Next base: position 1,160,549 of record NNCF01126189.1, read on the forward strand.
CAGTATAAGCGCCGCTGCGCGACATTTGGACTCAGACAGATTAGGTCGAATTAGGCATGTTGAAAATACATATTTGTCGCATGCGCAGACAGAGCTATCATTTTCACGGTTGGATGTCATTAAGAGCATTCTCATACATCAACCACTACTCTGTATAAAGTTTTATTCATTGTTGTTATTATTATTATTATTCTATGAACGATGTCGTATAATTCTTATAGAATTGAGTTCTGTTTATATCGTTGTCTTTATAAACACGTCAATAAACATTAACTGCCAATTTTTAAAATTTAGTGTAATTCTCGTAAAAAAATCTTTTGTTATATCCTATTCCCAACTTTCAGAAAACGACCGTGAAATTTTCATTTCAATTGTTTCATTTATTATGTGTGAAACGAGTTCAAGCAGAGTCACCAATAAAAAACTAAATTCTTTTTTAATTCAGAAAGAAAGAGATGGACGTACAGTGCACGTCAACACTACCAAAAGAAATATGGTGATTGGAGGAGGAATTTTATAACAATATTATAAAATTCACACAAAATGACGATGTCGACTGTAGTCAGCTAATGTTGCATAAAAAAAGTTGATTTAAAAGAATACCGTATAAAGTTAAAGTTCTCGTGTCAACAATTTTATAAACATTTTTCTCAAAACAGTAACCTGCCTAGAATGTTTAGTGGGTCGATTTAGTTACCTCACTGTTTCTAACGCAAAACTGTTACTTGTAGCAACACCTCGTAAGAGATGGGCGAACTTCTTCTGTAACAGGAGATGCTTTGTCTAAGGCGTGGGTGCAATGGTCGTTTTGCATGCTGTCTCCGCATTACGTTTTCCTCTCAGAATTCTTGGAAAAAAATCGGTGAAATGTAAGGGTTCTGCGAAAACTTTTGGGTGAGAATTATGTAACCCTAAACACCTCTCCCTTTACCTATACCCTTAGCATGCTACATTATTTAACGACTATGAGTTGCATGAATATAGTGATATAACTAGAAGTAAAACATATGAATCGGGAATGGAACCTGAACTATTATAAACGGAAAATACATGGGAAAACAAAATATCTTTAGTCTTTATTTAGAAATTGTCTTAATCATATGAATTTTGTAATTCCATTTTGGGTGGGGTTTTTTTTGCATTTGTTGCGTAAAAATGCTGAATGTTTTCGTATGTATTCTGTTTTAAGTAAACATTTCTCGTTAAAAAATCACATCTTGGTGACTTTTTTCAGTTGTAAATAGTTATTATGAAGGAGCACAAAACATTTAGTCCATTCTAAATGACACATACGTTTTTAGTATATTTATGTATCATTACATATTATAAAGTTCAACAATTCTGCAATATATTGCACGAAAATTTACTCGTTTTTAATTACACATAGATTGTATCTGCTTGTACAATAGGAATGAGTTGAATATCTAGAATTATATATCGTTCACGATTTCCTATTTTATGATGGTTGCTTCGTAAAAATTTCGTTTGATAATTGATTACATTTATCACTGCATATAGACCACTTTCAGCACCAATCCTCGCTAAAATTCAGCCTCACACTGGAGCTATAAGGCAATCACCAAAACGGATGCATGGCGTGTCGTCACTTCAAGAGACGGAAGCCTGCCAAGCAAATACTTCATTTTTCAAAAAAATGAAAACGGAACGAAAGCCAATAAAACGTGCATCCCCAACCGTACTGCTCGTTTCATAACTTCCCCCACCCTTTAAAACCACTCAAAGTCCGGCTGCTGCTGCTGCTGCCGCTGCCGCTGCCTCCTACGTTAGAGGCGGGGATGGGTTGGTTCGCATTGCGCGACTATCACTAGCGAGGCCTGTGACCACTTGCATCGGGAAGCGGGAACGTACTCAGGGATGAGGGCTTTTGGAGTTGGTCCACCGCGGCGCGTTCGCGACTCTTCCGCCGATTCGACACGCACCCGCACTCAACGGAACGTATACGCGCCGCTACGCGAACCTCGATGGGATAGTCTTCTCCGGAGAAAGTGACCAGCTACTACGAACAATCTCTCGCAGTGGATCAATCAAGAAAAAATATTTCAATGGGTAAAAATTTTATGTACGATCGTAGCTCAGTTCCCACGAATTTGTTCAGGTCGAGTTTTAAATTTTTGTGTGTAAATAAATAATTCTTGAATACAACTGACTGAATATTCCTATTAAAAATGTTTTCTTTTCTTGTGAATAAAAACAACGATAATCAAAACGAAGATCTTGAACATCAAAATATTCTGTCAAGAAAGAAATCGGAATGTGTTTACAAAAGTACTGTGTAAAATATAAGAAGCTGAGAAAAAAGAATAGCAAAATATTCGCCGAAAACCTACACAATGCTAAGTTAAAGTTATTATCATTTATTTTTAAATAATCTTGCTAAAGTTTTTATACAGTAATTCATTATATATTGCATGTCAAAGTTCGGTGTTGGTAGTATACACTTTATTGTATAAAGATCTTATGATTTAATAAATAAAAAACTGGATAATATGACTATATATTCTTTATATAATCATTACATATTGTTGCTACAACCACATATATTGTTCCTATGTTTCTCGGTGCTAAAGGTCGAAAATGCAAATATCGAATAAAACTATATGTCGTATGTTATTTCCTTTTCGATTTCCTCATTTTGACGAAACATGTTTTTGTGGATCATCATTTATTTTGACTCTTTCGTGTGCGTTCCATACTATTAAGGAATTAATTAATTCCCTATTAAGGGGTCTTTTGGATTCGAACTTCTAAGTCAACTAATTGGAAAATGTTTGCTTAAATATGAGTGTATAACAGCACTTTGTACCTTTTGTGATAAGCAATTCATGGTTCTTCAATTCCCCCTCCGCATCATAATATCAATTTGTGTGAAGCTTGTTCTTGCGTTGGGTAAATAACTCTACGAGCACAAAAATAATTTATTGAGATCCATATGTAATTTAGATCCAAATTTATACGTTTAGATTGTTTTACGTAAGTGGAGATTATTATAGGTACCCCAGGAAATATGGCCCAAGTACATGGTAGGTATATTTTTGGTTGTGAATATTGAATTATTTGAATTAATTTTTCTGGTGCATTTTATAATATTACGTAAAACGTACGAAATATTCTTTTTATTTTGAATACATAAACCAATCAGAACAAAACTACATTAAATAAAGCTTTTTTTGTTATATTTAATATATTGTTAGTCCGCTTGAAACCCCTCAAAAAATAAAGTATGACATTATAATGTTATACTGTATTATAAATTATGACATTATTACACCTGTAGGTGTGTCGAATAATTTTTTTCTTTTTGCATTACTTTTAGATACACGTCATTTTTCTCAAAAATGTTACACCCGGGAAAAAGACTTATTATATAACTAATTGATGAATGATATGAATAAAATGAATTTCCACATTACAAACCAACGATGTCTTATATGAGTTCCTGTCAGTTTATAACTTCTGCCAACACGACTTAGTTTCAAAAACTTTAATATTAATTCTGCTACTTCAATAGCAGTCTCATTACCGAATTCCTAAAATTGATTATGGAATATTTGGAAGAAAATACCTGATTGAAGAGATTTGAACGTAAAAATATTTCGACCGGTTTTTTGAGAACAATTATTTTAAGATTACCATAAAACGTGGAAGATACTAAAGGAAATTTCTAAGAATCCCAGAGGTATATTTCAAAATATATTTTTAAATTCTTGTTTAACTTCCAATATTTTTATGAAATCAAATTGAAAAACGTGAAAAGAAAACTTATCTTAAAATTGGCCCTACATCCTTCACCACAGAATATCAATGTTAATTTTTAAAAAAATTCATTATGAAATGTTCTTAAGCAAGTACAACTATTTTGCTTTAACGTGTAAATAGAAAATTGTATTAACGGAGTTAAAGAAGTTGAAAAAGGTATTCATTATCAAATCATGTACAGTTAGTGAGGTCTTCTAATATGAAAATTGTGTTTAAAGTATATGGTCTAGTAAATGATTGTCTGTTACTGGTAAATTTAATACTTCACACACATAAAATTATGAAAGAAATATTTGCAAATGTCAAAAAACTTTGTTAGGACTCTGAAGTTCTTAGAATTAAATATTGGTAATTTTATTTTCATTATTTTGGAATTATTTTGTGTTTTCTATGTGAGATTTTCATATGTTACGTGGAATTTTTACTATGGTATTTTTGTGTGTTGTATGGGACAATGTTGTGTTGGAGTACTAGTTATTCCAATCACATATTTATGTGCCTTCACGAAATTATAGAACCGATATTGGTGTGGGTTCAAATATACTCGTGTCTGTATTCGGCTTTACCGAAGACTAGTAATGAGATCTACCCAACAGAGTGAGCGTGGTAGAGTTTGTCTACTGCGTGACATTCGCTGAAATGGCATTGACTCCACGACTTCATTCAAGCCATCAGCTAGTAACTAGTCTCATTCACTAGTCTTCCTTCATTACCCTTCTTCGTTTGATATTCTCTGTCTGCATAAAACATGCAAGTGGAGTCGTGGGGTGCTGGGTGTAATTTTCATCAGCACTGACAGTACTTTCCCCTAGCGAAGAGACGAGTAGACGTCGTGGTGGACGGAAGCCAAAAACCGAGGCGTTTCCTCCGAACTCTTGCCGCCCTCTTCGCGCACCCCCTGTGGGCCAGTCGCCGTCAATTCCACACACGCTCTCAATCCTCCTTGCCAGTCAGCGGCGATTCCTTCACTCTCTTCTATTTCTTTTTTTTCTTTTTTTGTCTTCCACTATGTCTTTCGTCTTGACTCCTTATCTTTGCTTTGATTCCGCATTTACAGTTTTGACAGCAAATGTATTTACGAGGACAACTCGATTATTTTCCGAGGAATTGGTTTTGCTACACACACACTCACGCACACATACATATGTATTTATATATACTTGTAGCTTCCAGCAATTATCGGATTAGTATATGTTTTTGTGTTTTTCTTCCAGTTAGGGCCGTTTTATGTTTCCAAATTATTTTTCTCTTATAACATACGCTACATTGATATTACGAGCTATTATAGCACCTTCTCTTTATATTAATAATGTTCAACGATGAAAAATGAAACAGAAAAGTTGCCTCGTTACCTTTGGTTCATCGAGTTTTCATTATTCATAACCCTATTTAACTAAATTCTTAAATTTGTATTCATTTATATGAGTGTAACTCACAAATTTAGAAAAAATTGTATTAGAGTTTATACGTATTTATTACCATTAAACATATACTTAATAAGTTATCACTGTTTTCTTTAGAATTTATACGTAAATGTTCACTATACGATTCGAAAAGTGTGTACATTTTTTATTTTTTACACTAATAAGAGTGAAAATTTTGCAAAAAAAAACAAACAAACATTATTGACAGATTGTATCATCTTTTCTAATAGCTGTTTCCTGATTATTACTGAAAGCCATGGATACAATAAAATTGTAACTCTCTTCTCTTGTATTCTTCCTCCAAACTCTAATGTTGTATCAAAGTGAGACCTAACTGAATGTCATTCCAACTCTTAAGTAATACGACTATGAATTAAATATTTCGTATCAACCCGTTCCATTTTTGTGTGAAACTATTTCAATACAATATATTGTGAAAGTTCTCAGCTAAAGCTGTTCCATATTGTAAGACAAAAAGGTTTCACTTTGCGAATGGTCTTAGTACAATTGATTTTATATAAGACTAAGAAATCTCGACTCAACTTCTAAGAATTTCGTGATTTTGGATAATTCTTTTCTTAAGTATCCATTGATATCTGGTATAAATTTTATTTATTAATGTTGTTAGTGTTTGTGTGTAATGTATTTGTATAAAACCCTTCTTCTTTTTTCACTTATTTAATGGAGAAGATAACTTAGACGGGTGACGTATACAAAAAAGATCGTTTGATTTCTCATCTCGCAAAAACTACTGAACAGTGAAACGATTTTCTTAATTTCAATATATTTATTAATTTCACGCTTCAAATAACAAGAGTATCACTCACATCAAAGCAAATTTAGGAACGATTCTTACATGACCAGTAAATTATTCATAAATTTACCTTATGGTTTATAAAAAAGAGTTTTTTTGGCAAAATATGTTTTTTAGCAATAAAATGTGTAATTCGGCACTTAATTGAACGCATTTTCCAATTTCCTCTAAGGAATATTAACCTTTTTTTTAAACATTACATACGAATAATATTCGTAGATATATCACAAATAGCTTTTTGAAATACTCAATTTTGTATACAAAATATCTTATCAAAATAGTGAGCAATGCAAGAAAATCTACACTTTTGAAATAGTAATTGCAGTGCAGCATACGCATTGTGATTCCTTTTATATCTTTCTTGGAACGAGCGTCAATTTGGGACTGACACCAACGACAAACCACCGACAGTTTTTTGTGCAAGATCTGTATGTTTAACGCACCTCTCACAATCCAGGTGATGGTTATGACTTTCTGTATTTGAATTTCAAATGATGGACAAATGGAGGAAGCTGGAAGGCGCAATGGTGGGGGAGGGAATGAGAATATCGGATTGGTCGGTGGAACGTGACATAAAAAATCGCATCTATCAACTCAGTTTTCTTTAGCCACGTGCAGCTGATTTCCCTTGATATAAAAAATGTCGTACAATCTACTATTAAGTTTTGTAGGTTTGCAGAGGGTAGAACTCCGCAATTTTTTTGCCTCGCCATAGGGTAGAGATTCTATATTTTGTAGTAATTTTTATTATGTCTTTACATTATTTAATTTTTTAATATAAAACTTTTTAGTATAATATGGTATTGTATGATAACTTGAATAATAAATTAAACAACGAAAGAGAAGTATATGATAAAACTTGAAAGATAATTATTTTTTTGTATATTCTTTCATGACATTCAATTGACTTCATCTCAAGTTCATGAGAAATCATGTTCTTGAAATTTAAAACATCGAAAGATGTGAATTCAGATTTGTAAAATGATGTAATGAATATGTTTTAATGTTAGCATAAAAACATGATGACAAAAGATGAAAAAACAATACCATTGTGCAGTGCAATTCTTTCAGAACGAGCAATTGGGGACTAAATCAGATTTTTGAGGTAACCATTGAAGCGAAAGAAGCTCACTTTTATATTGATATGTGATATCAAAAATTACAATAAAGATTAACTGGAGCAATACATCGTGCGTTGTAAAAATATATAATATCATATAAGAGGTGTAATCTTCATTAATAGTTGGACCAAATATTTTAATCACCTTTTCATTAAGTCTATGAGTTAATCCGTTATTTTGAAATTGTTTTTCTCTTCGAAAGGACGGAAACCGATTGCTTATATCGGCCGTTTAAATATACAAAATCACTTCCATGGCTATTCAATGAAACAAAAAAAAGCAGGTTAAGTCTCCGAAACTTCTGATCAATTCATATAATACTTGGAAAATGAAATGATTAATTTGAAGAAAGGGGATTACTGCACAAAAGAATCATCTTACAAATGGAAGTAACTGGAACGCCGATAAAAAAAAGTTTAATTTCGTACAATCAAGTTAAAAATAGGCACTTTCTTTGCGGCCGCAGCTATTTGAAAAGATTGAACAAAACTAGAAACATTTTACAACTTAAAAAAGTACCGAGGCGACACATAAGAATCCCCATTGAGTATGATACCCAGATATGACAGATTTAAAATATTTCCAACCCAAACGACAATCACTCGTGTTTGGCATGAAAGTGCCTTCATCTAAAATACAGCATTACAGCTGCTCGCTTCCGCTAAGTAACTTGACTGCTTTAATGCCATCTAGTAGAGAAGGACATACTAGTTCTTTGAGCCCAACAGTACAGTTCCCATAAGATCCGTATACTTGTATTCTTCCGCAGCCGCAGAGATCCTGTTGATTAGTTTATATTAACTTAGGAGCGTCTCAAGCGAAGGTCTTTCTTTGACGCATGCATTATAGTACTGTGATAAGCAGTGAGACCTGTGCGATGCAGATTTTACGAAATTGATTTGCCCGTTCATTTAAAGAAAGGAATGTATTTCTTTTAAAAACAATCCTGTTCCCTTTTTACTCCCTACGAGATAACGATTCTGCCATCGATTCCGAGAAAGGAGATAGGTTCCGCGTCAAGGCATATGTCATATAATTGGAGACAACAAGGGATATAACTGTAATTAATCTTCGATATCTTCCTCGTCGTAATTATTTCCAAGAATAACACGCTGTAGGTTTCCTAATGGTAATTCGAAATGATGGTTCTAATCGGTCTTCGGAAAGAGATCGAATCTCCCTAATACATAAAAATAAGATTTTGTTTCTATAGTTTTTTTTATGCGAAAGAAAACCTGCTTAATATGTGTTGTAAACACAGCAAACAAAGTCCTGTTTAACTTTTGCGGGCCTTCTTTAATTAATGTTCACTCCTTTTTGTTTTTTAATTATTTTTGCTACTTATTAGGATTCTCTTGGGCTACAAGTTACAGTATACAAAAATGTATTTTTTTGTATAATTTGGGTTCTGAATGTATTTGATTAAAATACGATAACTGTAAGTTAACTCAAGATCATTGTCGCTCGAGTTGAATTCTGCGTTTCAACCCGATATGTAAGCATGTTTACAGAATTATAATCGCTAGTGTTGGGGAGACATTCAATGCATTCGTTTCTTTAAAAAATATATAAACGATGATTTTTTAAACGAAAGGAGAAAAAAACATTCGACATAAAATATAGGATAATGTCTTATAATTAATTTCGTATTTTTTATGAAATGTTAAACAAAGCTACTCTAGTGGTAACTTCAGGTGTTATAGTCGTTATGTCTCGATGTCTCAAGCAACAGTGGTCTCCCTTATTCGCAAATTATGTGAAAACGTCTAGAGCAACTCGAAAACTATTTCTAATTTTAACCCATCACTCGCCAATGAAAATGTTCGGCATTTTGGTGATATATCTACGATTTTATTCAATATCAGTCGATGTAAAAATAATATTTATTATTCGTTCAGGTATTTGTTTACAATTTATTTGGAACCAACTCTTCTTTTTAATAGTCATTTATGACCTGAGCGAAGCGAAAAATATCAGCTAGTAATAATATAAAAGAAACAAAAGAAGAGTGATCTCATACGAAGGCAGCGCTGTGAAAATTAAAATTTGTTTCTATTGAGTACAACCCACATGAAGCGTTTGTTGGTTTTGCAATGACTACCATACACTTATTACAATAGTGAGAAGGAGCCATGTGAAAATGGAGAAGAGGATTTTAAATGTTTATAATTATTTTCGTGGGTGACAAAATATATTGTACTTCCTTACTTATAATGAGTGACATCATGAAAATATGATCCTCCCAATTTTCATCTTTTATTTTAAATGTAAATGTTTTAAAATGATTAGACAGAAGAGCAGATCCTAAGGTATGAGTCTCGCCAAAATTAAGACATTTTATTATTACTATTATTATTATCATTATCATTATTTATGCTCAAAGGGTATACATATTATTTGGTATAAATATCTAATAACTAAAATAGGTTGTCTTTTCAATAATATGTTTGGCATTTTCTTTCAACACTTTCCAACTCATAAAATGGTTGAAGCTTGTTCATGTCTTTTTTCACTAAAAGATAGATCCTGTGGCATTGATATTGTGATTGCAAATAGGATATTTTGCTGCATGTGAGTACCTATCACTTAATCTACGTTTTTCCTTAAAATGATTGATTGGTATGAGTCGATTTCAAAATCAATATTTTATTCCAAGTTTAATGTCAACAAAGAGAAATAAAAAAATTCAAAATCCAGAGAGTGTTGGTTTGTGTAATATGTTTGGACAAGATTTAATTTCACCATCCAATCCAATAAAGACACGTTTTATCCTTTAACACTCCGAAACAGAATCGTAAAAACCTATACTTAGATTATATATTGCGAAATTGGATGTCGCATAAAAAATTCAAATTGCGAGAGAAGTGCTTCGTGACGTCATACAAAAAAAAAAGAACGCGTAACGTGTATCCTCACTTCGGATGTTTCCTCCCTTCACCGGCAGGAGAAGGAGATTCGCCAACGCCAACCCATTTCCCTGTAACACAGAGAGACACGCGAGGTCCATCAGTCAATTTGTGCCGAGTGGCAGACAGGCAGGCAGACAGGCAGGCAGGTCGCCCCGTCGATTTGCTTCCCATTTCCTCCTCGATTCTCCGCGCCGCGCTCCCCTGCCGTCATCTGTTTGCGTTCCTCTCTCGCCACCACCGCCAATGGCACACTCGTCTCGAGATCGGACTCTCTCCCCCCCCCACACACACACACACACCACCACCCTGTCCTCCCTCCGTCATTCTCCTCTCTGTCACTCCCACACTTACTCACCCATTCAGTGTCACATGCCACGCACGACTGATTTACCGAATCTATTGCACGCAAAGGAAACGTTTCCTTTGACTCGCAATCACGTTATTGCAGCAAAATACCAAATACTGCAAAGTAATAAATAATAATTACTCGAGAATTCTATTTATAGGTTTTGATTTATGGTCCCTAATATTCCAGAATATATTTAAATTTCTCGAAAACGCATTACTATTTCATTCACCAGGGAAAAGTCAAATTGTTAGTAGTACTGAAAATAATTTTCTAGTTTATAATAATAATAATTTATTAATCTGCAAGCGATCAATGCTCGATTTCAGATGGAAAACGTAATAGACATAATAAGAATATGCATAATACGATAATGTGAAATTTTAAAAAAATCTTCCCCCAAATATCTATAAAATATACACGGAATAAAATGCTTAAAAATTAATACACAATAAGCGAGAAGGATAATACATATAAGAAATTAGGTTCATACGTGTGTATATTCACATACGTACAGAAAAACATTTTTACTTACAAACAGATACAAACACACACACTCAAACGTGCTAGCAAGCTTCAATATACACACATATACCATTCTCCTATAACCTTAATGTAAAAATTATCGCATAACTAAAAGAAATTAATAATTATTAAAATAACGCCAAAATAGAATTGCTGTGAACAGTCACGCACACTTCACATCACTACACTAAACTGCACTGCAATTCTATTCGCTCTGAGCATATTCTATATCCTTAGTCACATTCACTTTACTACACTGCACTTTACTGGATGAGCTCCTGTTTCGAAGAAGCAAGAAGACGGTTGCGGAAACATTTTATTCTTTTTTTTAAGTTGGAATGTGTTGTTGCAGGTAAGTTATTCCAGTCTACAATGGTTCTATTCACAAAGGAGTATTTCCCTATATCTGTTTTCTGATTCCTACATGATTCCGCGGTGAATGCAGTTCGGTTGGAGCCTAGCGTTCACTGATTTCCATGCAGGCTCTCCCATGTAGGTTTTAAAGAAACCACAAAGACGCGCGAACTTTCTTCGATTGGAAAGTGTGCCCCACTCTAAATTAATATTACGTGTGTAGTCCCTAACAAATTTTGCAGTCTTTCTTTGTATCTGATTTAATTCATTGATCTCACCCTCCCTACACGGATCCCAGCAAGCGGCACAGTACTTGAGTAAAGGTCGGACTCATGAAGTGTACTCCAAACTTTTGGATTTCGAGTTCTCTTTTCTAAGTACGCGTCTCACGAAGTTCAGCGCTCTCCAAGCTTTCTTTTTTGTCTATTTTACATGTTCTACCCAATATAAGTTACGAGAAATTACAACACCTAAGAATTTACAACTTGAAACTTCAGAAATTATCTCATAATTTAATCTATAGCTCAGAGCAGGTTCTATATTTGATCTAGAAATATAAAGATCTAATTTTTAGAGGGTTTATTTTCATTTTATTCGTCTCAGCCCATTTCCACAATTCATTTACATCGCACTGTAACGTATAACGGTCTCTATCTTCTTTAATATTCCGATATATAATACAGGTATCTGCAAATAAGCGCACTACCGAATTGATATGCTCTGATATGTCGTTAATATATGCAAGAAAAGAAGTGGACCCAAAACGCCTCCCTGAGGTACTCCCGACGTCACCGCGGTGTCTTTGGAGAAGGATCTATCTATTCTAACGTGTTGTGAGCCATCCCGGAGAAATTCACTAATCTATTTGACAACACACGAACCAATTTCTGACTTGCGATTATTGCAAGAAGTCGATGTGTCACTAAATCAAACGCTCTTGATAGATCAATGACTATTGCATCAGTTCTCCCTCCCTCGTCAAGTGATTCAGCCAAGTCCTGGCAAACGGAAATAAGTTGGCTTATCTTTACGAAACATTGCAATCCTTTATTCATCCAATGCGTATGTTCGAAAATAAATCAAAAGATTGTTTTTATACGCTGGGTAAAAAACAAACATTACATTGAATATAAAGTGAAACCCAAAATACAAAACAAGGAAGAATGTGTTTACTGTTTCAATTTTTCGCTCTCTAAAAGTAGAAAAACAAAGTAACCACGTTATGAAAATAATTTAAGATACCTCCCCATGATGACAAATTGGTAGCCTTCTTATAACTGAATAGGAAACTTCTGTTACTTTTTAATAATAATTTATATTTTGTTTCGGTTTGATACACGTCAAGTCAGTGACAATCAGCATAAAGATGTGAAAAACAGATGAAATTTATAAATATTTACTTATCTTCTGTAAGTCTCGACTCCCAGTCCTTTGTCAATTATTTAAGAAAGTGAGTAATGAAGTTTCTTTTAATTATTGCAGAAGTTATTAACCATCTCCCTAAAAATGACTGAATATTTTTTACGGTTGACATAATGATGAATAAGCTTTAAAAGAATGGTAACTATTTTAATTGTCTGCCTTATAATGCAAGTGAGATCTAATTATTTTATCCTGCAATATGTTAATGACAACACAGTAATGAAAATAATCGAAATGAAAGGGAAATATTGGAAACAACTCATGATAACAAGATAAACCTGTTATTGGTAAAAAAAGTATACTTAGAAAAAAGTATGCAGTGATTAATACCCTTGAGTATAAGAAGGATATTTTGTTGAAAGTGTGACGATGAAGAATTATATTTTTTATTCTTTTGTATCATCTGTTCTATTTATCTATCGAAGTCCATTCTATATTTAAAATGTTCCTGTCACATACTCATTGATCGATTATGGTTCTCAAAGTTGAAAACAGTGTAATAGTGTACCAAAAAAGAAAACAAGTGCTAGACTTTCCTTTGTTACAAGTTTAATTGCTACATTTTCTTGTGGGGCTTTACGGCTCGTCGACATCGAGGACTTTAGAGCCCTAAGAACTCGTACAGGTAGGGAAAATGCAGTTAGGCACTAGGGAGAGCCAACATGATTCCCCCCCCCTCCCGCGTGTGGGACTCGCCAAATGACTCAACCATACCCACTAAAAACCCTCTTGAATTACAACTCAAAACTCAAATATCAACATATCTCATGTTTTAAAAAAGAAGAAGAAGAAAGAGGAAAATGAAATATACCCTAACGTCGGGATCGAAAAGAACAAAAGGTGACCAAGGAAGGTCAGGAAAGAGAAAGGAAGGAGCATGGCACAAGTAAGTGGAAGTAATTCCAGACTCAGCTCGGGGCCCCGTGTTTGCCAAACACGTACTTACTATATGTAAGTCCCCTGGGGGGGAAGAGGAAAATGGAAGATACCCTAGCCCC
>NNCF01126189.1:1174367-1215789 GCA_002313205.1 Laupala kohalensis
TACAAATTATTACGCGAAAAGATGTGTATAAGAGACAAGATGTAAGTCCCCTGGGGGGGGGGGGTTAATTGCTACATATCCACTCTTATCGCGGAATGGTCACATGAGTGCCATCAGTCAATATGAAATTCCAGAGAAGATACAAATGTACATCTGCGTTCTTGTTTCTCTGTCACGCCATCAATTCATTAGAAGCCGTACCTCAAAGCACGCACTACTGCTTTGCTTTGCTTCACGTATTTCCATGAATAAGCATCTGCGGTCGTCAATCCCACCTGTTTTCTATCGATCATAGTTCTGTTGACAATAACACGAGTCTCTCAAATGGTCGTTTTTCATCTTCTGCTGTGAAATTTTTCGAACTTTCTACAATCTCAACCAATTAGGCTTTCTGGAGCCCGCAGGTATAATTTTATATTTATTTTTAATATATTATTTTTATACAGATAAAAATTTATCTGTGTCATCAATCAAAAATGTATTTTTGGAATTTCAGGTTGTATTCAGCATTTGGAAACTTTTTGCTATATTCGGCGTTTGTAATTAACCTTTCATCTCAAATCATAAATAAAAGTATTGATTGATTTGACCATATTTTAAACAAGACACCCGTAAATCTTTTGTCCTTTTATACTTTCCAGTCGTAATGATACTTAAATAAGGTTTCATTGCGAGTATGATTTAGGAATGGATAGAGATACCGCTGACTGACTGCGAGGGATAAAATAAGTAGAGGATTTATCACCAAGTCAATGTGTCGAAACGCGAAGCTGGCAACTTTATTCAAACCTTGTGCTGAGTTCAGCAAATCTCGGAGCTCATTTCTCCACAATTCACTTGGGTGCGATAGCACCTATTATATAACCCAGACAATTGCATCAATATTTTTGGAATTGAATTATAAGTCAATGAACCTTATTTAATAATCGACGATGAACTCCTAGAGAATCAATTATTACTTGAATTACCAATTATAGTTGTGGATAGCAATTATAATATCTTCCTTCAGCTTGATTTGTGATAACTGCCGTAAATGCATAAAATGACAGAAAGAAAACAAAAATTAAGTTATTGATAATAAACAGTGTCATTTAAAAACGTGAATGTAATTATTACACGTGAAATATATCGTAATAAAATAATAAATAAATTTTTTTTAAACAATCTTTTATTTAAGCGAAGTATTAAAGGGAATAAAATAAGTTAACGTTTTCATTCAAATGCTAATACCACCATAAATATTTCACATTAGTAGATTCTAATAAACGTAATTACTATTCTTATGGCTGGTTGAATTATTTGTTTTCATAAAGCTCGTCGCCCGAAATGTTCATAAAAGTGAATATCAATTAATTTCATCGGACAGTGACAAGTTGGTAAGTAAGTACTTGCCGAAGAATGTATTTTATTTACGATTCAGTTGCAAGATTTGGCCCAACCATACGAACTAACAAAAGTTAAGTTAAATAAAAACTTGTAATAAAAGACATAGTCTGTTACGACAAAAAATTTTGTGTTAAGAAAAGAATGGCACGTTCTCTCATACGTGAATAACCATTGTAATACATTTTGAAATAAATGAGAAAAAAAAATCCTGTAAGAACATTAGTTCCAGACAAGTGTATCGGCGTACAGAAGCAAAGGCAAAGCAACACACCAAGCGAAATACAGTGAGGGACAAAACAAACAACTGAGGCATAACCATCGACCAATGCCCTGAAAGCGGATGCCTCAACGACGAAACAAGAACAAATGAATGTGTTCGCTGGCAAATTGAATGTGGCGGTTGTACTCTGCGATAAGCAACGGCGCGTTTGTTCGATACCCGCTTCTGTCGGAATAGATGAGGTTTTCCCTCACCTACTTGGGGCGTGGTGGGTCTGATGGTATTCGCGTCTCGTGGAGCACTTAATACGCTTCAGTGAGATCAACGAAAGCTACTAGTGGTTTGCAGAGTGCCTGCCGTCAACGAACTCGCAGAATAGGGGTTGGTTGGGGGAGGTGGGGCTGGAAGGAAAGGGGTGGGAGTGGGAGGGTTGTGGACGGACGTTCACCGTGACGCTTCACGTACTCCCCTCTCTCATCCCGCCGCTAACGAGTCTTTGCGGTGGTAATTGCTGGAGGCAGCGTGCATAGTACATAGACAGCACGCTTTCACCAGGCCTTTTCCTTTATATAAGGTCTGTGATGATGGATCAGTGATGATGTTGAAAGTGGATGTCACATAACGAGACCTCGCGATGGTATTTGAGCTTAAAAAGAAAATCGTGGCTTACTCGGTTACTGACGGGTTCGTTTTTGTAGTGTACTGAAGAATGTTTAGGATGTTGGGTTTCGCTGAGGAGGTAATTGGAACAAAGAGATTTATCTGGAATGAGTAAGAGAAAATTCAGACTTAAAATATTTTGTCAGTTGAAACTTTGAAGTTCCCCAGCAAAACATTTTAGCTCCTTATGACGACCAGGTATTTAACGTTGTTCTCTTTTAATTTGTTGTTCTTTAGACGCTCTTCACTTGCGCTTTTATTATTTATGCCATTAATAAACAACTTTGGATGAGGGAGAAAGTTGGAACGAGAAAGTGCATTTGTTCATTAGTTTACTAGAAATGCAGATCCTGTTCATCTGACATGTTAAGGTACGAAATTGCAATTCACATAACTCGTTTTCAAAACATACGTAGGTCGTTTGAATGTTCGTTGCTGTCCATAGAAGGAGAGCACTTAATCACCATTTGCTTGTTTTGTATGAATAGATGGCACCCAATACTTAGAACGAACTTTCTTAACACGTCTTGGTTTCTTCATATCATTGATTTCTATCTGATTCTTCATGGCTTCCACTGTTGAATTTCACTTACAAAAATTCAACTTGTATATAATTTAAATACTCTTCCTTTACTTTTATAAAAAGTTCAGTATACTTTTGTTTCAATTTTCATAAAAATCTTAAAGCAGTTCTTTACACGGACGGCAAACCTTTCTGTTTGATTAAATGGATGCGATGGATCTGACTATTCTTCTCATTTTATATTAACGAACTTTGTCATCCCCATCAGTTATTAAGCTGCATTTAAGATGGATTGAAACGAGAAGGAAGCAGCAAATTTGAAACAAAGATACTGTCAGTCCGTTCATGCTGTAAGTATATGCCTCTATTGATCATGTTTTATATTATGTTTAGTTATCTCAGAGGTAGCCTAGGTATTTCTTTACTAAATAAGAAGAATACAACCCTTTACACCAGTTATTACTTAAAAGGATGTTTGTGGAAGTGAAGTCATAAATTCATTAGCGGTATTATATAACATCTTAATACATCGTATCTATCAGGGGTGCCAATGATACCTAGAATCACTAATATATCTAGAATGACTAAAACATTTTGTCTCCAACTTAACTACCGTCGCTGGTCTATTCTAATACGAATCAATGTAAAAAAGGAATGGGATTTGATAATCGTATTAAAGCATTAAACTGTCTATAGCCTATGTACAAGAAACGTTTCTTTCTAGATTGGATTTTTACTCCATCATTCGAATATGTATTAAAAAACCTATTTCATGTTCTACTCCCGTTTGTAAAAAATATGACCGTTGAAGTTTGTTTCAATTCGTTTCATAGTTATCGCGCGTTTGGAGTTGAGGCAATATTATTTTTGTAAACGTCGTCATCATCGTTATTGAATGATTAAAATAGAAGGATAGTCATTTAGGTACTATACTCACCAACTTTACCAAACCACCGGAATAAATTATTAAATTTTTTTCTCGATATCAATGGTGATTTAAGAAAGAATTACATTATTCCCGACAGAGAAGATGAAAGATTTTAGCCCATGTCTTTATAAATACGGGGAACTGCAAGTAAAACTTGGCATGAAGAGAATTTCACCCTTGAAGAATTACAAAAGATTCCGTTACATAACATCTGGAAAACAATGTTGACATTCCTTATGAATCAATGTTTTTAATGAATTTACTGATTTTTATTTCTTTCATTGTTAAATTTTTCTTCCTCCACGTCTAAATAACTGAAATATTAATTTATTTATATTAACTATTGCGTTTGTAGTTATTAAAAGGGAATAGTAAGCTCTGTTACGAATTTATTCCAACAGAACGCATTTACGTCCACACAAATGAATATAAACAACTCGTTGTTATAGAAAGATCAAATGAACACCAAGAAAAAGACATTAACACACAAGCACGTTGATTTTTTATTCATGAGATGAAAGACGAATGATAATGAAAGGAACAATCAAAAAATAGAGTGATTAATATTTACTGCTTGTGAAGGGATTGTAAAATTGTAGCTCATTGTATAACAAATGTAACTTCCTATTCCAATGACATCCATCATTTTACCTATATTTTCTTTCATTATAATTTTTTCTGTATATGATTTTTTGAGTGCTGAAATAATTTACGCTGGCATATTTAGGAACACATTGGTTGAGCACTCAATAGTTTATGTCAACGACTTAGGAACATTTCAGTAAATGTTTTTCATTTCGCACGTCAACGAGTTCACCGGACATGACTTCTCTAAAATATTCCCTGAAGAAAATTCCAAGAGATTCACAATAATTCGTCATGAACGTCTCCGGATTCATGCAGGAAAATTAAGGATAATACACTATGCTACATTTGATATTTGTTAAATAATCACTTGTTTAACAACTGTATGGGTCGTTAAATAATTATTTTTCCTGCAAAAAGCTGAATTAGTATGTCATTATTTAGGCTTATGATAGTATCCCACAAAGAAAACGTAGTACAGAGTTTGATCAATGTAGAATAAGAACTTATATGTTCGTTTTAAAATATTGGATGTAGCAGTACCTGGCTGTATTTACCCTCGTCACGAGAAATTCAATTATACAAGGTTCCTGAAACTCAAGACCTTACCTGATATTTTCACTACATAATGAAGAAAGTCTCGAACCTGCTTTTGCATAGTGTATATTGGCTAATAAAAGAGAACCTCGCTTAGAATGGGTTAGAGATGAGGTTCTGAACGAGAATATCGTTTTTACTCTATTCCCGGTACAAATTATTGTATTTTATTCTATTCCCGTTTCCGGTAAGAGGAAGGAAATAATTTCTACGATTGAGAGGAATCACTTTGTCATACTCATAAAGAGATCATGCACTTGGGATTTAGCAGAATTGGCAGACTACAAATTATTACGCGAAAGGTCATTTAGCAGTTTTACTTTCCGACGAAACATGTGAATTATGAATCGTCCAAAAATTAAGCTTTGAGATTTTTTCTTATCTTTTCAAGAACCTATTTTCGGACTTTGTGGATTATTTCCAGCGAGGTACGTGAACAAATTAGTTTCCTCAATCACTCACCTAAAAAGGGATTGATTTAAACAAAACTTCTTTGATCATTATCTCGTAACCTGTACAATGTGTCAACAATGTAATGAAGCAAGTCTCTCGGAAGCTTTTGTTTCGGTCTGTGTAAGAGTAAGTGGTGGCACATAGCAAGTATGAAACGTCAGTTCTCTCCTCGCAATGCGTTGACTGCTCCATCGCCCTTGGTCACCGCAGCCGCCACCAGCGTAGCCGCAGCTACCTCTGACGCGCCAGTTCGCTTCTCGCTTCACCCTCTCATATGCCTCTTGCCTCACCTCTTCCCCCTCACTACCATCCCCAGGGCCACGCCCTCACCGGCACGCCTCTTTGATGTCGGCGCCCTTCTGCGGTGCGAGAGCTTTTCCAGCGGCTCCCGACCGACGCTCGCCCCTCACTCGCTGTCGATCGCCACTGCGGCGAGGCCCTTCTTCCAAGAGAGCTCGTCTTCAGCCCTTGCTTCCTTCCCTCCGCACGACTCGCTGCTCCTATTACGCGACGGACGTCCAACCTTAGGTCATTTACAACCGTCCAAGAAAAAATATAAGTTTCGAGATTTCTTCATAATTTTTTACGAATTGAGTCCAGATCCTAGTGTCAAACTTTCCCGATATTTTCCAGTGAGATAAACGAATGAATTTATTTTCTTGATTACTCACCTACTTATGGATAGATTTCAACAAAGCTTGATTGTCGTATTTCATGTGACAAATTTGTAGATAGCACACGATGTCTTTCTTATTTTATCGGCTCACCACTTTAGAACCAAGAAAGAATGATTGTACGCGTTGAAGTTCGGAATTACTAGTTTCTTGATACATACCTCAGTTCCGCAATATGTGGCATGCTTCGCTTGAAAATTATAAAAAAAAAATTATTTTTAATTTTAAGAATAAATTTGTTCACTTTTTTCGATTATGATCAAGATCTCAGAAATGAATGAATACGTCTCCATTCAATATTCCTGAAAAATACAAAATTAGAAATATTGTAAGAAGATATTTCTGTGGTAGAAACATGGAGTTCGTGAGATATTACATGGCTAAATACCTTAAAAGAAGACGCAATATGAAAGAAAACAAAAAAATGAGGTGAGCAGAAAATGACGGAAAAAAGAAGACATAGGACATAAACCATTCATCGGAAAGGAAATATTTAATGAAAAATTCCCAAGTTAAATTATAAAATATACAGAACCACTTAATAGCCATTTTTAGGTACAGAGGAAGAGAGCAAATATGAATGGACAAAAGGTAAATAAATTGCCTCGCATACCTATTTGTTTGGATCCATCGATCCGGCTTGAGTCACCCCAATTAATCGACCAATTCCAAACCCTAGGTCACTTTGATACACTTTCTGTCACACTCTCAATTGTTTCTTTGTATGAATAATTTCCATCATTCATTCTAATTATATCTTTTCCTTTCATTCGTTTCATTCTCACCACGTTATTTTATTCTTCACACATCGCAGTTTCTTGTCGATCCCTCCATCCTTTTAAGCCCTAGCCCTTCGTTTTTTTCCCCCTCCTCATCAACCTCCAGCCTTTGTTTCGACACACGCCAATGAGCCATGCCAACGCCTGGTCTCTGCTCCCTCTCTACAACATATTCACTTCCCCTGCGTTCTCTCCAAGGCGATATTATTAGAAAGGATTTTCGCTTCCGCACCACAGACGGATAACTTTTACTCTTTCCATATTTATAGACGTTCACGGATATTTAAAATCCTGAAGGAAATAACGCCAAATTAAATTTCAGCTGGTCTGTCCTTTTCGTTTTGCGTGATTTGGCCATGCAATAAAAGCCATGCAATGCTTTGGTAAAAAGGAAACAAAATTGTGGGGTTCTTCAAAGTGCATTTCAAGAGATCTGAAAATGACGATTTATTCTTATATTTCTGTATTATACGACTAAGCTTCAGATATGTGTTATAAATACATCTGCTAAAGTTCAATATAGTAACAATTAGTCGACCAGTTAAGCGACGTATCACTATATTGTTGACAAATTAAACACTACGTAGAATCGATTAAATATCTAAAATGTTGTTGCATTAGGATTACGTAATATGTCAAAGTATGTGACAATAGTACATGAAATGTCCCAGCAGTGTGCCATGTAAAAGACATGATATAGGCGACTAAAAACGTCCTTGACGAGGCCAGATTCTGGATAAAGTATTTATGAATAGTGCGTACATAGATTTGTTCCTTTTCGGTTGTGTTTTTATTTCTGATTTATCGTGTGAGATGCTTCTGACTCGATTAAATCGAGACTTTTTTCCAATGAGATAGATTGAAAGTTCTCTCATAAATTCGTAAGTTCATTATAAGTTCTCCCTTAGCCACCTGCTGTACGTACTCTGAAGTAAATATTTAGGAAAAGTGTGCCTCGAGAAGACATGTATATGTACGATGTCTTTGCTTAAAAAACAGTTGAGAACAATGAGTTTAGCGTTATACGATCATGGCAGCGCACTCGTTTTGTCGTTGACAGCTAAATTCGAGTCAATGGTTCTCCATTTTTTGCCCCTGCGTCGGGTTTTATTGTGTTTCTTCAAATTGGTTTCTGCGAAAATAATGCAACATATGTCTTCATTTGGAACCACAAAGAAATGTTGATAATACATTACTTTGATGACAAATGAAGTTAAAATATTTCTTTGTGATTCGAAATGAATTAATATATTTTTTATTGGGGGACCATAACATGCTTCAAATTTGGAAACTCTCTCCGATAAAAATGTATGCCGGATATTGTTATAGAAGAAAGTGATTAATAATTTAATTTGTATTTGTTGCTGCCACTTCAGTAACGGAACGTCGTAGAAGAGTGATTCAATATTTAATCGTCAACCGTAGGCGAGTAAAATAAGTCGTAACATAGTAATGAAACGGTTAATTTTCAAGAAATGTATTCTAAAGCATCGTATTTATGGGAATTATAATCGAGGTAAATTTGTTAGAGATGTATACCCGGCAGCTATGAGTAATGGGAAAAATTATTGAGAACACATTAGGATAGATGGACTACCTGTGGCTGTGTATTCAGTAAAAACTATATAGGCAACCTACTAAATATGAATGAAACCGGAGAAACTAAACTTGTAGCGACATCCGATCAATTACGTGGAACAATATTGACACTCAAAGAGCATCATTGCGAGCTTATTGACTAAGTCACTAATTAGGTTAAAGAGTAACGTCCGAAATTTACATACAAACAAAGCTCGGTCGTCTAGATTTTATTAATTAACTAAACTTCGTTCGTGAATTCAACTGATATTGAATTGTTCGTTATACGCGGAAACCTTTGTTTTTCTGACTCGTGAGCTCTCACATTCTGTGTTGAAGAATTGAAATGTTTCATAATGCCTAATTTAATTAGATTTTACACAAGAAGTTTCGTATGGCGGCAGCTTTGCGTTTGGCTTCTCTGATTCGTATGTTCATTCACTTCCCCATCCTACCCTTATCCTCTCCACGGCCCGCTGAATTCGTCTCTTCCCTTCGTAGTTTAGTAGAAGCATCGAGGCGGCCGTGTCTCCAGGCACTAGTTCTCAAAGCTGCCGCAGCGCCGCAGGCATCTCGTCACACACAAGCGGCCTGATTACCTGCCTCAAAGGCAACTGCCACGTGCCTACACGTGGTTGTCCACGTGCTGCCTCTTTCAGAGCGGAGGTCCGACGCTCCTTTCACGGGATTGGCTTTTCAGTCGCGACGCATCGTCCGTGGAAAGTGAAGCGTGTTTTGTGAGGGCGGCTCAGTGTTCAAACACTCATGAGACTCGGTTTGAGTTCGGGCCTTTCTCAAGGTAGGTTTCGCCTGATTCTCTTAACAAATGAATTGCATTTCACTCTCCTACATTTTAATTTAATTTGTTGGAAAACTTGGGTTAGACAAAAAGTTTCTTTTTTTTTTATTCACTAGACCACTGCCTGGGCTAAATTCATGTCATGAAGAGAGTACGGTACACATGACAATAAAGCCTTCTTAATCTTTCATCTTCAACTGAATGCAATAAAAAAATGCTGGAAACTCGCTTAGCGTAGAGAGCACACGAGTTAAGTATTAGTTTCATATGTTCGTTTTCACCTGCGAGAAGCACATATACATCTCCCTGTACAGTATGTTTTTACTGTACAAGAAGATTAGATCGGTTTGGACTTCAGGCATCAAGATATGGGGTTCCATTACACTGTGATGCTGACATTTTTCAGTCTCGTTATTTAAAGCAAAGCTAATGCTCTCTAGTATCATCAGAAACGATGATATCCAAAGAAACTTATGCATTGATACGGTAAATAAAGTAATTCCAAGTAGTAGCAGTTCCCGAGACATCGAGAAAAACCTTCAATATGAAGACGTCGAGGCTATTAAGTTACTTGGCAATACGCAACTAGTTAAAAAATGGATATTGTTTTATTATTGTGATGACCAATTGTTTATCATTCATCGAATGACTATTATAATATTATTTATCAATCAAATTATCATATTGTGAATTGTATGATTTAATTAAAACGTTTTTACAATGTTAAGTAAATCTTCGTAAAAATAAATCATTGCATTTATGAAAAACAACAACATTGTTTTCCAAAACATTTCTTGTCTGGTTCGATCTCATAGTACTGGATAAGTTTCAACCCGTAAATTCTCGACATTACCATTACCAATAACAGAAAAAATGTAAATATTTAAATAAAATTTTATAACCGATATGCTTATGCTGAGCTTCACCAAAACGTGTCTGAAGCTAAAGCAAATTCTTTGGTTTTCACCAACAGTAGAGACCCGAGGTTAATCTCCTGAGCTGAGATTAACCTCGAGTCAACAATGTTTTAGTTTCCAGTATTGAATATGTGAACGAATTTAGTGATGGTGGTCGTTCAGATGTTGACTGGAAGATTTCGGACGATAAGTGCTTGTACACTGAAATGAAGATTAACAAAAGAAAAAGTTGTTTTAACCTGTTAATAGAGAATTAGAGGCAGCCATACGCCTACGGTCACTATCAGTGTAAAATATATGGCTAGAGATTAAATGCTTGGTATTTAACGTAAATAGAATAATTAAACAATCCATTCAAATATTTATTCATTTATTAACCAGAAAATTACAAACAACAGGACAATTGTCGATTTGCATTTCTGCAGACGTTAAGAAAGTTACGCTTACATCTCATATACACTAGTTACTTATACTAAAAACGTACATACTAAATAGTTGATTAGTGCTCATAATTTTTACCTATATATTTCATTTTTCTCAGAAAATTGTTTGATGAGCACTCTATTTGTATTTTAAAAATTTTGTATAACCTTTTTTTAATAATTAAAAGTTAATATCATTATTGAAATTAACAACTTCGCATGATGGTTGTTGATTACAGAAGTCGTCCTACTCATTGTAGATATTAATTAATATATTTTTTATGTTTTATTTATTTAGACTTTTGCGCTCTCTTAGTATTCTTGAACATGATCATGGGATGTAACTGTTCCCTAGTGACTAAAGATTTACGTTCAACAACAAACCAGTCGCCAAATATATAGGAACATCTTAAAAATAAATCGACTCTACTGTATATTCTATAAAATATAAAAATTATAATGTGAATAATAAACAGAAAAAGAACACATAAAAATCACTCACAAATTTCATAAATTCTGGAAATAAAATACGTGAAATTGGTATAATGTACGTGAAAGTGGTGGGTACGAAAATATTCTTAATTTATTTTTCAAAAACATATTCCATTAATAGAAATAAGGTGAAAATCGTTTGGATGGATAGCTCATTTACGAAATAATACAATACGAGTAGGTTAATTAAAACTCAATGTTGGGTGCATTGTGCTGTGCAAATAGCAAGTGCGTAAGTCGTAATATAAAAATGTTTTATTCAATTGAATTGGTTTGCTTTACAACCCATTGAACTGTCAATAAAAATCGAATTAAATTTTGTTAATTAAAACGTTTAATGTATAATTGATTGAAGAGAATCGTAAGTGATATTTATAATGCATTGCGTTTCATTAAATTTATGTTTCACCCAGAAACATAAATAATTTACCTTTATTCTTGTAAATATTTGCTATGTTTTTAAGGAATTTATATGTTAATTTCTCTCTCATAGATGTTAATTATTTTCGTGCACTGTAAGTTGTTGTTTCTCAATGAATTCTATTTAATCCGGAACTCTCTTTTTTACCACTTTGTATTCGTTGACAGGATTTAGTCTACACTTAGAGAGTATACGTATATGATCGGAGTCACAGGGTACAAATACAACTCCTGCTCCATACTTTGTGTGGGTGTAGCTTCAACATATATTTGATTTCTGATTCTCAGTGGCGATAGAATGGTCATGAAACAAATTTTTTTATCACAGTGGTTTTTGAAATGCGAAGACGTGAATTTAAATTTAATGTATCATTTCAATATTCAGGGTTGTTTCAATTTCCTGATAATTCATACAAATTTTCAGGCTCAATCTAAAATAATTGTAAAAAATATCAAACTACTATCAATGATTTTAGTTTCGAAAACACAAATATTTGTTTGAAAATTGTTATGTTTTGCTAAGGAAAAGATCTTCCATGAATCTATTTATAATTTTCTTTCTCTTTGTTTGTAATGGTGGTCTATATGACAGAGTTTTAAAAAGGTTCCATTAAAATGTGTTACTTTATGGTAATTTTCATGTTAAAAGTCGTCCTAGCTATATTTGGGGACATATTCGCAATATAACCATGAGTGAAAGTTTGAAGGAACAATAATTTGATTACAATATCTTACCAAACAAAAGCGTTAAAAACCATATGGTATAAAATATCATGGCTACAACAGATGCTAGTTTCTGAAAATGTTGATTTCAAAGGATTACACCACTCGTTTTGTACTTCTGTTGTTAAAATCTGTTCCACGATATACAAATGAATTTCACTTTTAAAATTATTTTAAATTAACACAACTTAATAATTATCTTTAATACATTTATAAGAAGTTACAACCTTCTCCGAACAATTAAGATATAGATTGTGCTTTTTAAAATACACAATGTTTCGGCTCGTGGTTTGAGTCGTCGTCGGGTGATGTAAATTGTTACACGAAAGATAAGCATTGAACATGATGTACGTTACTATGAATTACACTTTGTTCTTCAAAATCTAATACAATGAACATCCATTATGTAATCTAAGTAAATAAATAAAGCAAGAGTTACGACCTTTTATGGACAAACAGTATATATTTTGTGATAATGATTCACATTTTAACTTCTTTTGAAGTCGTCGTCAGGTGATTCAAATTATACCAAGAAACATAACAACAATGGATTGTTGGAAGCATTTAGATTGGTGTATGATTAATTTGAAAATATTGTGGTATAGTATCACCAAACTTTATTATTATTGATAATAATAGATTGATTTTATACCACAATATTTTCAACAACAGAACAATTGAAAATTCATCAAAATCTTTAAATTTAAGCTACATCTATTACCATATTGAGTTTTCATATTGTTTTAAAAATGTCTATTCACATAATTAGTCTCGTGGTACAAATTCTACTACATTTAACGTCCATTATATAATCTAATTAAATAAATAATGCAAGACTTACGACCTTTTATGGGCGAACAGTACACATTATGTGATTAAAAGCTCACAATGTTTGGACTTTCGTTGTCGTCAGTTTTCTTGTTATAATTTGTCACAATCTGAAACTTCTGGTGGCGACTTCAAACCAAAAAGTCGAAACGTTGTGAGCTTTTAATCACATAATGTGAACTGTTCGCCCATAAAAGGTCGTAAGTCTTGCATTATTTCATTATTATTTTCAAGCGCACTTATATGTATTTATCGATCGATATTCGGTTGTGGAAGTGTTCATACCTCTCGATTGATAATTTGTTCAGCATATTTAGATTTTCCGAAATTTATTGGCTGCCAAGAGAACACGGGTTCCGTTCGTTAATGGCAGCTGCCCAGGACCTTTCATTTGCACGAGAGATGGAAGGGGATCTGGCAGCATGGCAAGGAGAATCTGACGGAAAGCGAGCGGCTGAGGAGAAGCAGGAAACGTGCAATAATTAATGATGGCGTCATCTGGGATGTCAGAACTGCCCGCTTCTATAGCAGTTGCTTGGTTAATAGGGTTACTCACATAGAACCTCACAATGTGTTTTAGAGCCAGAGTGGTGGGGTACGGTGCTAATAGTGTTCTGCACCTAGCAGTGCATGAACACGAATAGAGAGACTTGATCGCGTTATGTCGAGTTACACAGTATTACGTAGTCGACTTCCTCAATTACTTCCTAGAGAGAAGATGTATTTTTCCGATTTTTTTTTCTTTTTTCTTTTTTTTCTACGCAGAAACAATTATAATTAAGAAAAAATGAGTGAGGTTTTAATGAAAACAAATATTTTAAGTTTCCATATTAACAGGTCAAATATCCTATACTAAAAATAAAATACTTGAACGTTGTCTTTCAGAAACAAAGCCACTTACTTGCGAAGTACCCGAAGGTTCAATTCTCGGCCCTATACCCCTTTTATTGTACGTAAACGACATGTCATCCTCCACATCAGATTGCAAAATGTTTCTTTTTGCTGATGACACTAATTTACTATGTAAACACGCCAACGTTAAAAAAATTATCTAACCTTTCGGCTTTGTTCCATGCAAATCGCCTTATAGTAATCACTGACAAAACTGTATATGTCATTTCACAATAGTGTCACAAAATCTTTACACCAGGTTTCTCTTTCATTAAACGGAACACAATTAAAAACTGATACGAATACAAAATTCTTAGGTCTCCATATTCAAGACAACCTCAAATGGAATTGTCACGTTGACAATGTTAATTCTCAATTAAGCAAACTGTGTTACGCATTCCGAATGTTAGTTAACGTTGTTAGTCCACGTATTTCCCGTTGCGTTTATTTTGCTAATGTTTACTCCCATTTACGTTACGGCATTACCTTCTGGAGCAATTCCGATGAGAGCATTCAAACTTTAAGAATTCAGAAGAGGATAGTTCGGACAATTTGTAAATCTCACTCCCAAAGCTCTTGTAAACCTTTTATTAAGGAATTAAATATTTTAACACTTCTTTGCATTTATATTTATGAAACGGTCGTGTTTGATAAGACCGAATTACTGAAGTGCCACCCTTGCTTCATACGAAACAGTCTCGTTCACGAACACAATACTCGCAATAGGAATAATATTCATCGTCTCAGAGTGTCAACCACTCTTTGCCAAAAAGGACCATATCATCCGGGAATCGTTCTATATAATTCTCTTCCTAAAAATATAAAAGATATGAAATTGAATCTCTTCAAATCTGCGGTTAAAAACTACCTCCTGCACCAGTGCTACTACAATGTATTGATTTTAATAAAAGTTAAATCCGTCTTGTACTTTATCACGCCATTGCAGTAGCACTTTTTAAATAACTTATAACAATTTCAAAAACTATTTTCTTGCATGAATGTGTTGCCGTATGGCTCATATTAATTTAGTTTTATGTGTACTCAACTTTGGGACGTTTGTGTACTTTAATTCTGTAGCCCCATCCTGGCCCGGGTTTTTCTCCGTTTTTTCTTCGGGTAGAGGCGGATTTCTTATACAGGTTCTCTAGGCTTTGTCTAGGGGCGCGTTTGTTTAAACAATAAATCGTGAATTTAGTGTTATTTCAATTCTTTTGATTTGTAAACACTATACTCATAATCTATAGTTCGATAATAATTTGTACATGTAAAATATTTTTTTTGTGTTAAATTACAAACATGTTGATATTCTATTAGTATTTCAACATGTAGCTAACTTTTGATATTATATAGGAATTTTTGCTGAAATTGATATCCGCCTCTGCTTGAGGGTCCTTGATCGGAATTGATGGGATGGTCCCTTGCTTGCTTCCAGAGAGTAAATTAGTTTATTTTCGTGGTCTTACGCAGTTTGTACTGCATTTTTGACAATAAATTTATTTATTTAGATATACATTCAAAACCAACAAATTTCAAAACATTTCACAAATTTATCATAATTAAAATACTTTTTTGCGTTGTTAAACACACAATTACGTAAATATTCAAAGAAAAATTGGTATTGAGAGTTGTTACATTTTACCCTACAAAGGATATTACAGCAATAGGTCTGGATTATTTATACACATATTATTGTAATGGGTCTGGATTATTGTTATCTCATTTTGCCACGTGTTACCCGGGATTCTTATATATTATTCCAAATTCCATATTTTCTACTTTTGAGGTATTAAATTATCAGTTGTTGTTTACAATAATTAATTGCCGCTAAGAAAACCTACAAAAATACAGTTGTCAGTATTGTATGCTAACATGTTTGTAATTACAAATTATTTTAAAATTCAGGTAGAAGGAAGTTGCGCATTACACTGATATAAACGAAGCTCATACTTAAGTCCTTTGAATTTTTTAATTTTCATTTCACTTTTAGTTTATGTATTTAAAAACAGTGTTCTTCACAGCCTTTACAAAAATTTTGCTTCTACAATTCGGTCACGTAGATTTACGTCCAGTGGGTTATTTGCCTCACGTAATTCTATTTAACTCTGGGGTACACATTAGTAAGCTTCATACTTAATAGTTATGCGTGTGAAGATTCACATCTCCTGATTAGCAACCAATTTTAATTCTTTTTCTTCTCTTCAAATTCATTAATATTACCTATACTTCCCATTTTGATTGCAATAATCTTATGCAAGTGTCGTTAGAAATTTTAAATTATTTCATCTACCCATTTTTCAGCTTCCGATGCAACATACATAATTAATTTTTATTAGTATAGATTTAAAATATTATACAACTTTTATGTAAATATTGCGTCCGTACTCTTAGCAATTCCACTGCAGCGCATAAGTCCAGTCTCGAGACAATAATTAAAGATAACTTAATGTAAATAAGGACATGAGATAGCTGCTGAAAAAAACACAGATTGGAAACTTATGAATAAAATAGTTCTCATTGGAGGAATTGGTCTGATGTTGACAGATTAATGTGCATTATAATAAGTGAAATATTTCGTCATTCTGTCATAATTTATTCATGAAAAAAGGCCTTTACGGTCGCATGGGGGCCATCTTCAGTGCTGGGTCCTTTGGCAAGCTGTGGCTGAAAGCTTTCAGCAAGGTCGAAAAGGCCTTTTGCATCAATAAATAATGACAGAATGATGAAGTCTTTTACTTCTTGTAAAAATAATTCTCGTTGTAAAATGTGTAGTAGTGTGTAATTTTCCATGTCAAACATTTTCAATTATATCAACAGATATTCGTCCACTATGTTCTATATATTTCACTTTAAAAATGTATTGCAATCAACCAAGTTAAGGTACTAACTCAAAGTATGGAATAATCTGGAATAAAACCTGAAATTAAAGTGAATTGAAGGGATTCTTTTATTTTGTTTAAACAATGGTTTAGGGGCTTATCTCGAGGGTATATCAGTCATATTGAAACACACTTTACGGTACAGGCACGTTGATTACATAGGGGCGTGCTTTAGTTTCGGAGTCTTAAAAATCTCTTTTATGGTCTTAAAGCAATGTGTGGAACAAGACGCAAATTTCCGTTTCAATCCCGCGATGCTCGCTACGCAGTGCTCCTCAGTAAGTCCTCGCGAAAGTGCTATAGAACTTTTATACAAGAACTTACCCACTTATCGACTGGTAAGCTAAAAATGTGGTACTTTTAAAAAACTCAACTTGTTTCTAACGTTGGTAATGCCAAGGATGTAATAAATGGGGTAGTATTTTTTTAAAATTTCCCAAATTCAGTAATTTCACTACCCCAATATCAATATGACATCCATCTGCTTGTTATCTTCTACATTTAGAATATTCTACTGAATATTAGTGATACGTCGGTCAAAGAAGATAAATTTTGAATGCATCTAAGGATTTCATTGGTACGTGTTTGAAAATACTTGATACGGCTCCAGATATTGATATCTTCAGTGAGAAGACCTTTCAGTTGTGTTCTCTGTGAAAATGGTCAAAACATTTTAGAATACACTCTATTATCTCATTCAAAAATTTCATCTCTATTTGGTATTTCAGTAAATTTGATGGTTCTCAAATACTCTAATATTCAACAGTACCTAATCAACGATATACTTATTCCTGATTTAAAATACTTTCCAACTTTCCATAAGGACGGATTGTCCAGCGTTTCCGACTGCGATGTATTTCAAAGTAATTTACTTTGTAAATTTCATTATTTAAGTAATTTCATTTTGGATTCAGTAATTTCCAAGTAAAAAGCAACTGTAAGCACATAAACAATACAATCTAAAAATAACTATAATGTACAGTACATTGAGTAATTTCTTTTTCATAACTTTTCTCCCCAAAAATGAAGCTTCAACAATTCTTCAAAAGTAAGACAAGTTATTATATTATATACGAAGTAAAACGTAAATTGATTGAACGAAAACTATCACTGCGAGCATTCATTCAGTTTATGATTCCATTCCATTCACTTTAAATACAATACTTAGATCATAGTCATTAATATTACTTCTTTTCCACGTACAATTTTTCCTTAAAATGTATTAAATTCTCTATTTAGATTATAGCATTAATTTATTTATATACTTTTTTTATTTTTATTGTTATTAAGAATTTATTTCAGAATATTTTTCTGTCAATCGCAGCAATGGAACCAAAAATGCTTTCTAATAATAATAAAACTCAGAAACCCGTCATGAATTTTTCTCTGAAAACGTTTTATGCATCCCTCATTACCATTTATAATTTTTCGAATATCTATTAGTTAGTGACGTACATTTTCATCTCTCTCCATTGCGGAACTCGTTTATTGTAGACGTTATCGGTTTTCTATAACCTAATGCAACCTCCATGTAGAAATTTCGAACAAAAAAACCACACTGGCAACTAAAGCAAGGAAGAGTCTACTCTAACCGTAAAACACGCGCTGTTTATTAAAGCAGAAGAAAGGGTCGACGCTATGCGTAATTCGATTGGTTCTGATGGATCGAGGGTTCCATTCAAGGCCACCTATGTAGACTGATACTTTCGCCGCCTCCGTCGGTCCAGTCGGCGATCACGACACCCTGGGACACGACCGAGTCACAAGAAGCACAGAGGCGCAGAGGAAGGGGGAGCAAGGGCGGCAGCAGGACGTTAATTAATGACGCCATCACGTGTGGCGTCAGTTCTACACGTTCGGGAGTTGCTCCGACCCAGGGTCCTTCCCTCGGGGCAGTCCAGGTCCCACGTTCTGCAGCAACTTCAACCTCACGCTGACAATAACTTGTCACTCAGGACACACAAGCGGTCGTATTCTGAAATAAAAGGCCAAGAAAATGAAAGAATTTCACAAAGTTTCTCAAAGTTAAAGTAAACTGGGAATAACAAATGAACTCATAATAATTTAAGATAAACGTTCACTTTCGATACCATCAACTACAAGGTGCTCCATTGCCACTCTGAAAGGAACATGCCTGGAGGGATAAATGAGATGCGTGGACGTGCACTGACAACGAGCCAAGGTTCGAAAAACTCTGGAAGAGTATTTACGTGAAGTAAAGCGGCGTCATTTCGCGCGAAGAGCGCGCTACAAAGCAAGCACAAGGTTCGCGCGATTTCAAG
This sequence comes from Laupala kohalensis, assembly GCA_002313205.1. Classification (NCBI taxonomy): domain Eukaryota; kingdom Metazoa; phylum Arthropoda; class Insecta; order Orthoptera; family Trigonidiidae; genus Laupala; species Laupala kohalensis. Next base: position 1,193,401 of record NNCF01126189.1, read on the forward strand.
GTTTTAGTAGCGGACAGGGTGCTGCAATACTACCGTTTCTTCGCCCAAAATCGCGCCATTTCGGTCATGGGGATACGCTTCTTATGAAGGGTTGAATTTTGAATTATAAAATATTAAGACGATCTTGGTGCTTGTGATATCAGAAAATATTTTGATCAATTGTACGTTGTAACTTGTATGATTCATCTTGTATATCATGGCATAAAACTCCTTTTAAAGGAGAAGTGAGGAAAATATACAAGAGATATGGTTGGTAAATATCAGGTTTAAAGGTGGGCGTAAGTTCAAATGGAAAACAAATATTTTACGTTCTTCCATTTCACAGTTTGGCCGTGAAAGCTAGTTAACTCAAATCATTGGTGTACATGTGGAAGAGCAAACCAAGAATATAAGAAGGTCTTACTAAACTTACATAGGAATCGTATAAGGAAAGTAGTAGGTCTACTAACAGACCATATTACCGTACAGAGACATTTACACACTATGGGGATCAGTCAAGATCCAATGTGTAGGGGATTCGGCAAGGAGGAGGAAACCTCCGCGCATGTACTCAGTTTGTGCGAAGCTCTTGCCCAAACTATATATCGTTACCTAAGTTCATATTTCCCGAACCTAGAGGACACCAGGAAGACTAAAATCCAATATTTGGTGTTCTTTAGTGGGGCCCTGGGATTGGAATAAACCTAACTTTAGTAAGGGGTACAAAGAATCTTTTAGACCTACGTGTGGGGTTCTTCTAACTGGGCCCATCNGGTTCATATTTCCCGAACCTAGAGGACACCAGGAAGACTAAAATCCAATATTTGGTGTTCTTTAGTGGGGCCCTGGGATTGGAATAAACCTAACTTTAGTAAGGGGTACAAAGAATCTTTTAGACCTACGTGTGGGGTTCTTCTAACTGGGCCCATCCACACTCGAATCTATCTATATATGTGGAAACAATTCGCTCGGATCAAATAAAATGATTAATGTCGAAGATCTAGGAAGAAACAATATGGTGCTCGGGAGTTGTTAGCTAACCATAAAACCTTTCGATGCCAAGAGTACGTTTTTGGGAAGTGCTCGAAACTTTTTCCTAGCAGATATTTCAAACTTTTTCCTCATAGGAGATATTTTATTTTACTGATAAACTCTACATTTTCACCATAAACATTATAGTATACATATAGTTGTAAAATTTAAAAAAATGGATTATGAGTTAACTCGTAATGATACAAATGAATGTATAAATGTGATCGTTCCTTTGCCTTGTGTTACATATAAATAGACCCAGCGGTCTCTGCTGTGGGTTGTCCGTGGTATCATGAAGCAAAATATACTGTTTGGCATCACTGTCTCTCTCTCTCCCCCTTTTACATCCGCTTGGAGGGGGGATGAGGAGTTATTTGTGCACCATGACTTGTGCGCAACAGTCAGTCAGGGATATTGAGTTGATGTAAGAGAGAGAGACAGAGATACCAAACCTCGTTATTCCCTTCGGACTACCGGTACATAAGACTGCTGGGTCTATTTATATGTAATAATATGTTCCTTTGATGACTCATTTTATGTGGACCATTAGATGTAATGGATTATTATTGTTTCATCGATGTGTCGATAGGCTTTTGTATTCCTCATTAATCGAATAGATTTGTTTACGTTACACATATATTGAAATAAATCAAAGATGATTAAATGCTCCGAAAATCATTTTATTAAAATTTAATAATACTTATGTTAGACAAAATTGAACAGATCATCATTTGTTGTTAAAATTATAAACTGTGTACACGACGTTTCAGTACTAATTTTTGCACCATCATCAGGTAAACATATCTGAGTTGATACTCTACTCATGCTAAAGTGATAAGAAGTCACTTAGTACCTAAGTCATATTAGTACCGAAAAGTCGTATACACGCTTTATAATGTTTTAATGTGTTGACTTTTTGTGTGTTTTAAAGTTTCATATCTACTTGTGACATGTGTTAACAATAATAAATTGTGGTCTGCTCTTTTTGTCGAACATATGTATTTATTGAATATTAACTTTCAGACGAAATGGAGAACTTATAAAATATTATTGATACACATGTCCGAATATGTCTCCGGAGGGAGTTAGAGGCAGAATACGAATATGCCAAAAGGCGTACAAAGCGCTTTGTTCAATTCAAATTCAAAAGGGATTTCTTTTAACAAAAATATACAGTGTATATGGGTGGGGCTTAGGGCCTGTGCGCCTTACCGAGGCCCTAAATTGTACTGTAGGCTGTGCGTACTATGCCCTAGTATTCACACTCAATGAACTGAAACAGTACCTAAAAATAGAGGTAATATAAATTTATTGTCAAAAAACAGTACAAACTGCGTATGACCACGTGGAGGGAAAAAAAACTAATTTACTCTCCGGAAGCAAGCAAGGGACCATCCCATCAATTCCGATCAAGGGCCCTAAGGCAGAGGCGGATTCAAAAAATTCAGCAAAAATTCCTAGATAAGATAAAAAGTTAGCTGCGAGTTATAATACTAATAGAATGTCAATATGTTTGTAATTTTAAGCAAAAAATTACATGTAAGTTATTATCGAACTATAGATTATTCTGAGTATAGTGCTTAAAAATCAAAAGAATTGAAATAACACTAAATTCACGATTTATTGTTACAATAGACCCGTTATTGTTACAATAGTTACAATACAATTTATTGTTACAATAGAGGTATTAAAATATTTCGATTATGTTGTAGGTAAATGATATCAATAGCGAAAAAAGAAATCAATAAGTGTTAATAAGTTTCTTTTACTGTCATGGCTATTATTTAATATTAATTTTAATTTTTAATCTCTGCTATTGTTATATATACTTAAATAACTGTTTCGTTAATTGAGTTCCAACGGTTAGGGCAAGCGCGCTAAGCATAAAAAGAAGAATCTGGTTTGTTACTGGAAACCTGTAACAGAACAAAAAAATTCGTCGGCAGAATCAAATAAATTCATAGAAAGAAGACATATTTGTATGCACGAGAAATAACATATGCATACATACCAACATACCCAAATAAATCTTGTTTACATATTTACCTATATATACGTACATGTACATGAACCCATATCCGCACATGTACACATTTTTAAATCAATGGAAACAGACTAAAATAGAATACTAATATCACTTATAATAATAATAATAATAACAATAATTTGAACAGATTTAAATTGTGTTCATTCTGGACAATCTCCTTCATCAGTTCACCCCTCTCTTTTTTCTAACCATACTCAGAAACTTGCCAAGGAGTAAAGTAAAGGAGATTATATTATCTCACATTATTTTAAATACTAGTGTAATTTCTTGGTTTACAATTGTATTCCCCCTCAAGAAGCCACTTTTTTCTATCTATTTCAGTGTTAACGCAATTTAGCAGAATGTGGACCCAGTCTTCTTGTTCTGTGCATAAAGGGCATTGCGAATCTCGATCCCCCATCAATTTCCTTAATTTCCATCCTCCAAGTCGAAACCAAGCGTATCCTGCTCTTGCTACCTTGTTTAATTTGTCTATGTACGGTTTTCGCCCCCAGTCTCCTGCCACAATATTCTGCAGGATTAGTGACCTCTTTTCCTGTCTCTCAGCCGTTATGTTTTGTTTCTCTATGTCTTCAAGTCTCTGAATAATTAATTCATAATCGGAGCTGTCTGCCACAAGTATCCCAGACCGTCAGTTTTGATTATAGTTCTAATTTTTTGACTTCACCCAACGTAACACGTTAACTCGTAGCAATCGTATATATTGTTGTTCCTTTCCCCATTTCTTATTGAAACCAATATTTAATGGCTTTCATCTTAATTTTTACTTCTAACGGTAAAACTCCGAATTCCCAAAGAGTACCACAGTTAGCTGTACTGGGAGGTACGCCAAGATTATTTTTCAAGAATTTATTTTGAAGCCAATTAAGTGATGCGCAATCCCCAACACCTCATATTTCAGCTCCGTATGCTACCGCAGGTACGAATAGTGATGTGAACATTGTTACAACAATTCTTGAATCGATGTCAGGGATGAACCAGTACATCTTTGGATTTCATTTAGAATATACATGCCTTTTTGTTTTGATTTTTGTACATGTCTTGACCAGGTTACATTCATGCTCACTTTGACACCTAGATAAGTGTAAACCTTTCTCGAGAGGTTGATGTTTGTAATTCCAAATTTCATTTTTACTAAACATCCTTCCGTTTTTTAATACCATGACTTTGGTTTTATGTATGTTTATATGTAGAGACATTTTATCACAGAACAGCTGCAACGTATCTAGACCTATCTGAAGTCCCGACGATGTTGTGGAGAATAGAACAAGATTGTCCGCAAACACCAACCCCGGAATCTGTTTCTGTTCAGGAGGAGCACCTATTGTTGGAGCATCTGTGGATATCTCATATAATTTTCCTATTATGTCGTTACTAAATAATATTAATATCAACAGAGTGAGAACACATCCCTGCTTCACTCCCTAAGTTACTTGAAAAGTTGGAGTTAGAGTAGTATTATTTGTTTTAACGCATACATTGTCAGAGCAATATAAATGTTGCGAAGTACGTAGTAATTTTTTTGACTCTCCCTTGTTCGCTAATACACACCAGAGGATGTCTCTGTTCACAATGTCAAAAGCTTTCTCAAAATCTACGAAGATGCTGTACAACTTTCCGCGTTTCTTTCGAGTTTCTCTCTCGGCTAACGTGTTTAAAATAGAGTATCTATTGTGCTGTTGATGCTTCTAAAACCAGCCTGTAATGTCGAGAGTTTTTCTTTATCGGCCCAGAGTTGTAATCTTCAGTACAGAATTTTGCAATAAATTTTTCCAATAACATTAAGTAGTGAGATTCCCCTATAACTATTTGAATCGTTTATATTTCCTTTGTTTTTATATATAGATTGCATTACTGCCGTAGTCCATGAGTCTGAAGAAACACCTTTATCGTAGATATAATTAAAAAAGTCGGTTAAAAATGACACAATATCATTGGTTAGTTCCATAATAAATTCGGAAGGAACACCATCTACTCCAGGCGCTTTATTGTTTTTTAATTCGCGAATGTCAGAAGATATTTCATGTGATGTAATACACGCATATAGTTCAGATACTTTATCGGTTGTAAATATTATTTCTACTTCGTTACTACTTCGGGGTGTGTTATCATTTCCTGCTAGAAGATTTTTAAAGTGCATTTCCCATCCCATTTCATCTATGTTATTTGATACAGTTTTATTTCGTCTTAATTTACGAAATGTGCTCCATAGGTCGCGGCTACATTTTTTCACAGTATTTCTCGGAGACGTTCGGTTTCCATTTGTTGCCAGGCTCGTTTATTTTTCTTAACTATGTGTTTATATTCTCCGCGGAGTTTGAGATAATATTTGCGCAATTCTACCCCTCCTAGTCACTGATATATTTTCAGGACAGATTTTGCGGATGCTTTTGCATACCTGCAGGCATCATTATACCACACTGAATGTTTACCTGAATTTTTGTTCCCCTGAATTTACGCTTTGTTAGGGGAATGAGGAAGTGATATGGGTGATTAAAATAACAAATTACAACGTTAGTTGAAATTTCAGCTCATTAGCAGCAATACAAGCCTCGCGCCAACGTCGCGGGGATTCGCGAGACTTCACATAAAACGTGCGAGAATCCATGCAACGTCGGTACGATGCATGCATCACTATTAATGAACAGAAATTTGAAGATATATCACCTCTCAAATTCTTTACTGGAGTTCTGTAACATTAAGAAGCATTGTACCGTTCAAAATTAAGACAGATACGAAGATACTACGTACAAATGTGGTAATATCTGAACGCTCGAAATCTTTTTGTTACTTTTTTGTTAAGTATTTTAGAAATTCGCTATCTTTGACTTGTCTCTCCCATGCACGAAAATATTTCAGCCACTGTCTTAAAATTTATGAAATTGAAAATTTCTATGAGACAGGGGACCTTTAGCATATTGAGATCAAGTCGCAGTCGAAGTACCTTTGGCAGATATTTTATGGAAGCAAGATCATTTCAAGAATCTTTTTACATCTAGAAGAAACTCTTAAATTTTTATTTCCATTTTTTTTTCATAAATAAATCAAGTACAACTTTTACTCATTTAAATGAAAGAGTATCATGTACAATGTCCATCCAAAACCACGAAAATTTAGTGAATAAACCCAGGTCGAACTGGGTCTCCATAGCACGTGTTAATGTGGTCCATAAATGGCCCAAACGAGAAATCATACCTTAAGTAAGATTATGAACTTCATATACGAAGTATAATGGGAACATTGAGGATCATTTCTTGTTCTTATGATAAAAAATTCAAAATAAGGCAAGAATACTTCGCATAACCTTTTGTTCGTTTGGAGAACTAAATAATCTATCGCTTTAAGACTGACCACTTTTATTCTTATTTTGACTGAAACTTGAATTATTTTTTTATGATTCTGAGTGACGGGAAACTTGTATTCGATTCGAAAATGTAATGCTTCACCCGAAACTAACGCCACATCACTTCAAAAGAACTCCAGTGAATATTTAATAGCATCAGGTGACCAAACACGACCCAGAGGACTCAGAATTCGATGGATCGATAAGACGGTTACATCGCGAGAGTTGACCTTTTGAGACAGTCGCTTGTTTTTGCCCCAGTTTCAACGATTGAAGAATCGAATTATGCAAATGTCGCGTTATTACTGCGTCTGCTAAGCTGACTTATCTTTATCTGAACGTGTTTCTAAGATTATTCGTCCTGACTGTGATGTACTTGACACGCGAGACGTACAAAATTACAGAGAAGATACTGTCATTGCGGTGCACCTAAGTCCTGTTCTACGAGGTAGAATTGTAATTACTCATGTATCTCTAGTGATGGTATCTGAAGGTTTAAATGAGAAGAAATTCAAAACCAAAGTGTTTATTCTAAAAAAGAAACTTTTTAAATTTAATTAAAAGAAGTACTTGTGATTTTCAGACAGCAATAACTTATACAAACGAAAAACTATTGTGTACGATAGGTTTCGTATAGTTTCTAAAGTAAGTTGATGACAACGCTGGTTACCAGAGAATTAGTAACAAAAGGTATATTATATTGAATGAAATGTCTTCCTATCTAGTACGACGCAGTTCTATTAAGCACTGGATATATCTACTTTATTTTTTTCTTAATTTCTTAAGAAATTCAATATGTAAGTGCATCAAACCATCAAAATTAACGTTTAGGTTCAAACATACTTAATTATATGCAAGAAACAACTACGTAATGTTGACTCATTTAGAAAATCTAAAGCGTGGCTACGCATTTTCTTAATAATTTGAATGTAAAATCTTCTTACACCTTCTAAACATTTAAATTCGCTCCTTTTTGAAGAGAAAATGAAAACATGAGGTTGGAGTTCTCGTTTCGGGGAAGCATGGAAATGAAGAGACACCTGTAAATGTGGCACTAAGAAGATTTCTAAAGAACATCTTTCATGGAAGGAAAGGCACCATAGAAGGCAAGTAGCCTTAGCACAAGTGCTTGCGTTGATCTCATGATTCAACCAAGTAAATGCTGTGAAATAAACTCGAGCATGTTTTAAAACACTTTTGATATACCTGTAGGTTCAAAAGCATGAACGGAATATGATAATTATCTTAATACATTGAAGGACACAGTGAGAAAACGTGTAGACATTAATTAAATAAATGAAAATTGCAACATTCTACCTACTGAGTTGAAGATTTGACAGAAGATGTTGCTGTAACCACACGAAATATTTTCGTAAAAGAAAGTTTAGAATTTGCGAGTACTCCAATTTAACTAATTTTCTTAGCTCAGTTAATACTCCGCAATTTAACGTCCTGTTTCATGGATTGTTCTCTATTTTGCTCTTATTGTTTAAAACATGAGCATACTATTTATTCTAACGGATGTATTATAGTTGGGGAGTACATCCAGCAAATTGGACAGTTCGAGAAATACTTCAGAATTTTCATTCTTTGCGCTAGATAATAAAAACTTACATGATTGTTATTAGTACCAAACCAGGTTTAATACATTATTTTTCATTTAATATTTATGAATTATAGTTCTTCGTTGTCCCACTATTTTTCTTAAGAAACTAACAAAAAGTTAATTATCTGTTTAATGTAAAAAATGTGCAGTTCCGACTCAATGCACGTGAAAATTTTGAAGTAATATTTGTGTGTTTATTAGTTTGAAGTAACCGATTTATAGTTTCCATCGAAAAACGAGAATATGCAATATTATCATTAAATCTCGGATAAAACAATGAAGGAAACAGCCATTCGGCACATCAAATGAGGATCGGTGGTGTAGTGGTTGACGATATGCGACCAAAACCGGAGATACTGGGTTCGATTCTCTATTCACAGTCATTGTCACGTAGGTGAAGTATCACGTGTCTTTCTCCCCGAGTGTGAGTTCACTCTAGCAACATTCATGAAAAATACAATTAGTCCTCTATATCGCGTGTTATTTGTGTGTTAAAACGTTTTGATTACATTTCACTTCTGTTAACGTTAAGGTAGTATGAGGAACCTGGCGACTGGTTTTAAATATCCCGAATATTTTTAAAGTTCAAGAATTTACTATTGTCTATCAACTCGAATAAAAAAATTTGGATCTTGAGAGGTTAATATTTGAGTGAAAATTTATCATATATAGTAAATTAGTTTTTTTTCCCCTCCACATGGTCATACGCAGTTTGTACTGTTTTTTGACAATAAATTTATTTATTATTTATAATCATTTTAATTTTTTAATTTATTAATTTATTTACTATTATTTATATTTGAAGTTGTACGGGTTTTTATGGATAAAGCCTCTGGTGGGATGGATGGTTCTTGTATAAGTTGTCATATAATTTCTAAAGAATTCGATGTAGAAAATTGGTACATGTATCACAAATACTTAGAAAAGATCAGTTTGAAATTTTCCTTACCTTTCCGGCCTACTACTTCAGCGAAAAGTGTCCCAAAAATAGAGAACGCAACTCAAACTAAAGATCAAACTTCAAACATTGTTTCAATTTAAACTTAATGTTTAAGGACTCATAAATTTCTATTATAATTCATATTATGGTAATTATATTTAATCTTCAAAATAGGTTACATTAATTATATGTTTCATACATAAATACGTGCTTCACTAGCGACTGATACGCTCGTACTGTAGACTTACCAGTCAATACGGAACTCATATTACATAATATTAGTTATCTCCCGAGTTGGTTAATTACTCAAGTTCTTCTGGTTCCCTTGTGGAGCGAGATGCAAATTAGAGACCAGCAGATGAATGAATGAAGCGCCTAATATCGTGTCTGCCGTCCCAGTCGAGCTGACAAGCAGCGCTCTAGTTCCAGTGACCACCACGCAAGTGATCACACTTTGCAGAAGCGTACACTCGGCGTGTTCCAGCGGCCTCTAGATGACAGAGTCATTAATTAGAACTCACGGGTCTCCCTTTCCCTCGGACAGGTCATGATGCAGCTCTCGTCGTAGAAACTATCCTTTCTGATAAAGTGAAAATAAGAGAGACTCTACGAGAATTTACTACTACAATGAAAGATAACTTTGCGTGAGTGACGGCGATTAGCTGAGAGTCGAACTCAGGACCCCTCGTACACGGATGTTGGTCTGCACGATATATTTGTGATCGCAAGTATTTGTCACATTCAATAACATCGTTCAGTTTCCAATATATGCTCGATTTCACTGAATTAGTGAAAATATATGACTTCTTCAAAATTGTGGGAAATAATATGTAGCTATGTCACGTGATATTTCACCTTGCTATGATTATAGAATTGTTTGGAATGGAAAAGCGATCTAACATGCTCTAATTTATCAATATGATCGTTTTATCACTATTTTATTAATATATAAAATACACGTGGACATTATGAAAGATCATTGACACCGTTAGTAGTTCAAAATGAAACATTTTAAAAGTCGTATTCCTTAAGTTATCTGGTTTATATTAAATATAACACGACAGTAACCTATACATACATCGACTATACATACAAATCATATTAAACTATATTAAAACAATTATGTATGACACTATCGTAAATAGATACATAGTTTCTACGAATTACTGTTTATCGAAACGCATATGTTTAAGAATTTGAAGAATGGGTAAACTCCAGTTGCGTTCTAACGAGTCATACAACGCTTTCCCACATGCGCTAGAATCTCCCTTTTAGCAACGGAGGTGCTTAATGCTGGATGAACGATAGTCTTTGAATAATACACACTGAGCATAAAAGCTTACTTAAATATTTAAGGGGGTGTCTCTGACGATGCGACTATCGCTAGAGAGCAGTAGCAGCAGCAACATTTCCCTATGGGCGATGAGGAATATTTAATAACAGATATCGTTTGGATATAAGCAAAGAAATGTATTCCTTTGATTTCTTAAATTCTTTTATTAACCGAATAGTAGTTTTCAGGAATGTATTACCGGCAGTAATTCTAGAGACTATAAATCTACATAGCTGTAAGAATAAAATATGAGAGATGAATGTCGTGATACGTAATACGTAGATATTTTCCCCTTCTCCTGTATTCTCGTTTTGTTACCATTCTTCATGATAATTAAAATACAATTACTACTATTCTGTGCAATGTTACGATAAAACAAATGTGCCATACTTAAAAGAACGCATTCTGCGATATATCAATGTGCATTTGCAAAACTGGATATCTTACAAATAATATTGTAATATGGGTAATAAATCGTCCAAAATATTAGATATTTAAAAGAATCCAGATAAAAGATTCCAGAATAATTTCTGAGTGCTAAGGTAATGTCAAAAATCTTCTCTCTGTCTGTCTCCAGTTCTTTCAAGTTCGTTACAATACCAAAAATTAAAAAGATGGCTGGCACTTACAAAAGCGCATACAGGTGTCGTTAAATGATAGGCTCCAGACACGAATTGTAGTTCTGATCTGTAAGCTGCATGGGCTCTAATGATCTTCTTGTTGACGAGTCCTTAAAGCCCCACAAAACAAAACAAACAAAAAACTCATCTGTAAGTTTAATTCGTTATCTGTGTTACAAGAGTATTAATAAGTAATTTCGTCAACAATACATATCTCCTGAGGAAGACAATTACCAATTATTATTTTTTAATATTCGCTCTAAAACCATGTTTCGCTTGTAAAAGTAAATGATCATATATAATAAAAAATTCAATACACACATATCATTAAAAATAGGAGACAATTTACTCTAGATTTACGAATCTTTGAAGTGTTCTACTTTCAAAAAATAGGGTCGTACGTGAAGAATCTTTCGTAGGTTGTATGTTTTTAACATTATGGCTAACTTAACCTGTCATGACAAAAGTAAAAGACAGTAAGAAAGGAACACAATATATAAATATGTTGATGGTTTTCGCATCGACCAACGATATTTCTCGCGATATATGTTGCGAAGCGGAATGTGAAGTAACACCGTGTCAAGTCTTTCCAACGATTTGCATTCAAGAACCCATATTCGCATCGTTCACAATCCTTTAAACCGGAATGAAATGACATCTAGTGCATAAGTGGGTGAATTACTGCCAGTACCTTTTGCTGCAGCCGTTGCCTGCCTTTCAACTCCTTCCAGCAGCCGTGAAACTCGGAGCATTCACGCAATTAGCCGGGCGCCAAGCAGGTTCCGGAAGGAGAACTCGCCCGCACCTGGCTCACTAACACCCTCATCTCAACCCCTTTCCCTTCGTACGCCCACCCTTTGGAAAGCTGACTGGCCGAACTCGCTCTGCGTCAAACCTCGCACACACAGTTTTCGCTCGGAAAAACTCGCGCGCCCCTTACGCGTCGACGCTTTGTGAGGTAGGAGCGAGAAAATATATGAAATGGTGAATTAAATAAAGCGACTCAGCCCTCCTATACAATACCTTATGCTCTGATGAAATGTTACATCGTAACTTGAGTCGTGAATCATTATTATAAATTAATCTCATTGATTGTTTTGTTACGATCCTCACAGCGTTCTTTCTATTTCTATTTTATTATTCTCATTTTTTGACTTTTTAGAAAATATGAACAATTATTAGGATAATTTTTGTTTAGGGCACTTACTAAAACTTTTATTTACTACACGTTTCTGACGCCTTTATTTGAACTTCATCGGGGTTATTTGGCGATTACTTAGACTGACAATAAATGAATTTGTTTAAAAATTATTCTTTGGGGGAAAATGAATGAAATGAAAATGTTTGGAATACTTTTCTCTCAATAAATCTCAAAGCGTTTTCATTACTAGTACGTGAGGACGAGGAAGATGTAGGATGACAGTTGGCAATAGATTCGAATGAATGCTAACATCACATATAAAAAAAACTAGCAAATATGTCGGAACTGAAAAACATTTAAAAACCTTCAGAGTTTCTTCCACAGAAATGTATTGTGAATTTTTTCCGAGTGCTGCATGTTTTATGTTTATTTGACACAAAAACTCAAATTTCTCTTTTATTTTAGCGGTACAGAAATATAGATTACCAAGAATATTTTGCTTTCGATTTGTGATTTTATTTCTTACACTATGTAAAGATTAGAAACAAAGAAAAAAGAGATCTCCTGCAAATAAAGTATGCTTTAATTACTAATACGGGAAGAAACGTATTTATTCATGGTTAAAACTTCGATCCATTTTGAAGTTTTAAATTCTTTCCTTTATGTATCCTTGAGTAAAAAGTTGTTTCCTGCAGTACATGTGAATCGATTTGTCTGTCTCAGGGACATTTCGTATATTGAAATACATTTAAACAAATGTACTTGTGAAACCCAATACAATTATGTTCTTTTTTTATTCAAAATTTTATTAGGACGACAATTTTTGGTATAATATCTTACACGAAATGTTGATTCAATGCGTTTCATTTTTTTGTCTTTTCCACTAGTGTTTCACTTCGTTTCAACAATGAATGTAATTTACTTTATTTAATCTCTTAAGGCGAGATTCAGGTGATGGGCCTGCTCTTCCACCAAATGGTGGGACTAATTGGGAGGGAGAGATGTTGTGTTACCGAAGAACTTATAGTACCGAACCGACTCTTGTGAATTCATTTGTATTAAGATTGTTGTTGAATAAATTGCTAAATTACTGAACCGACTTTTGTATGGAGTAGGCTACGAAAATCCCGGCTGACGGCCTCACCTAGTTCGACCGAACAGGATTTGAACCCATGCTCTACCTCTCAACGGTATCATGAAGACTAAGGTCAATGGACCGCCACTGTTGGTAGTAGTCTCCTTTACACATGCTATTTTGTATATTCTTATTTATAATTTATTGGATGTATATAATTTTATGTCTGCATAAAACATATTATTCATTGAGTTCCCGAAACGTGTAAGGAAAAGAAACATTGAAGTGTTCTTATTTAATTAGTTTTTATTCATTGAGTTCACAGCACGCATTAATATTCAGAGTTTTCCTAGCGCAAAGCATATCCCTTTTTTTAAAAAAAAAATATTTCAAAACCACTTAGTTGATTAATATCCGCATAATGAATACACACCTGAATTAAAATTGGAAAACTATTCATTCTCTGATATTTGCGTGGCTGAGATAAAGAAAGACCAAGATTGAGAAAGCCTGCCAACGCTTGAATTGAATACCAGCAGAATGCCTGAGATAGCTTAATACCAGAAACGTAATGCATTTTAAATGCGGATTCGCATAAACGCTTTCGTACTAATTGCAAGGGATTGTGTGTGCGGCTTTCCTAAGCCTTTTGCTTCACGACGCACGAGACAAATAGAAATTCCGCGACAGAAAGGAGATTTACTTCAATATAAACACATCCCAATATTTAATTTCTCTCTTTTGGAAATGGAAAACCATGAAAGAATCTTCCCTCTCAGATATGCATCAGTGATAGAACGTATTTCAATTTTTCCCCTTAATTGAATTCTCGTTATACATCAATTTCGGGCGGGGGAGAGGTATAAAATTCCAGTTATCATACCCATGGCTTTAATGTGACTAAAACTGTGTTACAATAAATAAAAATACATTTTGTCAGAAATGAAGTGAAAAAGAAAAAGTTTGTTAAACCACTAAGACCTAATGAAAAGTACAGTGGATAATTAACGCCCTGTCAAATAACACCCACCCTTCAAAAAATACATTAACGTATGTACTTGGAAAGGTGTTTCGACTGGAAATGAAAATTCTTTTCAATTCATAAAGTTATTTTCTATCAAGTATTTATAAATGTGATAAAGGTACAGTTTTCCTAATTTTATTGTGACTACAACAATTTCATATTAATGAACTTTGTCATGTCTGTTTTATGTTTCACGATTTGTTTTGCTTTATGTATACTTATTTTCTGCCTTATTTTTCTTATCAGGTACCACCAAAAAAGTGTAAAATAAAGTATCATCATAAACAAAACTAAAAGTAGTAAAAAATAGCATACAAATCTATATAATATTTCAATTAAATACATTAATTTCGTTTTTGTTGCTTTATAGTAATGGTATTTTATTTTTTAATACTATTGATATAGTGATACTATAAAACAGTTTAAATACATAATTTTGTAGTACTTCTAAAGAACATGGGTAATTTATTTTAAATGTCTTCAACAGGATACAACAAATATAGCTCCTGTTTCTTATTGTGATTATATTAGTTCAAAGCAGCTGGAACTTTTGAAAACATGGTAGTTTGCTTGAAACCAGGTAAATACAGAGTTAAAAGTAAAAGTTGCTCTTTTGTTAAAACACCCACCGCGGGTTCAACGCGCGCCAATTCCAGAATAATTTTCTAAGCTCTCTGGCTGTATCATGGGATAGATTTTTATTGTTCCTTTGAAGGGAAAATGAATTAAAGAATCGTGATTAATAGTTGAACCTTGAATTAATCTTTATTTAAATTATATCTTCCTTCATCGACAAATTTAACATACATTTGAAATGTCTTATAGTTTTAAATACTTTATTAAATAACTCGAATGTGAAGTCGTTACAGAAAATTAAATACACTGTAAATATATTCGTCTAAGAATTTAATACGCATATCCAGTGGAGGATCTAGACTAAACAAAGGGAGTGGGGGGCTAACCGGGCAGCATTTGTGTTTAAAAATTATGTTTTTACAACACAAATTTTATAAATATTACCTTAAATAAAATGCATCAAATCAATATTTAACAATGTAATATTATTAATAACAATACCAGTCATTTATTAAAATTATTTATCTGGTATTATTAATAACAATTATATTATTAATGACAATAACAATTATAACTGGTAACAATTATTAATCTGGTAACACTTTAACAAGGAATGCCATATATCAACTTCAATTCTATCTGTTAAGAGTTCAGGTCCAATGGGGGAGGAGCTTTAACCACCTTAGCCGCCCCCCCCCCCCCCATGGATCCGTCACTGTGCATACCTTTATATAACGCATACGCATACTTTTATAATAGTATGATTTAAATGTGATAGGAAAGTAGTTGAATTTACTTGCTCATCGGTCCTAAATAGGGGTAATAAAATTCGAAGCTAAATTAGCATGAAGATAAATATTTTTATTGGAATGGGATGAATTCAGTTCACTGTATACCAGTCGATAAGATTTTTAATAACAGTAAACTATTGTGTCTTGTCCGTTCTATAATCTGTATTTTCCTTGCGGTGTGTTCTCGATTTCTTTTTTCACCACAGATTCAACTTTTGGAGTTGAGATCTTCAAAATCTATTTTACCCGTCTTTAATTTCACATTTTGTGTTACTTAAAAAAATTGACATCACTGCGTAATTTTACCTTCAGTGTAACTTCTTTAATATTTTTTCAATATTGTATTCATTTTTGTGAAACTTGTATTCTAAATTTTAATAACAACTTTCTATTTTGTTCTTTAATAGGTCAAAATTTATTTTCTTATACAAGTATATGTAAGGTAAATACTAGGTGTATCAGACGTTTCTGTCCAATTAAATTAT
The DNA here is from genome assembly GCA_002313205.1 of Laupala kohalensis. NCBI lineage: Eukaryota > Metazoa > Arthropoda > Insecta > Orthoptera > Trigonidiidae > Laupala > Laupala kohalensis. Next base: position 1,209,393 of record NNCF01126189.1, read on the forward strand.
AAACGTGGATTAAGATGTAATACTAACTACTCTTACGGTAGAAAGTAAAATTATGATTAATAAAATATCTAGTTCCCCTGTATTCGGCAAGTAGTCACGACTTAATCAATTGATATCAAGGAACCAATGGAAGAACCCGTCTCTGATTCAACTGGTTTCCAGCTAATGTTTCCCTCTTTTATAACAGACCGATTTCCGTGACGTACCACTCGTTCCCCTACTCACCTATATCTTATCTTTCCGATTCGTTCAAATGAATCATATTGTTAGTAGAAAGAGAAGGTATCATTACCTTAATCTCATCACACCATGAAAATTATATTAAATAAACAAATAAATATAACATGCGTCATCTATATAGAGAAGCTGCCTTCGTCGCAACTGAGGGAAATGGGTATCAACAAATAACGTCATGCCGCGTTTTGTAAATTTAAAACATTTTGGATAATTTGTATTTCAGTCCCAGAAACTACATTTTGTATTAAAATTACTTTTTTTTGTACAACTCCAAAAAACTGGAGACATTCTCATTCCACAGTTTGGAAACTGGTGATGCTCCTGGACCGACAACCGTTGCTTAGTGGAATTAATGAGTGGAAGAGATAGAATTCAACAGAATCCCTGGGTTCTGTTTTCATCTGGGGTTTTCATCTCGCATTCCAGAGCCAGGTCGGTTCCAAATTAACCCGGTAACCCATCACCTCTCCTTCCTAAATTCTTCACGCCTATCATGATTAGGAGGAAGAGCAGGCATCATGACCTGAATGTTGACATAAACCGCAAAATGAAATAAATAAAATACATTATGATGTGCTGTTAACCAGATGCCGCCAAACGTTTGGACCCAACGAACTATCAAATTTATTGTTTTGACTCCGTGACCAATTGCGACAGACTTTTTTTTAAAATATGGTACGTTTGACCAATAATGATGAAACAAATTTGAACTTTTAAATATGAAATGAACCTGTTTCATATAAAGAAACTAAAATGTTATTTAATTGCATTAAATTACAAATATTTAATTAAATATTTATTCAAGAGATACGACAAAACCTTCAGTTCGTTATTTGTAACTTCTCCAAGACGTTCATCAATATCTGATCGGACATTACATCAGATAAAGTTTTGTTTTACTATTCGTTTTATGTTTCTCAAAGATGATCCGAATAAAAATTTAATTTTTGAGTTATATGACTTTCAGAATCATTTCACCACACGAGTTCAGTGCCTGTAGATCACGACGCAATGGTCCGGAAAAAATCTTACTATTCAAGACGCCTGTCGTGAAAGTCTGTAAGTTCCCATTTAATATTTATACCATAGAAAACTGGTTTCTTAAAAAAATGATGAAAATTTGCAATAAATCACCATTTTTTTCGGGGCACTCAAAGTTTCTCGTGTACTACCGGTTGGAGACCGCTACACTAAACCATACGTTAAAGCAAGTTGTCTCTTTGGATCGGGGTCTAGGTTAATAATAATAATAATAAATTTATTGTCAAAAAACAGTACAAACTGCGTATGACCACGTGGAGGACAATAAACTAATTTACTCTCCGGAAGCAAGCAAGGGACCATCCCATCAATTCCGATCAAGGACCCTAAGGCAGTGGCGGATTCAAAAAAATTCAGCATAAGTTCCTAGATAAGACAAAAAGTTAGCTGCGATGAGCTACCAGGTGTCTGCTTTTAAATGTCCTGAATTTTTTAAACGAATGATTAAAGTATTTTTAAGTTGTACGAGCTCTTATAAATAACACATCACATAGGAAGTATTTAAATAAATTTCCATGTAAGTTCTAACGAAATCGATATAAAAAATGTCTCATAAAATTAAAAAAGAAAAGTGCGGCACAAAATATTCCTTGCCCACAAGGACAACAAAGAAAGTTATTCAAATAAAAATAGAGAATTCTGGTGAAAATAGAGACCATTTTTGAAATATATTATTTCAGTTTAAACGATTTAATTAAATAGTTGCAGTTTTAATTACCGTAATTCGTGAATTACAGTCAAATTGACATTTATATTTTTGATATATTAAAAATAAGTTTCAAAACACCAGTTAAAACTGAATATAACCCCGCGGAGGACAATAAGCTATTTTATTCTCCGGTAGCAAGTGAGGGACTATCCCATCAAATCCGAGCAAGGTTCTTAAGGTCAGGATTTATCACGACAGAATAGATAATATTATTGATTGTTTCATTAATGGTTATTGCTTAACTAGCGCCTACCACGCTTATACTACCGTCACAAGAGACCGTTTCTCGTTTGAACTCCCCCACTTCTTCTATGTCTCCTCCTCCACCATTTTCTGAAACGCCCAACCATTCCCTCACCGACCAGTATCACAGCAGCGTTTTTTCGGAACTGTCGCTGACAGTGGCAAAGTCACGAGCGCAACAAAAGGTCTCTCTCTCTCTCTCTCTCTATGCGTTCGGACAGAAATGAAGAAGCAGGGAGGGGGGGAAGAGAAAAGAAAACGTGGGTGGAGGAGAAATGGAGGTCGCGTGCACGTTCTTCACGCGAATGAGTAAGTAAGCACGTGCGATGATTGATGGTGACTCAAAATTGTCCCATTTTTATCCTCATCGGTCCCTGTTGAGGGCACGCTCTTTACTGAAATCGTCTGCGAAATCTTGGTTTGACATCATCATTGCAGCTCTGTCGATAAATACCAGCGTCACCAACATTGTTAACTTCATAACCTTGAGCAATTCCATCCGACATTCTTAACTACTACAACGTCTTAATTGCAAAAATTCCACCATCAACAATTTTGTCACCATCGTCAACTACATCACTTCCTAATTGAAACTTCCAGAATATCCCCGGTTTTGTTTACGTAAATGAGTGGATTTAAACTAATATCACTTGCAATTAACTACACCAATTTACGCTCTTTACTAAAGTTGTCTCCAAAATCTCGTTTTCACAGTATTTTTAGCTGTGCCTACAATCAATTCCATCTTCAGCAACATTGTCCCCAGCATCTACGTCATAACATTTCGCGATGTTCACCATAGACACCAGGTGAGATAAGTCAAAACCTTCATCTCTTGGGTGAAATATCTTGTCTTTGTTGTCTATATTGAATATTATTGCAGGTTGAATACGCACTTCGTAACTTCCTCATAAAATATGCAAAAAATTAATCGAGAAAAAAAAATCGGATGTAGAAAAAATCTTCGGGAGGTCCACTCGGACCCATCCTTCATAATGCAACACATGTGCCAGTGCAACGAATGGGCCTTCCCATCTGCGCTAGGCGAATCTCACTAACATACAAATTATCTTTGGTCTTCTCACGAACAGATCATCACTCACTTATCACCAGGCACCGCTTCTACTACCACCAAGTAACCACTATCAGTCTCATTCCTTGTGTTCCACCAGTCACTACTAGTAGATCTCGAATGTTGAGGGATTGATAATCTCAAATAGGCAAGTCTTGTTAATGCGATAAGCACGAAATTGTGTTATGTTAAAAAATATAATGAAATATAAATTTAAAAATTTCCATTACGCATAAAAAATAAGGGCTTACTATAATTTAAAATCTTTTATAATAGTCCAAGAAACGTTTCCTAGATGTTACATGGATACAAAAGTATAGTGAGTTCAAGATTAAAATGAAATCGCCATTTCTTTGGGTATTGTAGTCAGAGATTAAAAGTTTCTTCGGAAACATTCGAGAATCATACTTCCGATTATTTCCCACTATTTATATAATACTTTTATCCTGCATGAACATGATAAGCACGAACATGATAAGCTTTAATTCATAACTTTGAAAAGTCCGGAAGAGAAAGAAAGTAAATTGTGAAGGTATAAGAATTTTATCTTTCAAATGAGTGTCAACTTACAAAACAAGTGTAAAAAATTCCGCTCGAATGACTCCAAGATGACTGACATCTCATTCATAGTTTACAATTTTTATATACATCGGTCTATTCAATAAAGAATGGCGCAAATTCCGGAATCGACTACAACTCAATATCCTTAAGTGTTATTAGATCTTACCAACTTCATTACCGCAATGTCTCTGATCGGTTTGTGGATCGGTTGACAGTCTGGTATCAGTTTTCACCAAGCCTTATGGAGTGGATTCTTGAAAGACCCTTGCGGAAAACCAGCGACAAAGGTTTGTCTGAAATTTCAGAATTCAATTACTAACTCGTGGTGCAGCAAATTACTCAGAGAATCTTTGCTTGTATTTGTACTTGTTGGGTGTAAATGATGAAACTGAATTGTATTCCCGTCAAAATGGGACAAATTTCACGACAAACATGTGACTGTAGCAAGGGGTATGAATTTATTTTTACATCTCTATTTAATAAAGGATTAAATTTTTCATTGTTCGAATTTGTAGTGCATAAAATTATTTTCAATGACATTCCTTCAACTTCTTTAAGAATGTGAAAATTGTTAACTAGAAGTTGAAAATTGGATAATTGAAACAGGTATCCAGCTGTATATTTCATTAACGACAATGTGATTAGAAAGACTTGTGACCAGCATTTTTCGTGATGTAGACTTAAATTTCGAATTTGTGATATGAAAACCCGTTTACTCCAAACAAAAAATTGAATTGTTAAATATTTCTGAAACTTCTAAGCTGATTACGTATCAGAATACTATCGAACTTATATCCTATGCCCAATCCCATGACATACGTCCGGCTACGTTTCGTTTTAATCAATTCATATGTGTTTGCGGATGTGAGTTCCAAAGTTTTTCTGTACGTACTTGGTTAAAGTTTTCTTCTTTATCGAATGTTTAAAAGGAAGGGATATACGATACAAATTTTCGTAAAATATATACATCAACACTACGACGCCACCAATATTTTTTTACGTATTTTTATGCTGTTTTTAAATATCACGTTTTCAGTGACATCAAATTCAATAGAAATTATGTTTTGGAATATTTCTTTAGTTAAAACATGACTACAAATTCACAAATAAATTTGATTTGCTTTCAAAATATGATTTTTTAATACTTTCAATGGGTTTTGTGGAGGATTCCTTAGAATTAATATGTTCACTTTCTTTCTGTGTTTTTCTGGTAAAAATTATTATATTGAAATTTTTTAATATTTACCACAAGATAGTTATGTTGTTGAATGGAAATGGGAGGTGGGAGTGAGATTCGAACTCGGGACTTTCTGCTTAACGCAGTGATGCGCTTACCTACTGCGCCATTCTACCATATACATTTACCTTGTGAGACCCACAGAATGTAAGACTTTTTGTTTAAGACCACCGCAATTTAAGAGATTTCTGTATACTAATTCCAACAGTGAGAGAGAAATATATTTTCTGAGAGTTCGGACTTTGCCATATTTCAAACCTTAGATCGTCAAAGATGGGCATGTTTTATATACCAGCCATCTTCTTTTTGCGTCATTTTACTTTGGGTATAAGAAAACAAAGTAAAAAGGGTGACCGACCTATGAAATATGGAATGAAACTTGAAGCATTCCATATTTGGTACTTTTCTTGTTCTTGGTACTTTTCTTGTTTATTCATAATTTAGGAATTGTAGACATTCTTCAAAGTTTCAATGATTTCTTAAAGGATTTTGAAAAAAAGTTAAGACCTTATCTTATTTGTTTTTGTTAAACGACGTACGACCGTTAATACTCATATTATTGAGGGACATCCGTATGACAACATCAATTACAGTGTTTGAGTGTATGACAGGAGAGTGTAGGATACACTGATAGTTAACATTTATCTATAGGAAGACTATTCAATTATTATTATTTCATCAAAATGTTGTATATTTTTGCAGTCGTGTTCGAATTACTTTAGTAGATCTGAAGATAATAAGAGTAGAAATAATAATTACCTAATTTATATTTGACATATAGTATTAAATAACAAAAGTCTTCGGTTCAACACTAAGTATAGTACTGTCTTTTCTCTTCGCCGATTTTTGTAATGTATGATGAATTGATTCATTTTTTATAGAAAAAGATAAATGAGTAATGAAAAATTTAAAAAAATCGAAGTTACAAATGTTTTTACTACAGATGTTTAATTACTATGGAATTATTACTTTTGATATGCGTAGCTCCTGGCGTTAGCTGCGGTTGTGAATGAGCTCTCTCTATTTTTCAGTATAATCTTTCTAATTATTTTATTTTTCGAGTTTTTTGTGATCAGTAGTTGTATTTAGATCCCAACTTTCATTGTAGTGTAAAATTATTTGTTCTGTGTGAGTGTTAAGTGAAAAAACACTAAAAACATTTCCTAAGGTTTTCAAACTCAACGGTCCATATATAAATTCATATTGTTTTCAAGTGCTTCATTCAAAGGTGTGATAAAGTTTACGTAAGTACAAACGGAATCATAAATTCAACTTCTTGGTGCATTAAAATTAATTA
>NNCF01126189.1:1219655-1254904 GCA_002313205.1 Laupala kohalensis
AATTAAAAAATGTTACGAATACAAATTTCTTAGGTCTGCATATTCAAGACAACCTCAAATAAAATTGTCACGTTGACAATCTTAATTCCCAATTAAGCAAATTGTGTTACGCATTCCGAAACTTGGTTAACGCAGTTAGTCCACGTATTTCCCGTTGCGTTTATTTTGCAAACGTTTACTCCCATTTACGTTACGGCATTACCTTCTGGGGTAATTCCGGTCAGAGTATTCAAACTTTCAGAATTCAGAAGAGGATAGTTCGGATAATTTGTAAATCTCACCCCCGAAACTCTTGTAAACCTTTATTCAAGGAACTATATATCTTAACACTTCCCTGCATTTATATTTATGAAACGGTCTTGTTTGTTAAGACCAAATTACTGAAGTGCCTCCCTTGCTTCATAAGAAACAGTCTCATTTATTAACACAATACTCGCAATAGGAATAATATTCATCGCCGTAGAGTGTCAACCATTCTTTGCCAAAAAGGACCATATCATTTTGGAATCGTTCTATATAATTCTCTGCCCAAAAATAAAAAAGATATAATGAAATTGAATATTTTTAAATACGCGGTTAAAAACTATTTCCTGCACCAGTGCTTCTGCACTGTAAAAGAATTTATTGATTTTAATAAAAGTTAAATCCATGTTATACTTTATCATGCCATTGCTGTCTTATGATTCATATTAATTTGATTTTATGTGTACTTAACTTTGGGACGTTTGTGTACTATAATTCTGTAGCCCCATCCTTGCCCGGGTTTGTCTCCGTTTTTCCTTCTGGTAGTGGCGGATTTCTTATACAGGTTCTCTAGGCTTTGTCTAGGGGTGTGTTTGTTTAAACAATAAATCGTGAATTTAGTGTTTTTTCAACTCTTATGATTTTTAAACTCTATACTCATAATAATCTATAGTTCGATAATAACTTGTAGATGTAAATTTACACACATATTTGCGTTAAATTAGAAACATATTGACATTATATATGTATTATAACTCGCAGCTAACTTTTTATCTTATCTAGGAACTTTTGCTGAAATTTTTGAATCCGCCTCTGCCTTAGGGCCCTTGTTCGGAATTGATGGGATGGTCCCTTGCTTGCTTCCGGAGAGTAAATTAGTTTATTGTCCTCCACGTGGTCATACGCAGTCTGTACTGTTTTTTGACAATTAATTTATTATTATGATATTCCCATATTACATCATGTCAAAGCAAAAGCACTGAAAAGAATCTTAGCAGTGACATCTATGACTGGGATTTTCCGAACCCGTCTAGATTTGAGATGGAGTGACAGCCACGCCATCTGTCGCGTGTTGGCGGAAGCAGCCGCCGCGCGGTGGTGTTAACGGGATTACTGGCGCCGCTCCAATCGGATTAAGGATTTGATCTTTGCGGAGGCTCTGCCGTTCAGGAGGTCCCCAAATGATACACAGCTGTCACGCAGAATCACTGATTTTGTTATTGTTTGATGATTTAGACCGAAGAGCGGTGGCGGTTGCTGTGTATTACTCAATGGAGAAATTTTTCACGGATGAATGAGGGAATCTTAAAATTTTAATTTATCCAATAATAGTTTACTTAACATTCAAAAGATTTTTATATGCTCGCTACATAATAACCTCACGCTTTTGCCAGTATGTGTTTTTTTTATATTTATGAAAATATTATTTTAGGATCGCTCTTATGACCTATTTGGAGTTTTAAGTGGAAAAATGTCCTCAGTTATTTATTAGTCAAGTTGTAAACGACTGTTGCATTGACGTCCATCTTACTACCATTTAGACAGAAGTATTGACGTGTTTTTGAGTGATTTCATTCTGAATGTTTTCTTTATTTTAATAAATTTAAATATTTTGTATAATTATATGGTGTAATGTTTGACATTTGACAGTAACTATTATGATATGATATTCTGAACTGACAACTGGAATTATAATATTATATTCTGAAAGAATAATTTGGAAAACGTATAAAACGGAAGTTTATATTGACACTTAATGTTAGGGTACGTCCTTACAATATTGGTGAATCTAGAACTTCGTATCATTTTTTTAAGTCTTTGATCATATCAAATTTGTCTACAATAATAGGTCATTTTACTATCACTGATCTTTTTCAAATTTTTTCAATAAAGTAAAAGTGTTGGTTCAGACTACAATATTACAAACATTTAATTATTTTACTCTCATAATTCCGCCTGATCTATTTCAAAAATCCTTGATATGTTTTCGTTTGTTATTGTGGTAGCAGATTATGTGACCATAAAATATTCTACATAATGATACAGCTTACCCGTGTGTTATATGAAGGTTAATTTTTAATCATAACTGTCGTTATATTTACTAGAATGTGAGGTACAATAAATTTCGAAAGAATTTTTTTCATTTTAGCAATATCAGAAATTGCCACTGATACATCTTTTCAAGAAACGTTGCTTTAATTGTGTCGCCAACTGTAGTAAAATATAGCATATTTTTATACTTTATACAAACTTAATTATTTGATTTGTGCGTGATGTCTAAAGTTTGGTTAAATCTTCTTGCACTGTGAAGGAGAGGTCGGTTCAACATCCCTATTGATGCCGGGACTATTGATCCCTGGGTACGCGCTGTACACATTTCATTTGAGTAGCCCTAAGATTTAATTATGGCCGTCGCATCTGCTGCTTACTGGAGTAACCATTGAGTTTGTTCACACTCCTATCTTTTAACTAACCACTCACTCACACAAAATTATTTGATCTACTACATACGTAGAAAAGTATAAATATGCTAACTACATTTATATCTAATTGCAATTGGAATGTGGTGTGATGACCTGTGAATTATTGGAATGAAATGAACGTTTTGCATCCTTTCCTTATTGCACGCTACCTCTTAATCAGAAAGTGCGGAAATAAAGCAATTGTACTCCTCATGATGATGCAAACCAATATATTACAACTAAGTTAATGGTGTAGAACACCAATTATCCAGAGCAATCTGGATCGGACCCGTTCCAGATAATCAACTATCCGGATAGTTGATTTTTTTCCCTAAAAAGCTACTTTTAAAGAAAAATCACTAAGAAGCATCGTATTCCTAAGGGAAAAAATTAATAAAACAATTTAATGATACTATTGACAGTGCCTGCGGCTTGCGTAAACAACGTAGCTGGTGGGAGGTAACGCCGTTAAATTCGCAGGCATCTATAGCTACACTAGATGCTCAATAGGATGGATTGCATACTATGTTAATTTCTTTTAAATCTTCAGTTTTTTTATTCCATCGATCTGGGTAATTGTGTATCCGGATGACGAATTCGGATAATTGGAGTTTTATGGTACTTGAAAAATAGGGACCTTTCTAATACTGCAATTGAACGGCAGTACTAAAGACAATGCTTTACTCGATGGTAAAAGTTATATTGACGTAAGTTAAGGATTAAAATTTTAAAAACATATTTCCTAAACCAGGGTGACACTGACTACTTAGTTGAGCATTCAAAACTTTCCACAATCTCTTCTCTACTGTTCTGTTAATCTTTTGTAATTTGCAATGATGAAATATTTTATGTAAGCTAGCAATTGTTTACATTTTAACTCGCTTTGTATTCTTACTTATGTAAATATTCCATTAAATTATTCGTAAAAATCTAACTAGTAAACATTAATAAAACCTAAATGTAAGTCTTGTCAAACGCAATAAAGTAAACCACACCACAATTTATAAAACAATGAAGAGTTCCATAACACTCAAAAAAGTTTCTCCGAAATTTTTAATCTCAGATGTGTATAGCCTGAGAAAATTCAGCTAATTTCCAAGATAGACCCTTGACGCTAAATCGTTTTTCGCGAACAATAATTAAACTAATTATCGTCTCCAGTGCCTTTACTCAGCTCTCGATGTTCAGATGACCAGTCAAAGAAAGTGGGATTCTTTTGAAGCTAATCAACGTTGGATATCGGCACGAAATTCTTGCGTGAGTTTCGCTGTCGATCAATAGAAATGCGTTTGGTGCAGGAGCGCACGGCTTCTATCTTCAAAGCGATTAGTGAAGCAAAGGCTGGTGAGGCCGAGATCAGAATCTCGTTGTATTGGTATCGTGTTCAGAAATTGAGGAAGCATTTGATTAAAATCTCCAGATAAAAATCAAATATCCGACTCTTATTTGAAAGGTCAATTTTATTCATAAAGCTTTCTTGACCACTGTGTTCAGTGGGCGGAGATAATTCTACTATATTCTTGAAATGATAACATTAAATGCAGATTTCTCCTATGTAAAGCGTGATTGTGAGTCGTTTATTTTTGAAGAGTGATCCATATGCCATGAGTAAATTTTTTGAACAATAGTTTTTCACGAGTTTTTTTTTCTTTGCGTCATTTTATGCGTAGAGATATTACAATGGTGCTCCATCAATCATATGTCATTGAACGTCTTCACTCTACCTCTCCTGGTTATCTGAAAATATTAAATGTTAAATCCGCCTCTACAGGCTCTTGATCGGATTTGATGGGACGGTCCCTTGCGTACTTCCGGAGAGTAAATTAGCTTATTTTCCTCCACGTGGTTATTCGCAGTTTGTAACAGCTTTTTTGAAAATAAAGTTTGTTAAGGTGAGGAGCGCTGCTCTTGGAAAAATTGATTCCTTATGAATGTGTAAACAAAAATCTGTATTAATAAATTATTTATTTGTATGTCAATTCAGTGTACTTACTGTTCTATTGCAAAATGTTTCTACATTTTCATTTACAACACATCAATTTTTACAATACACCCTTTTACAACACCTCAATATTTACGGCGCGTTTTTTATATTCATATGAGTGACAATGTAAATGAAATAGAAATAACTTTCATTCGCGAATGTTGGGAAATATTCAAAATACGGGTAGTCTACGCTCACTTCTAGATATTTTCTAACAATTTGTGGATACGCAAGGCAGTTGTTGATATACACCCACACGTAAAGATTGTCATACCTGAAACACCGAAAAAGTAGTGTTCTTTCACAGGTGACACAAAAATTAGTGACGTTGAATGAGAATTGAATCACTACTATATATTATAACCTGATTGTTTCTGTTTTATTTGTAAAATACCAGATTTGTATAACTCTTTTACTTAGTACGATCTTGGGGAGTAATCATGCACACAAACAAAATTATTTATATGTATTTTGCATTGATTCGTTATGAATTACATACTTCTATGGGTTAATGGTTTGTATTAAATTTGAATTTTAGTGTATTGACTTAAAATGACCGTTTTTATAGTTAAAGTAAACGCGTATAACCCTCACTCTGTTTATCTGATGACGTGACGGTTGAATGGGAATATTTAATAAAAATTTGAATATGAAATAGAAATCTTTTCTTAGAAAGCTCTTATTACGATATTACGATATTTCTAGGTGTTATTTCAAAGACTGTGAGTGACTGGAGCATTTTCCTCGCATCTCGTCTAATCGGTGGAAAAAGCTGACTTGTTTGTTATTCAGTTACCCCTCATATACCTGGATCATATAATTACCCCCTCATATACCTGGATATTCTCGAAAATATTCTGATCATAGTAGATAAGCAATACGAAATGAGTTATCCCGAAATGAGTTAAGTGCAAAATGTACAACCTTTAATTACAAAAAAGTCACTATTGTGAGCACGCTCTTCCCCAATCCACTCCCAACAGCTTTCACAACACACAGATGCTTCTTTATAATAATGTTTATATACGAAATTGGCATAATGTAAAATTTGTCTTAGATGTTTCAATTAATTTTTGAGTTTTCGATTTTTCTGACTTAAATAGCAATGTGAAATGCTTTTGTAAAATGGTGTCTGTATAGTAATTTTGATAGATTTCATCAGTTTTCTTCATTAAATCACAAGACTGTGTGCTAGACGATATTCAAAGTGAAAACTATTCATTGTGCAATAACAAGCCGACTATCGTCTGAGAAAAACCCGTTCTAGAAAATGTTATCTATTTTTTTAATTATTTGCTTTCTTACGATATTTTTCAATAACAAAACCCCAAAAAGCAAGAATATTTGTGTTTTTGATGAACGTATGACTGGATACCTGGTCATATCCCTAACGTGGTCGATGTAGCGAAGTTGAAATTCCTTGTCTGCTCCTCCAAAACATAACGGAGTAAAAAATCATAACTTTTCGAAAACGTAATCTAAAAACTTGACCGATATCGCAAGTTACATACTTGAATTCAAAATGTAAATTAAAAATTGAGTGTCAAAGTATTTAGAATGTTAGGTGAACAAATTGCCTTTTCCTTCGACCCTAGTACGATATGCTTTTATTTATTGTTGTATTGGACCGTAAAGATTTTTTTTTCACATATACAGCTTTTTGTAGTAATTTATTTATTTTGGTATGAAAAACCACCACTATTTTCTTAGTTATACTATTTCAATCTACATTAATTCTGCGTCATATGTGTAATTCAATGTACTTGCTTCGAGGTCGTTTTATTTAAAAATACAGATTATAATTCACGTATTCTGGAATCAAATGATATAAGTTGAGTAAAATACTAAAATATTGTTATTAAGAAAGAGGCAGAGGAATTAAGTGTCGAGTTACTATTTCTCAACATATGAAACTCGAAGAGAATTATAATTATAATGTCTGTATGATTTCTTTTTATATAAACCCTACGAACAAAATAATAAACAATGATGCCAATAGATAATTGAAAATGTCCATAAACGAACCCTTAGTCAGTATAAACCAACTGTTTTGATGAGCAAGGCATTTGAAACTGTTAGAAAATGATGATTTTATTGTTCAGGGCTATGAAATGTTATAGGTTCATTTACGTCTTACAAATTCACCCCATGTTCGTTTTCATTTCATTATGTTTCGAAGCTGATTGTTTGTTCGGACAGCAGGAATTCTTATCAGAATGTTGTTCCACGCTTATGCGTGCAAGGTAAACTTTTTCTCCGAGTTCACTGGTAAACACAGGAAGCAAGAGCGTGGGTTTGTTTGACCATGCTTTAATCAAGATATTGTAGCATGATTGTTTTTGTGATCACGGGAGTTTGAGAGTTTATTAAATTGGTCCAAAAATACCTTCATGAAGTATCCGTGCAATACTGGCAAATATACCTAAAATTATTTTGTAAAAGGGATCACTCTCACCTGAAAAGTTTTTTGTTGTTGCGTAATTTTGTAAAATATTAGAAAAGTATACTGGATATTTTTCATCTTGTAATTTTTATTTCAATAGAATGAAGCATGGTTATGTAGTTTAACTATGTTAATTACAAACCTGCAGAAATCAATTTATTAAATATTTCCTTTGTATTTACATGCTTCCTTGTTTTTACAAGACAGTGTAACTGGCGTAATTTAAGACACAAAGTTCATTTTCATTTCTGGTTTTAGAACATTTAACTTCTCCGGTACTAAACTACATTTGTTCATAAATATTTTTTGTTTAAGAACAATAATTTGTCTTTATTTGATCTGTAAAGTTAAATGTATGAGGCAAAACCAGACCTTAAACATTGAGTACCACTAAATTGGTCGGTGGTATATCAAAATTCGACTTAATTCTAGAATAACATCTTTTATTCTGTTGAATATATCTTCAAGAATTCACAGTTTGTATTTTTATATATAATGTATGTATGTGTGTGTGTGTTACGCACAAAACCCGAATTCGGCCATTGTACGTAGAAAGGACCAAAGCTAGTCTTGGACGTTCACGTTTTGCCAGAACTAGTTTTGAGCGTTTTCAAAGTGCTCAGTACTAGTTCTGGCAAAGGAGAATCGTCCAAAACTACTTATGTTCTAACAATAATAAAACTTCTTATACTCGATGCCAATGCTTTTTTTTGTATTTAGTAAGGATCAAATGTTGTTTTCGTATAAGTGGCATAAGGGAAAATAGTAATTACGCGCTTTTGAGTGTTTTTATGTTCGGATTGGTAGAAAAGTATTCACCCCGAGTATATTACAAGCTTTTATTTAACCTGCTCCGTTCCTACGTATGTATGTATGTATGTATGTATGTATGTATGTATGTGTGTGCAGTTTGCATGACAATATATTGTGGTACCATTTTAGGGAAATCTACTCTAAGAGGTATGTATGTATTTATGTTGTCCTTTTTATTCCAAATTCTTAATTTTATTTTTCGGCCACGTCCAAGTAATTTTACAGATGTGTGTAGTTTGCATGACAAAAGATGATTATGATACGATTTTACGAAAATTTATCTATAAGCGGGTTGAAATGGGGGTATGTATGTGAGCATCCATAACTCCAGAATGCTTGAAGCAATTTGAATCAAACGTGGTACACTGACGACTGGCTATCTGACAACAAGCACCGTGGGGATAAGGCAACCCTGGTACTTCCAGGGACGGGGTGGGAGAAGGGCGGCATGTAAAAAAATTGAAAAAAATGTTTGATTGGAAACTATAGTTTTCAGTACTGTAGAGATGGATAAGGGCAACTCCATTCATTCGCAGGGGAAATAATACGCTCCTAGCACCCATAAAGGAGGGGGGTGGAAATACGGTGGCAAGTTAAAATAATAAAAAACGATATTTGTGTGGAATACATCCTTTTTGGTACCGTTGAATTGAAGAGTGTCACTCTCAATGCAACTGCGCCCACAGTCACCATTCACGAGGGACTTACAACCATGTGTTAGGGGGTGAGAAGAAGATGAAATGTAACATATACAAAATGGTCGCTATTAGTTTTAAGATCTTAGTTTTAGGGGTCTCTGACACCAGTAGTGATATTTACGATGACACCAATGTCCACGATCAGACACTATATACTCATAGTACCCCTTGGGAAGGGAATGCAACGTAAAATTTTAAATATTGAGGATACTTTCAGACGTTATACAGTTGAATTAGTATTTATGTCGCTCGGCCATATTGATTTCTAAATTAATGTTTCATATTTTAAAATTATCTATGTCTATGCACCTTCTAAGCTCTTCCACTTATGATAAATGATCAAGAAAGGATATTTTTTATAGTTTTACATTTTTCTTTTTCAATTTTTAGTACAGTACTTTGTAAATAAGAACTTGTTTTAGAAAAAAGTTTTTATAAGTTTATTTTATTGAAATATTATATTGAATTTCATTTTACTCGATGTACCGGGTCAGAATGTTGTACTTTCACATGTGGGACTTCAGAGACCCACATCGCTTATTCGTCAAGCTAATGACGTTCATGACAATCATTTTGTTGCATTATTTAGATAATTCTATTTTTAATTCTTTTATAATTGATATTACAGAATAAAAATTGTTCTGATCATTTATAAATTGAAATACATTATTCTGATTAAATTAATTAACATAGCAATGACTCACATTGATGCATTGAGAGCGTCCATCTCACGAACTAATTGAGATATGTCGTATAAAATTATTATAGGTGAGGTGTTGACAGAGGTTGTTCAAAATATAATTAAATAATCAATGATATTGTAACTTCCCTTTTATCTTTTGTATAGCATTCTCTTGTACCTTTCACCTCCTTCACATCACTTCATTAGTTAATCACCCCGTATTTCACAAATCTTATCATTTACCCTACCTGAAGTTCTCTCTTTCCTTTTCAATCTTTTTAACCTTTCTACTTATTTTAATGCATTTTAAAACTTTGATTCTGTAATATTATATTTGTTTCAGCGCTGATGATGCTCAGTAAGCAAACGAAAAAGCTTTTTGCCTATTAAAATATTGACGGAGTAGACAATATTATTTAATTATATTTTGAGATTTGTCTGTACATAAACATTGTAATTAGATTATCTAATAACGGAATTTAGATTTTTTTACCACATTCTTTAATGGTCGCAAAGGGGCATAAATCTCAGGTTTTTGTCGTTCGCCTTGACGGCATTTTTCTTTATTTTTACTGAATCTCGTGAACTAATTTGATATATCATCTCGACTTTTGTAAGTATAGATTGAGAAATAAAAGATCGATAAAATAATTTCTAGAATTTTCCATTATATTTTAATTGTGTTTGAATTGTATTGTAGTCTCACCGTGAAAGAATGTTTTTAAAAATTCTTATTTAAAAGAGGTGAATTAGTGTGAAATGTTTTTTTAATTGTTGCGGTGTCTCAGGTATGAATAAAGATATCATTTCGATTTTTGTACGCCAACGATTTGTTTTTGTGAATACTAAATTATAAAAAAGGGTCAACCGTATCTGAGCAACAAAAACGTTCATGTTATTTAAACGGCATTGGCTGATCACCTCAGCAACCCTGAAATCTACTTGTTTGATGCAAATATGTAATTTTCAATTATTTTTTCGTTTCATGTCGTTCCACTCGGGATAAAGAAGTGTGTCATGACCATGGGGACTAAATTAAGACTTAAACGATATCAGGGGTGACACCTTACATCTCAGCGACGACAAAATATGTGAATTTGTCATTTTCGCTAATTTTTATATGACGTCCCCTTCCCTAGGGTTGATGGGGTGAACGGGGGATGATCATGGACTTATGCGGAATCGGGGATGTAACTATTCATTTCAGTGACCCCGAAAGTAATGTATTGAACACCAATATTGGTCGTTTCCGCTTATTTTTAAATTTCATCCTCTTCCCATCCCCAGGGGATGCTAGGAGTGTTTTTCTACCTACTGAAGCTGATATTTAATTTAAATTATACTAGAATATCATTATTAAACTCAGCGATGTCGAAATTTGAAAATTGAACTCTTCTATATCATTGTCTATAACTTTAATACAGCATCTCCTTCCGTAGGGACTTAGAAGGGTTGATCGTGGACTTGAATGTCATCAAGAATGTTAGTACAAGTTTCAGCTGCCCTGATAACTATGGTCCCAACACTATAAGCGGTCATTTCCGATGACTTTTATATTTTCTCCTTCTCGCCCCCTAGACGTAAAGTTTGCATTCGTTCGTATGGGGTGATCGGTGATTTAAGCGGCATGAAAAGTATTACTCTTCACTTCGTCATCCTCAAAAAATGTAGTCTTTACCAATATCGGTTTCCGATTATTTTTAAATATAAACCCCTTCCCACCCTTCCCTAGGGATGTAAGTAATGTGCTACCAACACAATGTTTGTAGCCAGGTAGTCAATTATCGCTGTACCAAGTTTTGTTAAAATTCTTCAGGCAGTCCAGAGTTATAGTGCGTCATACATGGATCTAATGTTATATACGTAGATAGATAAGAATTGTGGAAGAAATAAATTATTGTGTTTTATTAATATTCCATCTCAGTTCACAAGAAGGTTAATGTAAAAATCGTGCACATATATCATAGAAATGTAAATCCCAGTATTGGAAACACCACACTGTGGAAATGTGACACAAGTATAAATGTCTCATCTCGTAATGGACATATTAACCACAGCAAATTCTCTAGAAATTATATCCGCTTAAAGTACACGAAATTTCATTATTGTTAAAATGTTCAATACTAGTTACGTCCTTCAAAACTAGTTCTTGCTATACGTAAACGACCAAAAAACGTCTGGCGAAAATGCATCTGCCAAAATTAGTTTTGGTCGTTTTTCTTCGTCCAATGGCCGAATGGGATTACATTACGTCCCCAAATATTGTTTTACGTGCACGAATTTCAAACCCAATATGTGTAACTGTTGCTATTATGAACATGTAGTATCCCGAGAATAAAAAAACTTGTGTAATAAAGTTTAAAATTAATTAATAATTCATTTCATTTTATTAGCTAAGACCAGCTTACCTCATAGCCAATAAAAAGGAAGGCAATATCTCTTCGGAATTCGAAAAGCATTCCATATTGTCCGGAAAGCAAATCATGTGCACTATTAAATTTCATTCAATTCCTAACATCCTCAAATTAAAAACGAAAGCTCTTAGACTATTGGAAGTTCGTGGACAAATTGCTATCGAGAAATAAAAAGCTGGATTTCAAAACGTTTTTCGTAGGGCTCTCGATGGAAAAAGCAGTCCCCAGCCATGAAAATGGATGCCGAAGCGTTTTGCATTATTTAGCATCTGATATCACATCTCATTAGCATTGGTATAAGCAAGTTTGCATGAAAAGTATTCGCGCAGGGAAATGAATTTTCCGCAAAATAATAATGCCTATAGATACTACGCACTTCCGAATTAAATTGACTGAAGGGATGAACTGACTGGACTCTTCAAGAGAAGCGCATACAAGTGGGAATTCACTGCACAGCAGCTGAGGTAGTAAATATGGATCCCTGAGGGAACCCAACAGAATATTTCGCTCAATTCTTTTGTCTCTTTTGTACGTACTTTCATTTCTTTCGTTTTCAATTTTTAATATCAATTTCCAATAATAATTTTTTAATACTTTTTCGATTTGGGAGTGTTTTATGCATACTTTAAATAAAACTTTTATCCATTTGCACCAGTAAAACACAGTAAAATCAAAACGTTTATTTCTTAATGTCAAAGAGATATTGTAATGTATTCATAAAATGTACTGTTTATTTTTCGATGTTTTATGAAGTCTTGTCAAAGGGGTTTCGGTACTGTGTATCAAATAACAGTTGAACTGTTTAAGACGATCGCAACTCAGAGAACAGCTGAGTAATAAAGACGAACTAGTAACTTTGAGGTTTTTGGAATAGTCATAAAATATTGTTTTCCTCAGGGAATTAAAATGTCTTCAGTGTTTGTAACACTGGTCTCACTTTCTATGAATCATGAAACTCTGGTTCGAATTCTGCCAGGATGTTTTTTTCATAATTAGGCAAATCATCTCAAAAACAATACAGAGTAATAAAATATTCAATTGGAAAATACAAAAAAATAATTTACTTCGTATTGCCTCTTAACATGCTTTTACCGCTATTGCCCCCCTCGATTCATGTGATTAAAACTTGCTTAAAGTTTCTTAAAGTCTCCTTGAAGGCTGTTGCAAGTGCATTGAAAGGTAAAAATACTTTAAGGAGAACAAAATAAAAACTTTGTTGCATCATGGAAGATGTGATGCGAATAAAAACTCCACTGGTCACGACCGATGTGTCCGTAAGTGATCAGAAAAGGCGTTTGCAATGACGTCATTTCCCCTCCATTTCACTCCATGAGGGAGAAATGTCTGCTTGATTCATAATCACGACGTACAGGATCAGAAAATACTTTTTGGTGTGTACATTTATATTCCTGCTCTCTTCTAACACAATAAATATTTCTTCTTACATCACATTTTTTCTCGCCGTTGCCCATCCTCGCTTAGAAGGCCATTGCGAATGACTTACTGCGGAACGAGATGACAATGTTTATGATCATCAATATATATGATCAAAGACAACAAGACGTCAAATAATCAAAGGAAACAAAAGACGTGCAGATACTAGAAGTAAAATAACAAAACAATTTCTTTATGACTTCTTCCTACAATAATTAATCAGTTGACGATGGAAAACAGTAATTTAAACATATAAACACCATGGGAGCGAATGTTTTAAGAGAATATTTCAAAGCGCTTTTTTATAAAACGGAGCAGATGAAATCAGCGTGGACTTACAAATAATGTAAATATTTAGATAAAGATTTACAAATATTTCACCAAGCACAGACTTCTAAGGAATACAATTAAAGAATTGCTATTTGACATGATTTAAAATGTGTGCACTTCGGAATAATAGCCTTCCCATTAATTTTAACCGCTTTTTAACATCAATTAAAGAACGCATCGATTGATTATTAGTATCGTTTGAGTAATATTGTATATAAATTTAAAACTATATTAAGAAGTATGTTAAACAACTTTAAATATAAAGTGAAATATGATGACTACTAAATCCGATTAAACCTCTTAGTATTCGTTGGTTGTATTTTCTATACGAGGCCTATCTCCACTAAAACAATTACGCACTCCATTACAAAATAATTTCCCCCCAACGAAGTCACCCTTCTGTGAAACAAAAGCCCTCACACTTTAAATTTACGCGATGCAACCCCTCGGTCTCCGTATTTAGCACGCAACCCTCCCCTCACTGCGACACCAGTAACAGTGTTTCAGCCGCAGCTAATCTAGGGGTGGGTCTCATTGGCACGCTGTGAAGGCTTGTAAAACATAAGCAATACGATACAGTGGCTGGCATGATCGTCGTGAGTTGTTTATTATTATGAACATTGTTCTCCAACATACAGAATTGATAATGAATATGAAACAGTTAAAAGAGTCAGCTTCATACCAGGCTTTGAGTTTTAGATCAAAATTACACAGCTTTCACTCAAAAACTTACTTCCATCCAATTTCCTTCTACCCCAGAGGCAATTAATTTCTTGAATAACATGAAAAAAAAACATTCTAATCGTGCAACTAATAAAACAAATTAAATAAAGTATGAAATAAATAAATAATACAACTTTTTCGCAAGGAAGCAATTAAGATAGTGGGAATACTACTTTACTGTGAAATCGGGGTTGGTTAATGTCACGAAAGCATCTTATACATACAAACGAAAACAGACGGTGTAGGGATACCAAACTTATGAGGACACTGCGCCAAAATTGAATTCAATCGTTACGATTATACTCATAAAATATAAAATTATGTTATAAGCATATGATAGATAATAACAATTAAAAATTGCTATTCTGTAGTTAAGGTACACTATTTTTACGTTACCATGAAAAGTGTAGTTAGTTCTATTTGTATCCACAACATATGTGTAATTTTCTTCTTTTGACAATTTGTGAATATCCATACGTTTTAGAGGTTTTTTTGTATATTATGTATTCAGAATGTATAGGAGTACAGTAAACTCGTTTTTTTAGAAGTACACCAATATATTTCTGAAAAGATGAATCTGGAGAATCTACCACGAATCTTTAATATTGAAACAGATTTTATATAGTTTCCTATTCACAGTTTGAAGGTCTAAGAAAATAATTCAAGTAGCAAAGCAATTATAATGAATAATCTGAAAGATTTGTATGTACTACTGAAATGAAACAAAACTATAAAGAATATTTCAAAGCCGACAGACTTACACGTAACGTTTCATTTTAAGACGATTACCGTCGTCTCACTCTCTACTTTTGGTTGTCTTGAAACGTCGTTGCGTGACGAAATAATCTGATTCACTACTCAGAGAGAAGAAAGGTTAATGTGACGGTGGAAACAAAAGATCAAGATATGTCTTGAATATGGAAAAGTCATGTCTGTTACCGTAAGTGAGGAGAATACTCGCTCTGCTTATACCGCCCATGCTTTCGCGTCCTAATGTAATTCTACTAATGGGTCCGAGGAATGATTTCGCAATCCGCAGAAATCTGGAGAAGAGAAAGAGTATTTTTAAAATAATTAGGAAACTGACGTGAATTTGAATCTTTAATCTGATAGCTTATTCGAAGTTCATTGAAGTCTTTGCAAGATGTGATTGGTGGGTATCATTTACCATTAAACAAGTTTTAAAAAATCATTTTAATGTGTAGTATGTGGTATTACAATTAGTGAAAAGATAAAAAAAAATTTTTGACGATATTCCATTTTAGGCAATTGTTTTCATGTCATGGGAAAAAAGGGTAGTTACAAATATTATCAACTTTTAGGATCTTCCAGACTTAAAAAATATATTTCATTCACAATGTTTCTGCACTTGTTTGTAACTTCGTCAGATGATTCATAAATTTTACGTACATGTTACTAGTAAATAGTACTTGTATAGTACATGTTACTCGTAATAGTCCATGTTGCTAGGAAGCGGTTCTATTTATGTATCTGACGAAGTCGCAAACCAAATGACGAGACACTGTGAGTGAAATATATTATAAGCCTGAAAAAGGTCGTAAAAGTTATTAATTTAATTGTATATTTACAACAGACGTAGTTAGAAAAAGTAACCATTTTTGAAATAATACTGGTATGTGGTTTATTTCTGAATGTTGGGTCGTCAAAGAAAGAAAGAACACCTGATACATTTTAATTTCGAAATAGTGCAATCGAAACTCACAATTGAGAAGCTAGTTTTCCAATCGTATTTTTGCAATCATATTCATGCTCCCGTACTTGAGTTTTATTGTTCTGAATTTTTTAAATTAATCCCGTTGTCTTGGACTTCTTCAATCAAGGACACGTAAAAATATAAAGGTGTGGAAACTGATCATTTACAATCCAAGCGTGTTTGAAAATAATCTTATATTTTCGACTAATTGTTATTCCTCTACTAAAAATCCACTGAGAACAGGATGTCGACGTCCAAATGTTTTTGACACAAGGTTTCCTTGCTGTAAATGTAATTCCAGTGTTGCACCTTATACAGTGTTGACAAGAGATAGCGGGAAGGAGATAACAAATTCCTTTTCTGATCTCTACTACTGCGTCCCACCGACTTCCGTGTTAACGAACTAACGAGCTAGAGGTAGCATCAAACAAAAGTACTAAAGACAAAGCAATCTATTTTAGTTTTGATTTTATAAAATATCATATTAGGGAAATAAAAATAATAATGGTACAGGAAAGTATATAACATATGTAATGTAGTTATTTTTACGATTTTTTGTGGAATACTTCGCAATGCTATTTAACAATACTGTTCTCGGTACCAATTGCTTCACTAATAGTAAATATAATGCACTACGTCCGTGTACATCATACAGAATGTCAGTTCGCTCGCTCTGAAATTACCTGTCTTCACAGGCGTCGAACACTGTGTGCTCTGTTACCCGTACGTGCGTACTTCGATATCGTTGCAAAACTTTTATCAATTGCAGTTGCATACTACATATATTAAACCTTTGATTATATATCTAATTATATTTATTTTCCGTGTACGTATATTATAAATGTTAAATAGTTGGGGAAAATAATGAGGATGTAAAAAATGTGAATTACTTCTCAATTCATGACGATGTATCGAAGCTCTACATCCCATGCAATGCCAGTGCATTTGGAAACCACAAGTTTAATGTAAATCTTAAAAATGTAGTCTTATCACTAAAATCTATACGAAGGTTCCAAATGTATCCTGACTTGACGCCTCTGTATTTACCTTTTTTTAAAACAACCCGAAACATTCCATTTGTTATGTGAAGTTTCAGCTTTCATAAGATTTTTATTAAGTAGTCAAATTGGTTTATTTATGTTTCTGATTTATAACACTGTTACCTATGCTTTTCGAGGAGATAAATGTATTAAAAAATACGTTAACTTATTTTAAAATTATCGTGCAAGATTTGACGAAGTTGTGAAAAGGTCCTCTGTACGAAACATAATATTAAATAAATGATAAATTCTTAAAGTATTAAAGTATTTTCGTCGCATTTTCCTTTATTAATAAAAAGTAGATGGTATGGATTTTTCATTCCATATTTATTCCAAACATATTCAGTGAAATTGAACTTGATAGGTCCTTTGAATAATTAATACTACCAATTATTTCTCTTAACCTATATTTGAATCGATGCATACAAAATGATACAAAATGTACTCACCTGGTGGTTGAATAATATCTCTATTTGGCCTCACTCCTCCTGCAGTGTTATATCACTCACTATTAGCAGCACAAAACGTAATGCAGTTTGCGTTTCCCCATTATTTTTTAGCTGCTTATTTTAAATTTGAGCAAGAATTTGTTTTAATTTGATATCACATTGGAACTGATTAAAATATTTTTNTTAGCTGCTTATTTTAAATTTGAGCAAGAATTTGTTTTAATTTGATATCACATTGGAACTGATTAAAATATTTTTTTTTAAGTTGCATTAACTTTATTCGAAGGTACTTTTATTACATTATATTTACAACAATTTCAATCTTCTTAAAATCATTTAATTCTTTTTCTTCCCTGTCTCCATCATTCGTCATTACAATGGAAATCATCCATCTCAAGTCTCAAGTACAATATACATTTGCAACATCTTTTCATCTTCTTTTTTTTTAATTTACCGGTCATCTTATCCCATACTCATATCTCCGCTAAATAATATTCATATCTCCGCTAGTACCAAACATAATAGTAGTACCTGTTAGTTTTTATATTTTGTAATATTTACTCCAAACAAGACTATATCAAAAACATATGATATCAATGAATTCACATTATTAACCACCTGCTGTCCTATTTTGACTAGTATTCACGAGAGAAGATGAACAACATCGCTCAGCAATGCAGTCAGATTCCATGAGCTAACTATCAAACGAAATTATTTTTAAACAAATAATAAGGAAACTCGTCATTTCATCCAAACTATTCTCAAAGATTTCATTTGTATTTCTAACATGTAAATGGAATAATCTTGTAGAATATGTAATAAATAAAATGGGAGAAAAACTTCTAATACAGAAATAAAAATGATTTCTTTTGTCGCCCTGCAGGGACATCCCTTAGGCGAAAGTAGATTTTATTTCCGACTATAGATAAATGGAATATTCTAATAAAATAGTTGAAACCCCAGATTGCGTTGCAAGATTTAGCAAATCGCAAAAGGAGGCGCGTAATAGATTTTCGTAATAACTTCTTAACAGTACTCTTCCACCAACAGTGATGATGTTGTATTAGTCCTACGTTTTGCTGAGTGGAAGAATAAGAGTTGGATCCTCCACTCCACCAAAGTGTGTGAGGTTGTTAGC
This sequence comes from Laupala kohalensis, assembly GCA_002313205.1. Taxonomy (NCBI): domain Eukaryota; kingdom Metazoa; phylum Arthropoda; class Insecta; order Orthoptera; family Trigonidiidae; genus Laupala; species Laupala kohalensis. The sequence continues at coordinate 1,238,223 of NNCF01126189.1, forward strand.
TGGGGTTTACTTCACCTACTCCAGTCCGTTGTCGGTTCGCTCCTGGACAACCCAACATATCTCCTTCCCATTTCCTTTACCCAAATAATATTTATATGTGGAACGCGGGTATGTGTAGCAATTCTAATGATCTGAATCTCTCTCTATCATACAAAATAAGATATGAAATATATGTACTTCGAACAAGTTGCCGTGCGTGCTTGTATTTAACAGAATCAGCGGGTTGAGAAGTTGTGAGTATCTTTGGGTCCCTTGCCTCCCCTGTTGCTAATCGGATGAGCAGCAGAGCAGTGGTTGGCGACGCGTTATGTACATGGGACGTAGAGCGCCGAAGACTCGGTGGAGGTGGATGGGTGCATGAATCACGTTCCACTGATAATATTGTTCCTGGTCAACCTGGTAATACGCACTATTCACTACATATTTAAGATGAATATCTTCCTAAAATATAAAGCGAACAATAATTACATTCAAGTTCCTACGTTTATATTTTTGGACCTTCTCTCGAAAATGTCTTTTATTATTTTGTTACGGAATAGATGTATTTTGGATTCAAAATGTAACCTAATATGTCCTTTACGATATAAATTTATCAAAAATGATAAAATACCTTCATAAAATGTCTACACATTGGTGTAGGATGCGAGTGAATTTTAAATATTATAATAATTTAATTATATTAAGTGTAATAGAATTATTCTACTATAAAGAAAATAAATGCACATTCTAAATTCAACCTTTATCATGAATTGCGAATTATAATAATTGACAACTTTCAATTATTAACATTGTTAATGAGCCAATCAAAGAGTCGCGGTCTCCTGGATAATGAAGGATAAATGTTTTGAATTTTCCTTTATTACCTATGACCTTTTTACCTAAATACATGGACAGTAATATTGCGAATCCTTTGTAAATCGAAAATACATGCGAATGATATGAACGATATTGACAATGCAGTCCTCACGTTACTGAAAAAGGAATGTATGTTCTCAGAGTGTAATCTTAATTCCCAAGCAATGTAGTGTATTTATCTTTGGGTTCGTCACTTTAAGATACGATGTTAGAATTTCGCTGGAACAATTTAATTTAAATTCATTCTCGGTAACATCATCATACACATGATAATACATTCGTTCTATTCTAAATATTTTTTAAAGTTAGTTAAAAATAATCCATCATTTTGCTCTGGCTCTACTTCACAGCCATCAGAAGAATTGGCTCGCTCATTCATTTATTACTAAGCCAGATGTAATAATTTTATTGATGTGTAGTTTGGTTAGATAATTTTGTTCTTCTGAAAGACTTAGATTAAAATTACGCTATATATNTATATATATATATATATATAAATTTGTTTTAATGAGACTGAGACTATTAACATAAAACCATTGTTTTACTTCGACAACAATGTTGCCAGAATTCTAATGTGAATTGTGGTCCGTGTATTGTTTTCACAAAACTGTTAGGTTAAATATCGTGACAGCTCTTGTCATTCACTTCTTGAAATGCACTTGTTTTCAATTACGTGTCGGAAATATTTATCCACAAAAGAAAGCTGACACATCGTGGACTTCAGGCAGGTAGTTGAGTCAGAAAAAATATAGTTATTTTGTTCAATACTCGCAATATTAGCACTCTTCCGACATGTAAAGAATGCTTGTAATTAAAAATTTAAATGAAATAGAATTTTATTGTCTAAACAAATGATTGCAAACTGCGTAGGACCACATGAGGCCAAGACGTTACTCTCTAGAAACAAGCAAGGGATCATCTCGTCAATTCCGATCAAATACCCTTTGGCAGATAATATTTAGAAAAAGAATTCCATTTTTGTAGGACAATTGAACAAAATACTATATCATTGCAACATTCCCCCATTTGTTCTTGAAAAAGCAGATATACTTCTGTGTTAAGTACGGGCAGTGTAGCGATTGGATTGTTGAGAGAGGATTGATATTGTATTGGAGTAAACAGTTGTTATGTATAGTGTTGATAATGAAAGCACTTGCTTTCAGAAACCGTGACTAATGACCGAAGCGCCATATATCACACGAGGCTTGTCCACTGGTGAGATGGAGTGGGGAACTCTACACTGCTGTTCCTGTGTTACAACCAATCGTCACTAGGTAGCACTGACTGCTAATTGGTATCAATGTCGGGAATAAGGTGATGGCGAAGAAGAATTTGAGATTAGAAGACGAGCAATGCAAAAGATAAAATAATTTCATCGTTTTCACCATTTAGAGAAAATGGTCATGAGGCAGTGATGTCATCGATGTGTATAAAATGCTACTCGTGAAGAGCATGAGTTCAAACCCTGCTCGATCGAACTAGGTGAGGTTTCCAGCAGGGGATTCCCTCTCCCACAAACAAATGTCCGTTCGGTACCATAAGTTCCCCAGCGATCCAACATCTCTCCTTCCCAACTCCCTTACACGAGTCCAATGGTTAGGTGGAAGAGTAGACCTCATGGCCTGAACCTCGCATAAAATAAATTAATAAATAAAATGAAATTTCTTTAAAACAATTATGTGTCACGTTATTCGTGTTGTGATTTTCTTCGGGACGAATGTGCAGTGCATTTCGATTGCATTGTACTGACGTGGTCAGCAGTTGACATTATGGCCAACCTGTAGGTAAACGCATTAAGTAAGCATAAGTCAACACAATGAATGTCATTTACTTTGGGAACATTGTGAAGTGTTTACAGGACTCAATTAATCTTGAAAATTGGGTAAATATTTTCATTCCCCGTTATACGGACAAGTAAATAATAGTTCTTGAATTATGAAATTCAAAGTGAATCATACGCATTTGGCGTGTTTGCCCTATGAACATGTATTCACAAACACGAATTAAATTCTCTTTGAAACCTACGCCAATAACAGAAACATTTGTTATCAAGTCAATATTTCGAATCGAAAACTGTTTATTTCTTCTGAAAACAAAATCCGAAGTAATGTTATCAGTGTGTTTTCATAGAACTCACAACATGCATGAGTAGAGTTTGGAGGCAAAATGCCCGTATGAGAATACATATGCTTATAGTGCTCTAATGTGCAGCAAGATAAGTTACGGGAGAATATTGCGGAAGATAGTGACAAAGTAGTGTCGAGAAAAAATAATAAGATAGTGACAAAGAGAAAGAATAATGAACGTCAAGGCCTGCTGATATCCGCGTGATGAAAATTTGTAAATCAGAGTTGTTAGGATATTATAGCAGTCACAACGGATGAAAGTTCAAGTTCACATCCATACTTCCTAATATATAAATGCGTAAAGCGAAAGTGTGTCTGTGTTTGCTACCTGATCACGACTAAACCTCTAAACCGATCGTGATGAAATTTGGCAAGGAGATAGTTTACAAGTCCAGGATGAACATAGACTAACTCGTATTGTTAAAATTAGTGATAAGAAAGATACAAATGGTTATTGATAGTAATTTCGATAAAATCTGGGGAAAAGTGAGTTATATTCGCTTACGCTAAATGGTTAGAGACAGGTGATAACTATGAATAATAACAAAAATTAACCTAAATTTTCAATAAAACGTTACAAAAATAGAAGTGTTAACATACTTCAATCTAAGAGAGTAATTTAAGAAGGAAAAAGAGAAAGCATCATCAAATTTAATGGATTATTTGTTTTGTACATTTATCAAGGATTAAAAAAAAACGTTTTTAAATCGTATAATTTTGACGAATAGTTTAGATTTTACAAGAATTTTAATGAAATTGTTCAGGGGCGTCATGCCCCGAAAGCGAAAATTCGACGGACGCGGCTCCCGCGAGATGGTGTTGTCACTGTATTATATACAGTCCAGTTTTGAATTAAATTTGTATTATTATAAATTTGAAAAATTAGAATGCTGTACATGTTTTTAGAAACCAGTTAGTAAAAGTATTTTGACCTTACAAAATAGATTTTATTTTTTCCTGAATAAAAGAAGATAAGTCAAAAGAAAAATCCCAGGTAACACCGGGTAATCAGCTCGTTATCCATAAAAACATCTGATCGTATGTAGCGAATATCATTTCTCTCCTGGGCGTCACTGTGAGCCGACGATTGCATAATAGCTCAGATATTTCTCTTCATAGAGTGATAAAATGATCTTTCTCCAAAGGTTTCTCCAAATGTTTGGAGAAATTCTGTCCCTCCTTTGGATTTGGATATCATCCAAAGCAAGGACTCTCACATCCCTATTGTTTTCTCTGCGTATGATTAATCATGAGAACATTTTTATAACAAAAGCTAACAAATTAATTTTCACTTCTGGTGTGCGGAGCCTAAGAAGTTGGGAAAGCTATAAAAATAAATTCTCTTGAAAACATGAACGTCCCGATTTATGTAGATACAGTTTATACTATCAAGGATATATAGTTTTTTCAAGAGTGAAGACAATACTTAAACATCCTATGAAACCTGAAATTACATAACAGATTAATAATTTATAATTCATACACGGAGAAAAATAAAGAGTCACTCGAACTACGAAATATTCGTACCGACTACTTTACGTGGATGGGTTTTGGAGCGTCTACTTACGTAGTCAGCACTTCTACTTTTCGTAGTTGACCGAGAGACAGCGTCCACAAGTACGGAAGGAGCGCTCCTGGCTACAGTTTCGTGCACGGAAAAGCTCGGCAAGTAGATGTGATGCTTAGCTTATATCGCCAGCACGTGCAAGCGCTTATATCGTCGTGAGATGAAAAAATATAGGTTAGAAAATGAAAAACAAATTACTTACGGTTCTTTTAAATTTATTACAAACATCTATACATAGGTAAATTTGTAAATGCTTACAAAAAAATGAAAATTATTTAATAGCATTGCTTCGTTAAAAAATAAAAACTTATTATAAATATACATAAATTGACGTATAATTCCATTCAATTCAATTGGGCTTTATTTAGACATAAAATTTTATACAATACTTTCCTTCAGTGGACATATACACCATAGATTGTAAGGAAAAAAATTCTGTGTTTAAGACTATTTTCAGGAATTTATTCCATGGTAAAACAGAAGAAGTTCTCACAAATACACTTCTCACTCAAATCTAGAAAATGAATTCAACAATATGTGACAATGCAATGACAATGGTTGTGAGAGTTCAGAGAATAATTTTTAATATGCGTCCACAAGTACTTTTTGTATCTTGTAATGCCCATTCCCTCAACTTTGAAGTAATCGAGACCTTGATTTCATCATGTTCAATCTAACAACGTGATTTGAAGTTTGCTGAAGGCCGTACTAACTGAGATCTACACCTTGATCTGACTTAGGATGATCTTTGTTGGATAAAAAATCGACAAATAATGTGATCAGGTTCTAACTGCGTTTTTATGCAAATGAAATCAACATATTTCAAGACTACCAGATCCGGTAGTAAACATTTGTGAATAATATATGATTTTACAATTAGCTCATAGTTTAATTTCACATTTAAGTGTTCCTAACATCATTGTTCGTAGGCCTACTTCATTTGTATGAACAAAAAATAGTGGTGAAAAACCATTGCACATATTTCCTCATATACGTTTCTCAGTCTGGACTAGAGAGCGGCATTAAAGCATTCTATTATTAGAGGGATGATTTTCACATGTTACTCTATATTTTGATCGTCTTCATTTTACCCAATTTCAAAAGTTTATTAAAGAAATATTTTACTAGCATTTATATAAAAGAATCTCTAATATACAAATACGGTTTTTTCGTGTGTTTTTTTTTGGGGGGGGGGAGATAAGATCAGCAAGATTTATATTCTCATTTAAAATATATATTTATTAATAAATATAAAGATAAATAGAATATTATTAACGCGAGAACAAAGCCAGCAGACCATAAATATTCTTATATAATTTGATTAGGAACTAAAGAGTTAATTTTTATGCAATTTGAAATTTAAAAATTATATTAATAAACACTCATAGTATATATTAATTATATCGGTATAATATGTAATACTGTTTGTTTTATTTACTTCCCGTTATTTCGTAACGCTCCTTATATATTTCGTCAAAGAATTTTGTAAGTTCTAAAATATATTTTTAACAACAATACTATTTTTAATGATTGAAACTGCTATAAAGCATTGAATTAAAATATAATGAAAAAAACAACTATTTATCAAACATTACTTCAAAGCAAAAAAAGACAAAAAACACGTAGCCAAGTTAATTCTTAAAACGATAAGAAATAATATAAAATAACATCCTAACGCATCAAATAGTATGCACGAATATTAAATATGACACACAGCATTCACGAATTAACAAGATAATCCGGTAAAAGGAGCAGTGGCCACTTCTGATACGTAAGCTTACGCAGCAAAATGATGCAGCGTCACCGGATGTGAGGTTACGACAAGTGCGTAAAGGTTGCGTGGGTGGAAGATTCAAGAGAAACATAACATGCACACATTCCTCTGTTCTCCTTATCAAAGAAACCTTTAAAATTACACATCTACAAACATATACTGCTTTGCATTCACACCATTGACGAACTTTAAACTACGCGCCATATACTTATTGAAATAGTAAACAAATGCGTGAATGTAGCAGATAGAAATTATTTAACTGCGTCTTTACCAAACTTTCAAGCGAAATACCGCTTATGCGGATGTAATGCATACTAATTGTACTTTACGTGCAGAAAATTTAAGCAAAATCATTGGACCAGTTTTTGAAAAATATTCAAAAATGTACTTTGACCTTCGTGTGAAGTTCTCTTTGTGTTAAAGGAAAAAGAAAATTGAAAGCACGTGCATATGTTAGAAGTAAATTCTGCCCTAATTACGTAAAATGAAAACAAAATATTTTTCCATTCGGTCTGGAGTGCTGCGCACAGACGGACGGACAGATCGGACGGACGTCCAGCCAAAAAGCACTTTTTCTGAATCAGGGGTCTCCAAAACGGATATTTTCCGCAAAAATCTCGTTTTTGAATTTTTTCACGATTACAAAAACATTTTTTTAATACTACGTATGAGAAACTAATAAGCACCTCAAATAATAGATTTCAAAAACATTACATTTAACACAATAAAAGCATGACACATTAATATTTTAGAAATGTAGCATGATTCAGTAAGTTTTCAGAAAATTACGTTTGCAGTAGTTTCTTGTATCAAGACTTGAAATAAAATTATTTACTAATTCACACAGTACTGTTAAACTCTCATCATATTTTCTTTACTTATATTAAATTAGTTTTAAGAATGTTTTTCTTTCCAGATATTATAGTGGAGACTCACAGGGAAGGTGACAATTATTATTATTAAATAAATGTCACGATTCGTGTTTAACTTGAATTTGATAAAATTTTCTAACCAACCTAGGCAATTATATTAATCACGTTTTTCACACATTTCTTCAATGCGTTTTACCTTGCGGTCAAGTAGCTTTCAAGAGACCTTACTCTCATTGTAAAGAGAGCAAGACTTCCAAAATTCGAAATTTGCTACGAAATTTTTCTCATTTGGAAACACTCGGGAAAGTTCAACAATCGAGATAAAAATTTAGTGAAGTAAATATTTTCCGAAATATTGCTCTCTAACTGTTTTTTTTTAAATAAAAGACAAAAAGCTTGAACAAAAATAACATTTTAGGAATATCGAATTCAAACACACAGATAAATAACCACTAGCACCACATCTTCGGCAAGCAAAACATGAATTTTAAGGAAAACAAAATTATAATATAAAATTAGAACTTGAGTACATCGCAATGATTGACTGAGGACTAGAGTAAGGTCTTACGGAAGCATGCAACATACTGTAAAGTAAATTGTAGAGAAGAGAAGAGTTGAAATACACATGTAATGTAATTTATTATGTTAAGAGAAAAATAAAATAAAGGTGCTCCGTAATGACATAGTTCGCAGGCAGAGTGGTTACACTGTAAGATGACCAAAAATAAAAAATAATAATTTATAGTGGTAAAATAATCTAATGGTGTGAAATAATTGAACAATGTAATATAAATTTCAATGCATTTACATTACTTAATCAAATTGAATGCCTTAAGAACAAAGATATTAAACTAACAGCAAATATTTTATGAAAATACATCTATGAAAAGTGATAAAAGTAGATATTGATAAATATTTTGATGAATTTAAGAGGAAATACAAAAAATATTTGAATATTGCAGAAAAAAATTATTTTCAATACATAATATATATGTTTCCAGCAAAGTGGAAAGTAAGAGCATTGTAAACAATTCTTAGACAATATTTTCAATGCCTGAAGGTGATGAGCTAAGAGGGAAAAATTCATCGTATTTCCCACTTTGCTTAGACATGTGCACGAAACGTAGGCATTGTAGAGGCTGCCTAACGGAAGACAGATAGCTCTAGTAATACAACATATTAGAGTTTCAAACAGCACAAACATGATTATTTCTTTAATCTTCATTTTTCTAATATTTATCACTAATCAACTAATTTATCCTTCAAAATGTCACTCAGTGGAAACAATGTGCAAAATAATAGGTTGAAATTTACTGATATTAATTACTGTACTGCCGAATGAAAAATTATAACCACCCAATTATTATCATTAAGAAAGTGTGACTTCATATTTACCACTATCTAAAAAGGTGTTTCTTCGACTTTGAAATATTTGTTGATAACATGTTGCTGTACATGTTGACATCAGGGTCATTCAATATCAAATCAAAATAGTTCTTACAATTTTTCAAATCTTTATAAGATTTTGATAAAATTTAACATGAATTTATATTATTAATTTTTCAACCCGTTTGGAATTTACACCTATGTAAATTTTAAACAATTAGCTTCTAAATATCCCAACACGAAACTTCTGAATAGCTTTGGAAGCTCTCTTGGACCAAATCTACCTTACGGGCCAACGCCGTAGAAAAATAACCTTATTCTTCGTATATCCTTCCGCGAGTGCTGCTACCTCCACCATCGCCTCCATCTTCACACATACAACATATTTTCTTAAAACTAAATCGCCGGGTCTAACAAACCTAACATCATTGTTCATGGCTAACCTAACATCATTGTTCATTATAATTGTTCATGGCTCGCTGTCGCGAGCCATATTATAATTAACATACCCCTAACATACTAACATAAACGGTGGCGGAGAGAAGAAAATAGTGCGGAACAATATTTCTTTATAACTACCGTAAATATGAAGAGCGAAGAATACGGCTTATATTTTCGGAACCGTAATAATATATGTATTATTATGACATTAATAATTTTTTCGAACCCTCTTTGGACAATTTGCTATACTTTGGCCCAACTTCTTCGTCGCCAGTCATCACAATTAATGTTTTAAGAATCTAAACCAGTAACGTTTCATAATATTCCACAAAAGCTTGGTAACATAAGTTGGGTTAATGTTCCCTTCCCGTCATACGAGGTGACTTCATTGTGAGATCAAGAACTTGTCCTGGAATCGCAGCATATAAATCTAAACTTTAACAGCATCTTAATGTTTTAATTAAAACATTCAGGATCTTCCTACACTAAAAACAAACTCACCGTTCTCTTCGTAACATACACATCGATACACACTTCGCACATGGCCACATGGCATCACAACGCCTCGCGTTAGAACGAAACAGAAGAGTGACGAAACGCGGTATGTAGTCTGGGCGCGGTACACTCAAATTCAGTTGAATATTTACTGTAGCAATCAGACGGAGACAACCGTAGCAATATTTTCCGTGCGTCATAACATGTTACTTGTCGCCTCATCGACCGACAATTTGCGTATACTGCTATAGGAATATGCTAGTTCCGCCACTTCCTTCAAGAGAAAAACTTCCGGTAAACGGCTCAACGTGGGAAGAAGCCGGCGGTCCGATCTTTTACTCAAGCACTTTAGGTAGCTGGCACAGCTATCTTTTTTGCTCTTTCTAACACTTGAACAACATGGGTCACCTATCCAGTAACTTCCTAGGCTTCAACTACGAAAAAGTAGTCTGATGAGCTACTTTATTTTTCTCCGTGAAATAACCGTAGTATAACTCTACTTTCGAATGCGCGTTCCAATATTTCAAACACCCATTTTTCTACAGGGCCATTTCCTTTTCCCAATTGATCCCTGGCAAAAGACCATGTATGTAGGGGAAAGCAGCTGTTGAAGCAGCGGAGAGCTTGGGATGGGGAGAGACCGTTTGTCATGCAACGGCTGCCGACAGGTTGACAGTTATAATACGGAGTGTGGGAGGAAGCGAGAGGACAAGAGACGCAGGAAGGAAGGAAGGAAATGATCACTTGCAGACGAAGGATATCAGTCATTCAGGAATTTCATAAGTTCCCAGATCCATGCTTTTGTTGTATAAGATTTGTGAAATAAAGTGTCTGTGGTAGGTTATTGAGATTAAGTGAGTTGATGATATATTATTTCTAATGAAATGAACGGCTTGCTAACAACTACTTTATGGTGCATAATAACTTCCCCCCAGTTCTTTTCTCTTTCTTGTAGTTTAGTTGGAGCGAAGCATTGATTTGGAATGTAAGGTAGTCCTTCTAACTTATATTCTTACTGCCGTCATTTGGAGTAAAAATATTTATTCTCGAATTCACTTCAATTGATAATCAAAGTAAGTGACTTTTAGAAACGCAAAGAAAACAAAAAAGAAATATTAATATTCTTTACAGATTTTTCCTTGGGGATTGTGGGGTTACAGACCTCCCTACAAGGACAGGTTTCATAGCAACATGCTAAGTTCGACTAATGGATTTAATCCGGTAATTGTTAATTTTGAATCACAAATTCATTAATTGTTAACTGCAATTTTAAACAGTAGTTTACTTTTCACTGTTCTGAAACGAGGGCAAAGAATGATTATTAATATGTGAAATTACAAAAGGGGAATGTTACATATAATTGTATTTTCGCGCTTTTACTATTGATTAATCAATTTAAAGGCATGCAAAAATATTTATTTCTTCAGAAACGTCTGTTCACGTTAACAAAATAAATGATGCCCACTAATAAAGTTGTATTTAAGGTACCCCTCGGATATTTGTGACTTAAGTCTTTGTTTTAATTTTTCGCATTTTTATCTCAGACCTATTACTATGTCGATTTTCAGTTCCCCTTTAATCATCTGTAATCAGAATTTTGATGATGATGTGTAAGAGATGTATTTACAGAAAATTAATGACATGAAATCCAGGAAGTATAAAAGACATAAACTGATAAATAAATAATGGGTTCGATATGTGTAAAATGTAATCTCGCAATGCAATGAATTGCTAAGGTTACTAATACAATCGTAGTCTCCATTGTTAAGATGCGATGGGTATCAAAAGTGCGAGACACGATTCCTACTTGGCGGAGGCACAGACCCATTAGATGCTCCGACTGAAAAATACTTTATCACGTTTGATCACCTTTTCTTTATAAAATACACGTTCATTTACATACTTTGTATACGTACAATTTTAATTTTTGTTAGCAACATTTGTTCACCTTTAAGGATAGTTCATGGCCAATATTTTCTGAATTTGTAAGAGTCTAAATGATTTTATGTCAGATTGTAAATTTATGTTCGTGGACCATTATAAATTTGAACATAATTAACGTTTAAGAAAGAAAAAATGGTAAACTATCGAAGGCGAGGCGAATTTAAATCAAAACATGTTATTATGTTGCAATTATCTAAATAAATTGGGGTTGATTATTATGTATAGTGTAACAAGTATATTGTAATGAAAGATTTTTGGTTCAAGTAATTTTTACGATAAATATTTGTCTAATTTGACTGTCCTCATCATTTAACTAACAATGAAAATGTTGTTTTTGAAACACCTTAATCATACGATTCTTTTTTCTGTTTCACAGGTGATTCTGAAGAGATCTCGGCCGTGGTGGGGGGCATCTCCCTTTTGCCTTGTGACATTCGACCACCTCTGCCTAATGACTCAGTTATTCTCGTGATCTGGTTCAAGAATGAAATAACTCCCATCTACAGGTGAGGTCAATCACTTTTCAATTATTTCCTGCTTTTACAGTGTTATCCTACTCTATTAAGCGAGCTATTATTGTATTCTGCTGTATTCTTTTTTCGTTGAAGTGATAACTGTCCGTCAGGTGAAAATGGCGACGAGCCGGGAATCGAACCCAGGACCACTGCTTTGATCGCATGTGTGTTAACCACTACACCACCCGTTCGCCCACAACAACTGTTCCTAGCATTATGTGCCGCCTGGTTCACTTATGATGAAATTCGCACAGCACTGGAAGAAAAAGCGATGCAATGGTGTTCGGTATTGAGTATTTTCAATGCTTTTTTCCTGCTAAAAATGAAATATAATACAGATTCTAAAGATATCTTAAGACAACTTGCAATTGTGTACATTCCCAATGCACGATTGAAGAAATATAGTACTTTTAATGTAGCATGAAATATAAACGTTTCATATCCTCCATTTACTGTGTATGCTTCGTACTGTACAAGGAAGCAAAGCGATAAAGTCTTGAATTGTCGTGTTGAATTCGGAAGCGAAAAAATTACCAGAGAAAGTACATGGCAGCTCTAAACAATGTTTGTAATGAGATACATAACTAAGAGTAATATAATGTACTTAATGCAAAGGTACTGTTTTTAACAATTTTTTATGATTAGTTGTAGGTTTTAAATTAAAACGCATGCGTTCATTTTCCTTTTACTGCGCATGAGTGTCATCCGATCGATAAAATCGATTATCCATGTAATACTCATTTAATTATATGAGTTATTAAGTTGACTCGTAAATTGCAGAACTAAACGAGAAACTGCTTATTACGTGTCATACCGCAGGTCTTCTTCAACTCACATGCATTACACGCTTTGGAAGGATAGGGGATGGATATCGAGTAAGCCGTAAGACTATGAAGCAATTATGATATTGATCATCAATTAATCATTCTTTCAGAAAGAAAATGACAGTCCACATTTCTCCGCAGTAGAAAGAGTGAGACCTGAAATATGATATACTTCGTTCTAATTGAATTCCTTGTCATAGCAAAGTTACATGGGCAACTTCAGTTCTGTGAAGGGTTCATGAAGTCATTCAAACCATGCAGCGGCACTCTATTCATTATGTAAACGTTTCCTCCGCAATTAACCTGAGGTCAAAACTGGTTTACGTTTAGTGGGTCTACTCACATCATCACCAATGTAGAACACTACTGAGCCGTTCTTCGCTAGAGAAAGAGTGAAGAATAGAAACTTCATATAATTATTGTGTTATCATGCTTTTGTAAGTATTTCACTTGAATGAGCGGAGAACAAAAGTAATACATCAGCACACGATTCTGTAACTCATTGTCTCCTTATAATAAAATAGTTTGGAAATGTCACTTTATTTTTTATTATTACTTTTGATATTAACTTGATTGGTCATTTCAACGCGTCTGAACATCTAAAAAAATTAAAAATGGCCTCCTTGCACACGAACATAGTGCTCTCTAACCAGCCTCCACGCTTCAACGTTCCACAAATAAACCACGATATTAACCTGGCAAAAATCTCCCTAAAACTTCACCTGGCAGACACAAAAATCTCATTTTTTGATTTGCAACCACACCTGACTGCCAAGGACTTTACCCAGCACGGTTTACATCTGAGACCGTCTGGGAAACAGCACTTCGGTTCTCTTCTAGCTTCACATCTGACCTCACATCATCCACCTGCCCCATTACCCACTCCTACTCCTCCTCCTGCAACTACCTCATCTCCTCCTCCTGCTCCTACCTCATCACCATCTCCTCTTCCTATCTCGACACCCATTTCTTCTCCTTTCCCCGTTCTTTCACATCCTGCTTCCTCATCTCGCACGTCCTCATCTATTCTTTCTGCCGCCCCCATACACAGTTACAACTTGCGCTCAGGAGTACGATGTGGTACTCAAAGGTGACAATCGCGTTCAGGTGCAGTGTGCGGGCTTGATCCGGAACTAGAAGCTGTACCAATTTCAAATTACTCTCCACAATCTAACGTCGATTCCGTTTCTCGTGAGTCACAAACTTTTTGCGAAAATAAAATAATTATATTTCATCATAATGTCCAATCCCTTTCAAACAAATTGACAGACATTGAAATTCTGGTACACGAAAGTCGATTCGATTTGCTATGCCTCACAGAGCATTGGCTTTCAACTAACAACATCAACGATACTGCTATTTCTAATTATTATTTAGCAAGTTCTTACTGTCGGCAAAATTTTAAAGGCAAAAATCCCCACGGAGGTACGTGTATCTACGTTCGTAATGATATTTTATCTTCTCCACTGACAGGCTACGAGAACTTCTGCGTAGATAGTGTGTTCGAAATTTCTGCAGTTGAACTGACCGACACCGGTATTGTTGTTTTGTGTATTTATAGACCTCCTCAATCAGATCTTGACATATTTTTTCGGAACTTCGAAAATGTTTTAGAACATATCGCACATAAATCTACTAAATCTATCGTTATATGTGGTGATTTCAATATCGATTTCTTGAGTACATCCGACTCTGCACATTCACCAGTTAATCGATTCAAGAATCTTATCGACTCCTTCAACCTTATTACTACGATAAATGACCCCACTCGCCTCTCCGGCTCATCTCAAACATTGCTAGATCAAATTATAGTCAACAATGGAATCTCGTATCTCTCTGAAGTGTTTATCGCCGGATACAGTGATCACCTTGCTCAAGTATTGACTATTAATAATACACTAAAACCGCTTAAAATCCTTTACAAATTTACAAGAGAGTTTAATGACATAAATAAATCCATATTCGTAAATTATTTGCGTGAAGAAACATGGAAAGATGTTTACAATTGCCAAAACACCGACGACAAATTCAATGTATTTATCTCAACATTCCTAAAACATTACAACTCTAGTTTTCCCATAAAACGCAAGTTAATTAACACAAAAAAATACAATAGATGGATCACCCTAGGGATAAGAATTTCTTCAAAAAACAAACGCCGTTTATATTATCTTTCAAAACGCTATAACCAGCCACCCGAATTCCATAATTATTTTCGTAAATATAAGACTATTCTCCGAAAAGTAGTCTATGCAGCTAAAGTTATGGAAAACGACAGGCATATACTAAAATCGAACAACCGGATGAAAGCCATGTGGAATATTGTTAACAATTACACGTCAACTTCTGAAAATCGCGAAGAAAATGTTTCTTTACTAAACGATGGCAAGATCGTGTCAAATCCTCAGGACATCGCAAGTTTGTTTAATTCTCACTTCTCAGAAGTTGGTAAAATAACGAACTCAATATATCCAAATCAATGTCCTCCAATTATTACCACCCACATACCCAATTCTATGTTCACTTCCGAAACTAACGCCAGTGAAGTCATGGGAATCATCAGCTCCTTAAAAAACAAATTTTCACGAGGCATAGATGATATACCTGAGTTTATTGTTAAATCTTCGTCCCACGCTATATTAAATCCACTCGTAAATATTTTTAATAGTTCTTTATCGGAAGGGGTGTTTCCCAATATATTTAAGAGAGCTAAAGTGAAACCTTTACACAAGAAAGGAAACAAACTTAATATTGGAAATTACCGACCAATATCTCTACTACCCACTTTCTCAAAAATCCTAGAAAAATTGTTCTATAAGCGTCTTCTAGATTTTTTATCAAAATATAACATTCTCTCTGACGATCAACACGGTTTTAGGAAATCCTTTTCCACTACAAGCGCCATATTTTCCTTCTTAAACGATGTTACCACATCTCTAGACAGTGGAGAAAATCCTCAGGGTGTTTTTCTTGACTTATCCAAAGCATTCGATGTCATCGATCACGGAATTCTCCTTACCAAATTGCATTCTTTAGGCATTCGTGGACTTCCACATCAATGGCTAACTTCTTATTTAAAAGATAGATATCAACAAGTAGAAATATCCTATACTAAAAATAAAATACTTGAGCGTTGTCTTTCAGAAACAAAGCCACTTACTTGCGGAGTACCCCAAGGATCAATTCTCGGCCCTATACTCTTTTTATTGTATGTGAACGACATGTCATCATCCACATCAGATTACAAAATTGTTCTTTTTTCTGATGACACTAATTTACTGTGTAAGCACACCAATGCTCAAAACGTTTTGTCTAACCTTTCGACTTGGTTCCATGCAAATCGTCTCATTGTAAACACTGACAAAGCAGTGTCTATGTCATTGTCTATGTCACAATAGTAATACAAAATCTTTACCCCATGTTTCTCTTTCTTGAAACGGAATACAATTGAAAAATGTTACGAATACAAATTTCTTAGGTCTCCATATTCAAGACAACCTCAAATAAAATTGTCACGTTGACAATCTTAATTCCCAATTAAGCAAATTGTGTTACGCATTCCGAAACTTAGTTAACGTAGTTAGTCCACGTATTTNGTCCACGTATTTACCGTTGCGTATATTTTGCAAACGTGTACTCCCATTTACGTTACGGCATTACCTTCTGGAGCAATTCCGGTCAGAGTATTCAAACTTTCATAATTCAGAAGAGGATAGTTCGGATATATTGTAAATCTCATCCCCGAAACTCTTGTAAACCTTTATTCAAGGAATTAAATATCATAACACTTCGCTGCATTTATATTTATGAAACGGTCTTGTTTGTTAAGACCGAATTACTGAAGTGCCACCCTTGCTTTATACGAAACAGTCTCGTTCACGAA
>NNCF01126189.1:1255400-1339453 GCA_002313205.1 Laupala kohalensis
GATAATAACTTGTACATGTAAATTTACAAACATATTTGCGTTAAATTACAAACATATTGACATTATATATGGATTATAACTGGCAGCTACCTTTTTATCTTATGTAGGAACTTATGCAAAAAAAGTTTGAATCCGTTTCTGCCTTAGGGCCCTTGATCGGAATTGATGGGATGGTCCCTTGCATGCTTCCGGAGAGTAAATTAGTTTATTGTCCTCCACATGGTCATACGCAGTTTGTACTGTTTTTTGACAATAAATTTATTATTATTATTTTAAAAATAGCTCTTTTTTATATACTTTTACTATTAACTTTTCTAGAATTAGTTTTATTTTCCGTCTGCAAATATAATTAATACCAAATCAAACGACTCTATTTTTATGAACAGACATATATTTACACCAAAAACATAAATAAAATAAAATAAAATATGTCTCTTCATAAAAGTAGGGTCGTTGGATTTTGTATTAACTTTCTTTCTCTTTCTTTAAAATAATTCATGTAAATACTTTAACTTTTCAGTACTGCGTGTTACTAAAAATCCATTGTTTCATATTTTTTTATGAATTATGTATTAGGGAGTAAGATGAATAGTTGAAAATGCACGTTTTCCATGCCCTTTAATGTTTCGTGATTAATTTGTTTTGCGGTAGCATTGTTACTATATGTACAATCTAATAGTGTTTCATATGTGCATATAAAATTAATTTAAATTAGGTTTCGTTTATTTGGCTGCTAACTTTATTATTTTTATATACTCGTATTTCTTGGTTTCCTGCACCGTCTACGGCCAAGTGCAAAATGCAACGTACAGGGACTCGAACCTGGGAAAACCCTTGGTCGCAGGTGTACTACATCTGCACCGCCCACACCGAGTCCCGAAGCCCATGCCAAAGCAGGAGGTCCCCGGTTCGAACCCTGGTCCGTCTCAATTTTCTCTTGCGTAGACGTTGCAAATTTCGGTCCCCGAGTAGTAGTAACTGGGAAGTTGTGAGTTAAAAAACTTGTTTCTTTTGAAAATATTTTCATTTGTTTCCTCTTATGTTCATTTGCTATGGTGGTTCTCATTCGATTCCCCAGGTAACTCCACTTCGTTCTTCAGTGTGCTTCTCTTTATGAAAGCAGCTTCTGTGACTCCTTTCCGCCACTGAGTCGCCCAGCCCCAGCCCTTTCCCTCGTCCGTCGCGGTCCTCCCGAGGAGAGGCTTGCGTCATCGACCGCGGTGCTGCCTCTGCGCTACAACTCCGCACGGCGCCGCTCAAACTGACTGGTGGCGAGCGGTGCGCCCTCCATCCCTCCGGCCCACATCTCCCTGTCCTTCGCTCCATCCTTCGTCAACCCTGCAGTGACCCTCTTCAACGATGTCCTTCACTATCGTGATTTTCGTCTACGCCATTTCGTATGTTCCATTGACACAACTGTCAGTAAATAAGATAATTTCTTTGCCTTGGAAACATTGTTTTCATTATTTACATAACATATTGCCGTCTTCATAAGTGGAATTGTATACTATGAGATATTGAAATTAAATTTGAAACATACATTTAAATAACTTTAAAAAATCGAGAAAAGCAATAATTATATTGGAAAAGGTATATAAAAACTATCAAAAACTATCAAAAATTTTAAAAATTTTAAATTTTCTAAACTTCTGTTTCTGAATTTAATTTCATAATTATGTATTATACAATTCCACTAATGATGAGAGCAAAAAAGAGTAAAAAAAACAGTGTTCAGGAAGTAATAATAACCATGTTTCCAAGTCAACACAAAGAAATTTCTTTATTTTAAATGTGGAAATTAACAACAATTCATCTGCTCCATACTATTGCCATTGTTTATTTATTTCGATGACACGTAATTTCTCAAAATATGGATCCTATTCCAGTGCAGGTTCTTCATCTGATTTCATAACCGTAGATCTACATGTAGGTCGACTAGGTCTGTACTTAGGGCCACCAATACTGGAAGGCACCAAATTCTCTTTAATACCTTTATTTTTCAACTCGAATTTTGCAAAGTCATATTTTTTCAAAATTTTCAGAATAAATTAAAAATTTATAAAAATATTAATTTGTAATATAGCTATTTTAATCAGAAATGTATTGAAAATAAAATTTGTTACGTATTCATAAAGCAGTTTACTATTTTTCTTATTTGGAGGGAGGTAAACGCGTGTAATATTTATGAATATGATGAATTTCCTCTTTCAACTTCCACAGCGGAAACATGAGTAATTGGTCAGCGTGTATATGAGAAAATAACTATAATTTCTAATCCTACAATTTCTAGATGTTAACAAATAATTCTCATTGATTCATCGTAGAGCCTGACTCTAAGACCTACTCAGCTTGATATATATTGAGAACCGGGTGTATCCCGAGGGTCAAACCGGTCGGAGCAAGATGCTGGTCAAATCTCCTCCCTCTTGTGGAGTGTGGAGTTCTATATTCCTCTAACCTCAAACACGTACCTTAAAACATTTTGGGAAACAGCTTGGCCTCTAACTACAATGTTTATATGGTACAATTGGAGAAAAGAAAGAGTTTATGTGATAGATGAAATTGTGTAGTGATTGTGAAAACCAAGTGTACAGTTGAATATACCTAACATAATTTGTCTTACAGTTCTTTGAGTAAACAATGTACTTTACAGGCAAGATGGGAGTGTGTTGTAAATGACCTCTGAGTTTGACTATGAAAAGTGACGAAGCCATACACATTTCCCTGAATCGTGCAATAGATTGCGAATAGGTGTCATTGATTAAAGAGCCCGCAGTCTAGACTAGGGGTTGATGGACGCCCTAGACATGTCTGCTTTACCTGCTGCCGCGCCGATGAACTGGAGTGACGACTAGAAGCCTCGCCGATGCGTCGCACATTTCTCGAACACAGCCACATGCGATCGATGCATTACTATGGAAATCCAATGCTCTGAGAGCGATGACGAGGATGATCATTCTATCTGTGGGATGGCGAGGGTCTGGGATCAGAATTGATATTCCCATACACCCCGATCATGTGATGCGTAGATGGTGAAAAACAAAATTTCAAAACTCACAATTTTTAAAGTGTAACTCAATTTTTACCCACGAATTCATCACAGAATTTGGTTGACATAGCATATATAGTGTGTTTGCTACTTTGTCTCAACTTTGGTGTTTGGATGGCTCACAATTTTAAGAAACTCACTATACTGAAAAGAAATATAAATTACATCATTATGTATGATAAAAATATAGCGTTAACCTTATTTCCTGTCCTTGGGGATGGGGGAAAGTGTAATGCCCCTAATATTACTTGCCAGTGAATTATGTTGTTGTGGCATTCTTCACTTAACTTTAAATTAATCAAACTATCTACGAATGAAATAAGTGATAATACAATATTATTTTTTTAAATTTGGTCGTCTAATAGATTACAAAAACTCTTATGTTTTCTTCTAGGATAACATCAGTGCTAACAAAAATGCGGATCACATTGATAAGTATTGAAATTAAACAAAAATTACATTAAAAAAATAAAATACACACAAAAGCAAGAAAGAAACCTCTTTTTACAAAACTTAATATGGACATCACAATAAAACGAACCCAACATATCTCCTTTGCAATTCTAATACGTAATTTATAGTCAGGTGTATGAACAGGTCCCTAAGACAAATAAATTAAAAAAAGAATGAACAAATGTATAAAGTAAATATAATGAAATGTTTGAATCTTTTGTTTATTTGTTCATTCTCCTAATAAATAATTATTATGCGCTACAGCAAAGAACTTACAAGATTTATATAAATTTCTTTTCGTGAAGTATTTCATTAGAAGACCACGCACTCATTTTCATTCATAATATACAACGACCTGTTTTTACTTCTAATGTTAATGACTAATTTAGCAGAAAATTAAAAAAATTGCATACTAAATTTAATGTTGATATATATTGGATTATCAAAAACGTCAAAATATCCAAATTAAACCTTCAACAAATTCTACAACAACTTTCATTATTTTGTATGAAAATTCCCTGGGAGGTTTCCCAGCTATTACTGATTGGGCGATGGACTACATGCATATACCGAGATCTATCTTCAACGTGGATTAACCGTAATCTAGCAATTCGAGCAGATTTGTAAAACGTAGTAGCAGAATACAGCAACTCCTCTTGGGGCACTTTCATAAATCCACAGGCGTCTCTCTCTCGTACAGTTCCGGACCGTTCTCGCTAGTGGTGCTGAGGTCGCTGCAGGTCGGAGGGAGCACGCTCATTGGTGGTCATCACAACCCACGAGGGAACTGGGTTCCAGTTAGAAGCTTTCCCCTTGAGATGAAGATAGATCCCCTCGCATAAGAGTTTTCTGAAGATCGAATTTCATTGAAACAGTTAACGATCCTTTATCAACAGAAGTTATTTCGAATATCGGTGATTCATGCCCTATTTCTCCTACAGCGCAAATGATACAATAATTGAGTTACGAAGGTTTTAAAATAAATGGCTGTAGCAAAACTATACATATTCTTTCACATTACACTATATAAACATCAGTGAATATTTAACATGTAATTCAAATAAAAATGTAAAAAAGATTTGTAATGTTGTACCAACATTGGCGTAATTGGGGAATAAATAATAAACAACGTTGTTTACGCAGACAAGTTTATTCAACAAATTTGAAAGTGATAGTTGTTGAACATTATTGAATATGTTGAAGGAGTCACTTTAAAATATTACAGAATGGAGAAAAATGTTAAAAACTTCAGTAAAAACCGCGAAAAATAGATAAAATTATTGCAAGTTGAAAAATACTCGAGTTGCAATGCATAAAAAATAGCTTTTCTTCTTTAAAATTTATTTATTTATACATTCTTTCGATTATATTAGTAACTGTGATTGTAATACGCATATAAAAAAGAGACATTAACATAATAAGAATCCAACAATTTTGTAATTAATATTCATAGGGAAATAACGGGATAGCAATGACGTATAGTCAAGAGGAGTCCATGTTATAATAAATCATAAAAATATTTAGAAAACCATAAATAAGTAAGCACATAACGATGTAGAAATAAAAAGAATTCAAAAAGTAAAATTCCAGGATTCAAAGCTTAGATCTTGTGGTTGCTTGCAATCGCAACTGGAGAGGCAACGTAAGTTTAAGAATTATAAAATATATTTCTGACGCAAAAATGGAACGGAGATTGAGAAACAAGGAGTGTATTATTATTATTATTATTATTATTATCAAAAATTAAGTTTCCTTGTATCACTTTCGTGTTCTTTTAGATTGTAGGAAAACATAATTACATCCTTCTTTCAGATATTATTTTTTTGTTTCTTGAAATCGAACAAAAACAATACCATTAGAAAAATTACTCTGAATTAATTTGTAGAGAAATTTATTTATAAATCTACTACTTACCATTTGCAATGTATTTGTTTTTATGTGAAAAATATGTAGTCTCTTTCCTTTATAAATCTGGACCCTATGTCTGTTCTTTTATAAATGTGAACACTCTATCCGTGAAGATAACTATGTCCATCCATAATGCCTATAGAGTTCTAGTGACAAAAAAAATCTTGTGAATTAATAGGTCGTGCTGCTGTGTGAATATGTTTGCTACTCTAAAAATAAAGCCAAGTAATTAGCACAGAAATGCTGAATAGCCATTATGGCGCTGAGTGTATACCCGTGGAGTGAAGCCGAGGTATATTGTCTGTGTCATCGATATTCTGTTCATTTGCCCCGTGGCATGGCGTGACGTTGGGTTGAGTGGAGTGGTGTGGAGTGAACGAAGAGAGATGAGAGAGTGAGAGGGGGGTTGGAGAGTAAGCGAGAGGTCGAAGTCAGCTTCGATTGATTGTGGCCACGAAGACTGTCTCTCTTCAATCCGCGTTGCCGAGGCTTCGCTTCAGTAGCAACGATGAATAGTAGTCGGACGATTCGAACTCCAAGGGACATTGTGCCCTTGGTCGCATTGTCCCTTAGGGATCTCCTCCTTGCTGCTGCTTCTGCTGCTGCTGCTGTGCTCCTGCCGCAGCCATTGCAATCTCAATATTTGACTGGGTACTCCGAAGGAATAATAGAAACTCATTTCTTTACCTTCCAGCTACTACTTCTTGTACTTTCAGAATATACGTGTATACTAGGATTCGTGTAAAAGTGGAAAGCCATAGTCTACCCTAACGGACACAAACTTGACGCAGAAAACATTTAGTGTTCTTTTTCTGCATATATTTCTTCCGTGCACATACACGTGGAGAAGATATATGATAACTTTCGGTCAGGTGAAAGTGACGACGAGTCGGGAACGTGTCTGGGTAGAAATGGTGTACAGTTATGAAAGGCGAACGGGTGGTGTACTGGTGATCAAGGAAGGAGGTCCGGGTTCGATTCCCGGCTCGTCACCATTCTCACCTGACCGTATGTTATCACTTTTTTTTTCTACTACTTGCTGGATTTATAGTGTTACTGATTTATAGTATACATTATCCAAGAGGGGTAAACAGCAATACCTCCATAACTATTGTATTTTTTTTTTGCCATCTTCCAATTACGCCACTACACCATTCATTATGTTTTTAAGCAATTAAAAAAAATACTTGTATTACTTATCAACTTTCTTTTGTGACTTAATCCTGACATCGCTCGGTGACATCTTAGCCCAACCAGTGATTTTTACCTTGAGTTCATGACTCTTATTTGCTATTGCGTTCATTATTAACTTGTGTCGCTTTAGTATGTATTTGATTAACACACAGGCTCTTGCTTTCTATAGTTTAAGTTAGCAATATGCTTTTATCTTGTCCAAATAGCCACGTTGAATTTTATCTCTCCACTTTTTCATGAATATCACAATGATTTATGCGGGAACGTCTGAGATCGAGACACACACTAAATCTTTAAAATTGGAAAATTCATATTCAAAATATAAAATGTACTTGAAATTTTAAATCAGTTTCAGGGCTTCATCCCTGCCTCCATACCTTTCAGCCTTTGTCATTCACTTAATTAATTGAAAATTCTCAACAAAATTTCAAATTCGCCATTTAGAAATTACATGTACATTAAAACCTACAAATTTTAGATTTAAGCGCGTTTAAAATAGTTATTAACATCTGTCTAAACCATTGGAGTCAACGTGGCTCAGAGGGTAGAAGGTTAAATTACTGGCTGGATAGCCGGGTTTCGATCCTCGGTGAGGTGCGGATTTTTCATGGAACCTCAATATCTAGACTGACTCCCAGACCTACTCAGCCTGCTGTAAAATGAGTATCCTGGGGGTCAAACCGATCAGAGCGAGATGCTGACCACATTTCCTCCTCCTATTGCCGAGGTCAAGTAATTGCGGAACTCTACCCTCCGCGAATTCCTTGGGCACCATCGGGGATAGTTTGACTTTTTTCTTTTTACTTTGTCTAAACCATTGTTATATTAAACTTATTTAAAGTTAGCCGTTACCTTCCTTCTACTCCTAATCTTTAGCTACCTCGTGTCTCTAAATTTGCATGTATCATGTGATTATCAGTCTTTCTTGATTAACTTTTAATACGAGCATTTTGTCTGAAAAGCCACTGCGTATATTCTTCAGTTCTTACCCGTTATGTTAACGCTGATTGGGGAAAGTTCCTCGAAATATTCCTGTAAAGGAATTAACATTTATTTCAAATTTGTGGACTGTAACTTTTTGTCCTCTTTTGTTTTATTCAATGAAAATAATATAGAATATTTTACCAAGGAATGTTAGCAAAGAAGAAATGATAAGAAATCTTGCTAAAGTATTGCCAGTTTCCGAAGAGATATTCACGAATATTTCAGTAAAATTGTCACCTCATCATGACAAATTTTAAATAGGGTAAAACTATTTCTTATTGAGACCCGGGCAATGTGTTGTGAGACCATTTCATCATCGAGTGTATATAAGAAAATAAATCATTTCAATTTATATTGCATTTCACCAGCAAATTGTCATTCATCCATAAATTATTAGCAGAAATTAAACTCTCTCAAAGTGTGGGATTGAAACCTAACTCAAATTTCATTATGCTTAAAATTAATCTTTAAAAAGTAGATGTGGGAACTCTTGTGAACTACGACAGTAATTTAACAAATACTTTAATTTCATCGCAATTATCTTATACTTGTGATGCAATAATGTATAAACAGTTTTTCTTAATATTTTCTTTTACTTGGAGTATATTATTAACGGTCAATTAACATTTTCTCGTACTACTGATGAATTCCTCTAAAAGAAAATATTAAATAAAATATTTATCATAATTAGAATAGCCAATTCGACCTAACTATACACCCAGTCTTGCGATGATTTCTTCGTACATTTCCCTCTGTGGAAATTTAGACTTCCATGAGACTTCAGCTGCTCCCACCACGTATTCAAAATGTCAGATGACGTCACGTGAAGTAGATGTGATATTTTGTCCTGGGATACGGATTTGTGCTTTGACACTCTGTATGAAGTATGGTATTTGTTCTGTCTAGAATTGAATCCTTCTTCTGAACTGTTTATGACGTTGATATTTATGTGAGTGCAGAATCGCATCATGTGAAGAGGGGTAAGAATGTCTCGTGTCTGGGCGTCAATGACAAATAAACATTTCATATTTTATGTTACGGCGGAAATATACAATTAACAAGTAATTGTTTCATATTACATAATTTTTCTTCAATTCCTTTTTTCCAGAATTGCATTATTTCGTATTAGATTATTCACGGAATTTTTTTTAGAAATATCTAGTAGCGAGAGAGAGAGAGAGAGATAGTAATTTTACGATTACAATATCACGTGGAAAGGGTGAAAATAACCATAAACATCAATAATGTAACAGATAAATTCACATAAGCTCATTTGCTTCAAAAGATAAATTATAAGTATCAGTCATGTTCATAATGTGTATACTGTATAGAGAAATGTATTATTTGTATGTGATATAATATAATAATACTAATTATTATTATTATTGCCTAGAATTTTTCTGAAGTCATTTAAATCAATACTAATTAAATAGTTTAAAAAATTGCATAAACAGTTAAATATTATTTCAAGACCATATCTTCACCAGACATACCATAATATAACATTAATGTAACACTTTTAATATAACACTAGTGTTGCTTAAATAAATATTTTTTTGCTTTTTTGTCCTGCACACTATGTAAAAATTTCTGAAACTAATTTTAGCTATAGTTTTAGCGTTGGCTATGAATTTCAAAAAATCAATTTAGGCAACAAGTACTATTACTCCCTGTTTGTACTTCACTCCTTACCAGGACACTGTTGGCTATGAAACGCTTCACTGTGTGATACGTCGTACATTTAAAGCTTATGAAAAATCCCTAATTCGTAGGAATGGACTTTGTAACTCTGTTCAGACCTTGAATGCTAGGGTGTAAAATAGGTATATTCACATCTGTTACAACTTACGTTAAGACATTATTCGTAACTAAGAGCGGAAAAATATTGTTTACGTTAGAAGATGCTTAATATTTTATGATGGTCATAAGAAGAAATTTTTGATTGATTTTGTATTTTACCCACAACGAGATTATTATGGTATTTTCTATTCTTAAATTTCATAAGTGTAAGGAGAATTAAGTTTTCATCCGAGTTTCATATTCCGTGAAATGAGTTGACTGTTTCTACACCAAACGCCAGGTACGACTCTAAAGAAGAATTTTTTATGACAGTGATATATCTAACAACTCTGTTTATTAAAAAAAACATGTTTTATTAAATTTTGGATGAAAATACAATTCACCTAGCGCAGCTATTTTAAAAATTAAACACCTCAGGGTGATTGGAATGTTCTTCATCAATTACGTTTTGTGCTGTTTATATGAATGATGGATAAATTTGAGGACGTTGTGATACTCATGAAATTCTTTCTGTTGGTAAGTCAGTGTTGTAGTTGCTCTTGCGTTCTTTATATTTTAAACGGGAAGAAACTAATTTTACTCAACCAAAAACAATGGGAACTCGTGTGTGACAAAAGATAATCAATTCTGTACTACGAAAGATCGAATATGTAAAAACACACCGCATAGGTGAAAAATAAGTATATAGCTTTGAATAATAGAATTGTGAGTTACAAAAGTGAACTCAAAATTTTAAATGGTAATGAGATATATATGGTTTTATTATTGCAAAAAATTGAAAATAAAAAGGATTCAACTCGCCGTATCAAAACTGGAGAGGGTAAAATACGAAAACCTTTTTGAGGTATTCAAAAACAATTGTTAATTGGACCGTGTATGCAAAAAAGAACCAACCCACATTTTAATTTGTATAAGTTGTAATTGTTAAAATGATAATAAGGAAGTATTTACGAATAATATTTGTTAATAGTGATATTAATAACAAGTAAGCATTTATAATTGAAGATTAAATGGCAAATTTTAAATTCAATGCTTTGCTAAAACTCTTTTTCCCTCAAAAAATTAATTTGATTGCGGATTGGTTGCTTGTTGCACAACTCAGTCCCATTAACATTAATCAAAATATTAAATTGAATTACAAAGTATAATGGAAGTCGACAAAGGAAAATTAAATGGGATATGCAGTTGAAGATCTGTAAACTGAACTCTAAATGTTTTTTTCTCTAAATTCATTAATCCAAATTCGTTTACTTTACTTCGAATGCTCTCGGGTAATCACTTCTCTCCGGAGCATATGAAGGGCCATTTTCTGGAAACACGCAGCCAATCCTCGTTCTCCATTCTGTAGAAGCACATTTCATTCGCTCCTAATCTTCTTTGTCTCAAGTGTTCCCGAAATATAGCGTTCCCTGTTAACATTTGTATGTTAAGACTGACAGAATACGACGACTAAGAGCGGCGAGGAAAAGCGAGAAATGCCGGCGGCGGGGGATTGGGGGCTGGAACAGGCGGACGTGCTGCGTGGTGTTCGGGCGTTCAGAGTGGGTTTGGCGCGAGGGAGCGGAGGGAGAGAGTTGTACGCGCGGTCCCCTGCCACCCGCCGCCGCGTTGAATTGAGAAACTGCCGCACCACGGCGCTGCATAGTGATGAGTGCGAGCCGACTGTGTGTTGTCACGGAACGGGTGCCGTCGCACAGACATGAGGATACATCGATGGAAGACATTACTTCTTATGGAGAGCTGATGATATGCGGATCGCATGAGAAATAAATAACTTATTACAATGCTATGTGTCTCAATTTCAGACAATAATTTTAAAGGCGGAATTACTGATATACAACTCTTCTTTAATTATATTTATTTATTACATTCTTTGCCAACGTATCGAGGTATGGTTGACCTCTTCTTCAGGACTGTGGATTGTATGTAGTAATTAAAAAAACCAATGATATCTATTTCAATTACATATCTGTTAAAATTTAAAAAAATTATGGGTTACACTGTAACCTTCTCTGTCAACAGTTCATTTAAGACTATAACTGTAAAACTATAAAATACACATAAAAGCAAAAAAAGAAAACTCTTGATAAAATGGACATTACAACAATACAAATCCAACATCTCTTTTCCCCAATTCTATTCCATAATTGACAGTGAGGTGGAAGAGCGGACACCATGAACACCAAGACAAATGGATAAATAAATAAAGTAAATATAATAAAATATTTGAATTTTTTGTTTATTTGTTCGTTTTTATAATAATTAATGAACTAACAATTGTGTTTTGGTGCTGCTCGGGCGCCGTCGCACAGACATGAGGATACATCGATGGAAGACATTACTGTGTATGGAGAGTCTATGATAGGTAGCTCTGCAATATTTTTCTTTTTTATTTGTCGAAGGAAAGTTAGGAAAAGTATAAAAAAATCGATCGTCAACTTATACTTTTGGACAACACTGCGAATTCTGATTAAAAAATCTTTGTATTCATTTTACAATCACGATGCAGATAAAACATAACACACTAAATTTTTAAGCAACCGAAACTGTAAAAATATGCAATTTCCCTTCAATATGAATTACTTAACAAATTTCTACTATACCTAAAAAAAAGGCAAAAATTATTTTTCAATGTTTCACCCTAAAATAGATACTTTGTTATTAGTAAATATTCTTTATTAGAAAATGAAAGCAAGATGTTGAAGTCACAATGTTTTGAAACAAAGGTGTAAGTTATTCATTCTTGATAGAAATGAAGCGCGTACGTAACGGCATTTCGTTCCTCTAATTAGTGGCATACTTCATCTCCACTGCAAGAATTTCGTATGACGAATATAGTTGCATCTTCAAAATCTCGCTGAAAAGTTATATTACAATCTTAACAATAATAAATTTATTGTCAAAAAACAGTACAAACTGCGTATGACCACGTGGAGGGAAAAAAACTAATTTACTCTCCGGAAGCAAGCAAGGGACCATCCCATCAATTCCGATCAAGGGCCCTAAGGCAGAGGCGGATTCAAAANCAAGCTGTCAGTGGTCTGTGACGGTCATCAAGAAATCTGACGTGTTTGCACCGTCAACGTCGACCAACTCTCCGACCGAATGGGTGCCGCATGTCTCACTGCTTGACCGGCTCCACCCACAGCTATAGCTATTCTACAGCTCTGGGTCCCACCTCCTCACTGTGATACGGTCTGATTTGTCCTGTAGCAATCTTCTCTCTCTTATTTTTCATTCCTCTTAAAGCGTTTACTGTTGTTTCTGATACAATATGAACGAAATTAATCAGTTATTTTTGTAATACATCCCGATTTTTAAAGAAACTTATTACGAAGTTGCTATTGAGTAAAAATTTTGCTGACTACTATCCAAGGTGAAATCACATGTTTTCCATTTCATCGCTCTATACAAAATTAACCGTAATATATTAATGAAGAAAAACCTTGCGTCCAAACTTACTCCAAGATTTATTCAACGTGTTTTAAAAGGAGTTCTGAGCATATCGTAGGGTCAAACCAGCTGGAGCTAAATGCTTTCCACATCTCCTCCTCCATATACCGAGGCCATGAACTAGCGGACCCCTACCCTTCGAGAACACTTTGGGAATGTCATAGGTCATGTTGTGGGTCAGTTTGACTTTTTTCTAAGTATTGAACAGAGGTTGCTAACAATTGTTTTAAAAATGATATCTTAAGAATTGGATCATTGGACAAAATCTGGATTCAGTGTAATTAGTAGTATGTATAATTATACCTCTGATGTACAATTTGCCAATTTGAAAATTAATTCGTTGAATGTTTATCAAGTTACCTCTAGTTCCAATTTGCTAGTGACATGGGAAAATTATATAAATATTTATCGTTCTTAAATCACCATAAAATTACGCATTTTTGTTGTAAACTGTAAGCATTCAGACTACCATAAATTCTTAAATTTTTAAGATCTTTTTGAACATTGCATTAAATTTTATTTCTTAATGTTTTCCAAAGCGTTTATTCATTAATATATCACGAATAAGCTAGTTTAATTTTATCACAGTATTTGGTTTTGTAATTTAAATTATTTATGAACTAGAAACATTTTGATTACATAATTTAAATTATGTAGATGAATTACAAACATAATGAATTTTGTAATTTAAATTATATATGAATTAGAAATATTTAGGGAACCGAAGTTTTTTTAATTTTCAGCGTTCAAAAAGTATGTTTATTAAAAACTGTTCAGGTATTTCACGTGATAATATATTATGTTTTATTATTTTATATGTACGTGTAGTGAACTTTTCTTATTTAGGAGGTTTTTCTTGTGAGTTTGTTCAATATATTTCGGAGTGTCTTGCTATACCTATATGTGAAAATCAGGGTTTTAATTCACAAATTAGTGACGATTAATAAATATCATGTTTTTATCACACGTCGAATGCCAAATATTCAGATAAAAGAGTTGGAACTTCAATAGCTATTGACAACACTAATATAATTGTTTGGATAAATGGTATTTTTAATTATTTTATTCTTTGCATTTTTTCCTTAGCGAGTCTTTGTTTCATTAAATTCTACACCAAATTTAAGATAGATATCTGTAAAATACAGTTTTAACATCGTATGAATCCTCATTCCTACTCACGATGAACCTACTCGTTGTGTCAAAGACTTACTCAAAATCAAAGATTATATCAGTAAATTCTTGACTGATAAATGAAATGTTTTTTGTTAGCCTATACAAAAATTGACAAAGTGCTACTTAGCATTTCGTAATTTTTCTCATGTCTTTTAATGGTAAAATTTGTATAATATTTCTGAATATGAGAGAAGTTGGTAGAATATTCATGGAAACAAAACCATGAAAAAATACGAAAACATGATGCATAAACGTCAATATATAGTATGAAAAATAATAATATTCACGTCATATCAAATTACAAGAAAAAAATTATTGTCCATAATATAAAATAGAGTCAATAAATAATAAAACATCGATCATTTGTGCATCACTATTTCCTTTTCGACGAGAGAAAACATCAAACTCTGCTTCAAGTACACGAAATATGAGAAATGGTTTTTGAAATGGTTCAGCTGGTCTCAATCGTGTTCGTGTAATTTGGTTCCCTACTATGACTGCATCCAATTCCACACTCATGAATCCGATTCATCGTAATATCATCAAAGCACAAGATATTGTCTGGCTCTCGTAAAATCTCCAGATAATTTGATCGATGGGCATATAGATTCAAAATGGGTTTTGAATTCCAATTTTTTTGGATCGCATATGTTTGCCAATTGCCATACGTACGGAAAAAGTACGAATAATGATTAAATTAACTTATTGCTCACTACGCACAAGTTTATAGACAAAATATTATTTGTTTGTTTATTTATTTATTTCATACCTGCACGTGCCCCCTCCCCCCCCCCAAACGGATAAAATAATGTTCTTAAAAATGCTATTTTTACTTCGAAAAAATTGAGTTTGCAAATTGAAATTAACAGGTTGAAGTAATAAAATTTGTGCTAAGCGATGACTCATTGAAAGTCCAGATCATATGATCTGGCCTTTGCTCTGACAGTCACAATAAAAAAAGGGCATTAAATCCAGTATTCACGAAGTGTCATAGATCCACAGACTGTTTTTCTTCACAAGAAAGTGGGTTGTTCACGTGTACGAAGTAGCAACATAGAGAATGAATGTTAGTGCTGTCAAGAGTATTATTAGTTACAAAGTTTTTTCTTATTTAGGTTGAAAATGACAACACGGACCAAACTTCGACATTCTCGAAAGAAACAGAGCAGTCGTCGACCTAAAATTCTTCAGTGGGTGATAAATTGAAAGGCGTTTCTATGTTTCTCATTGTTTTATTGGTATAAAGCTTTTTCGGCTGCATAGCAGCCATCGTCAGTAACATACACTTAGTATTGAGGAATATTTTTGGTGAATGCCTGGCATTCGCCAAAAATATTCTTCAATGGGTGTTATAAGTACCAATATTTGGTGTGATATAATGAATGTTCGTGATTTTGGTAATTTAAAAAATCAAAACAGAAACACTCCAATCGGCGATCAAGATCGATTCGAGTGGTTAAATAATTCTTGGACCCCACCAAGAGATTTTCAGCTTCCTTTGAACGCTGAAGGAAATAAAAACAGATCTTTTCAAGCAAGTTGGCTTCAAATGTATCCTTGGTTAGTTTACAGTAAAAGTTTGAACGGTGGACTATGCAAGGTTTGCGTCCTTTTTGGACGAGGCGGGGGTGGAACAAATGATCTTGAGCGAGGAATGTCGGTGCTAGAACACCTGAAAACTTTCAAAAATGCTACAGAAATATTGAAAAACCACGACAGGGGTAAGTACCATAAGGCCAATATGGTGGCTTGTCAAAATTTCTCGTTAGGGAGAAAGAATGATATCAAGTCTAGTTGATACACTGCTCAGTAAGCTGTGATAGATAAAAACAAGTAGAAATAATTTCCCATCATAATAACAATAATTTTTTGTGTCCAAAATATAGTACTAAGGGGACGCAGGGATGACGGAGATTTACTGAGAGAACATACAAATAATCAAGGAAATTTTAGAGCTCTTTTGAAGTTTAGGATTGATGCTGGGGATAAGGAACTCTAGTCACATATCAAATCATGTGGAAAAACGTCATCTTATATTAGTAAGAACATACAAAACAACATAATTCAATGCTGCGAGGAAGTTATCCTGACAAGATCGTTTCAAGTGTAAAGCATGCTAAGTATTTCACTGTGATCGCTGGTGAGACTACTGATTTGTCTGCAAAGGAACAGCTAGCGATATGTGTACGGTATTTTGGTGAGACATCGTGCGAAGTAAATGAAGATTTTCTTATGTTTATAGATGTTGTGGATCTGTCGGGTGAAAGTATTGCTCATAAAATTTTGCAGGCTCTGGAAAATCTGGATATTGACATAAATGATTGCCGGGCTCAAGATTATGATGGAGGTTCTAATGTGAGTGGGATATTTGTAGGAGCTCAGGCACGAATAATGAAAATACAACCTCTTGCAATGTATAGTCATTGTTCTAGCCATAGACTTAACTTGGTAATAAGCAAGCTTGCTCTGTTTCTTCCATAAGAACTGCAATTGGAGTAATTTCAGCTGTTGCAAACTTTTTCAGACAATCTGCCAAAAGATTAAACACAATGAATGATGGAATGAACGATGCTCTGAAAAAAGGAAAACACACCATCAAGGTGTTTGAAACAAGGTGGTTAGAGCATCATGATGCCGTGTTGACCTTCCTAAACTCTTTGCCCTATTTGCACACTGTCTTGGAGACAATGGTTATTCAGCCTAAGGGACTGGGAGTAATGCTTTATCATTTCTTCATAGCATTCTTGCACTTGAGTTCATAGTAAGTTTGGTGATTTTAGAAGATGTGATGTCAGTAACGCTGCCGGTGGCTAGGAAACTTCAGGTTGAATATATTGATGTACTCAATATATTACTACTCGTGGATACCACACTAGCAAGCATTAAGGAGAAATGGACCAATAGCAGAGATTGCTTCAAAACAATTTTTGAAAAAGCTGAAGATTTGGCTTCAAGAATGGGAACTGAAATAAAAAGTCAAGAATTGTCGGGACTCAAAAGCTCAGATTAAATGTTCAATCAGAAATGACAGATGAATATTTTCGATTGAATATTTATATACCCATCTTGGATTACCTTATCACTGAGATTGGTTTGAGATTTTCAAAATCTCAAATGACCCAAATTGGAAAACCCCAAATGTTAATACCGGAATTGGCTCAATTTCCGGAGGATTTTGAAATTTCTGTCTTGGATGGTGCTAAAACGTATGAAAATTATCTTCCTTGATTGATGCCTTAAAGTATCTGGAAGTGAATTAAGTATTTGGAAGCACATGTGGAACCGAGAAAATCCCTAAACACCCAGCTGAAACCTTCAAATTCACATCAGATCTTCCAAACATTAGAATACTACTGAAGATTATCTGTACCCTTCCTGTGACGACATGTTCAGCTGATCTTTTTCCGCATTGCAGAGAATGAAGACATACATCAGATGCACAATGACTTAGGAGCGACTGAATGGACTGTCATTTTACATATCTATCAAAAGATATAGCTTCAACATTAATCCGAATGAAGTATTGGACCTGTTTGCAAGAAAGCACAAACGAAAATTGTCATTGTCAATTCAGTAACCCGTATTGTGTAGTGATGCTTCCATTTGTGTAAGTAAATGTAACATGAAATACTTTTTATTCATATTAATTTTGCCGTTTAGAAAAAGAGGACTACAACCATAAGTTTTATTTAGTTTTATAGTGCAAATCTGCAAATACGAGTAAACCACATTTGAAAAACGTAGAAATTTAAGTATTTACTATATGTTTATGTATGTAAACAGCAATTTAAGACATTCATACACATAAATAATTTATGTATCGGAATAACTTAAAGTGCATTTGGAGGAAGAGTTTTTCGAGGGATGGATATCAGACTAATCGATCGGGTCCCCCACAAAACAAAATTGTGGATCCGCCCTTGTTCTAAAATTGTGTAAATTATTATTATTAGTTATACAGTTTTGAAATGTTGTCAGCATTAATAATCACTGGCTATTGATAATCTTGCATTAAGATCAACAAATGTATAACAATTTTGTTTTATTTGTTGGCCTAAATGCAAGAATATTTATCCCCAGCAGTGTTGGATCTATGCGGCGGGGGGGGGGGNAGTTTTATTGGACCTGAACTCTTACCAGATAGAATTGAAGTTGATAAATGGCATATTTTTTAGAGAAGTGTCACTGGATTAATAATTGGTATTAGTTATAATTGTTATAAGTAATGCCAGATTAATAAAATAATTAATACCACAGTAATATAACAAATAATACCATATTAATAAAGCAAATAATACCATGTTAATAACTTGAATAAATAATTGTTATTATTAATAATATCATATTGTTAATAGTTATTTATTTATGCATTTCAATTAAGGTAATATTTATAAAATTTGTGTTGTAAAACTATAATTTTTAAACAAAAGTTGTTCTCGGTTATTCCCCCTCATGTTTACGATCTTGATATATCACTGATCCCCAGTATTATTATTAGGTAGCCCTTTGTATTTTTATTATTTTTCTGGAAATTATATGTTTACGGTGCTTTCAACCACAAACTAGCGATTTTTTTTACTTCGATTCACATCAAAAACTATACTTCAGTTCATTAAGCAATATTTTAGTGTTACGTCAGGTGCAAGCGTACAATGACAATACAGCTACTTTAACAGAAATAATCGTCACTGCGAAAAATATCGTCGCTTGCCTTTATACACATACTTCATTATTGAATACGAATACCTTTAAGGAAAAATTAAAGATTCACGCTCAAACTCTTTTCTTTCTTGAGTTTTTAAAAACTTTGTTCTTTCTTAATCTTTTTTCCTGCACTCTTCACTCTTAATCCGCCCATTCACTAACTTTGGCATAATTGAAGGTTAGAGATTTCATCTTTCCCGATTCCTACAAGAAAAATGCACAAAATCCAATCAAGCAATATCAGATTCCGAAGTTTATTTTACGAAAAATAAAAAAACAGGAAAAAATAACTAATATTATGCAGTAGGACGGTGTAAACATTGGATATGCAACCCGCTTCACACTTTTTAACTTCCATCTTTACATGTCATGCAATGACGATATTAGATGGGAAGTAATATCATATTAATAAAAAAATACAGATTTTTTTCATAATGATATATAAAAACCTTAGAACTGTAAAAAGACGTAGTCCAATTGTGTTTCCGAAAACAACGATCTGAGACGGAAATGAAGAACACCATAAACTTGAAATTTATAGTCAAACGCATGCTTGAAGAAAAGCGGGTTATTATTTTTCGCCGTCTACTCTATAAAATGTTGATATTTTCTCCCTTTTCGTATAGTTGTTCCTTTCTCCATCAGTACGTACCTAGATGTCAGTATGTTTCTTATAAAAATTACTTTAGGAAAGTAGACCTGTGTTCCATAATTTAATCACTTTGAATTCTATTTTTACTGCATTCAAGAAACTTATCCTTTTCAAGAATATGACGTCCTTAAATTTGGAACAAAAAAATTGGATAGAACTTAACAATATTATTATCAAGATTTACGTTGCTATTGACATTTGACAAAAATATTTTTTAAATTGAATTCCAATGTAAATGGAATGGTGTGATATGAAATTTGCATTTATTCTTTTTCATTGTACATCGTTCGTTTTATCAGTCTCGTGGACTATTCTAGTCTTATTTCTCAAGCATTAAATTCACTCGACACGGATTGAGCAAGTGTCTTGTCTGGAGCCGGAACGGCACTTCTCTCACCAAAGCCTCGTGACGTACATTATTGCTACACGTGTGCCCATCGTTCTATTTATCATCTGATTTATTGTTTCCCATTCCTTCTCCTCGTTCATGCAGACTTCTTTTTTTCCACCCGACATTTTCTTCACACATCTTCCGAAGTTTTCTATCGAAGTCGGAAACTCAGATCTAGATTGGAATCAATATTGCGGGCTGAATTATTACATTTTATTAATGCACTCAGCGCAGGAGTAATACTACAACAAATGAAAAACATTTCGTGAAATATTTTTTATCATAATTATATCTACCATATATTTTCGCTTGTCTCCATTCTTCTTTATTTCGATAAAGTGTTGGTCAAAACATTAGGACGAAACAAAGTTGCTATTGGGATGAAGAATACTGTGTT
The DNA here is from genome assembly GCA_002313205.1 of Laupala kohalensis. Lineage (NCBI taxonomy): Eukaryota > Metazoa > Arthropoda > Insecta > Orthoptera > Trigonidiidae > Laupala > Laupala kohalensis. The sequence goes on from NNCF01126189.1 coordinate 1,275,559, forward strand.
GGCAGAGTACCAGGGCATCAGTGATTGATGATTATAATTATTTATTTTCACTAAATCTACCAATATATGTCAACTTTGAGTCGAAAGTTGAATGAAAAAAGTTAGAAAGAGAAGTAAGAAATGTTTATATATAACGCACGTTTATAGGTTTTTATTATATTGGTGTGTTTTGGAGATTGGAAGCGATGTGAATAATAATGCACTTGTATCCACTCTCAATACGATTGACCCGCTGTGAAAATGTTGACTTTGAGTCATAGATTCATCTGTCACTACAGTAAAAGTGACGCACAAAAATATAAAATTCAGTTCGAGTATCCGTCGAATATAATGTGTGCAGATATTCTCATCACGCTCTCAGAAATTATTATGAATCTTATTTATCAGATAATCTTGTCTGAGATAACAGGAATATTCTTTTAGCTGAAACCTTGTGATGTTTGTATTTTTATAATACCTCATTTCTGCACTTTCGAGTTGTCAAGATGTATTCCATACGTCATCAATCAACGTTCCGCATCCTAATGATGCTAAGAGCTCTCGTATATCGTATCATTTATCTTACCCATGTCCTCACCTCCGCAACTTCTTTCAACTTCGCAACACGATCAACAGTGCTACGTTCATTAAGACGAAAGCCACCCGTTTGTCTCTGTATCTAAAATATCCTTCATCGCCATTCTTTCACCATTATCTCTCTCGCTTCTCCCTCGTTCCTCTGATATCCCCCTCCGCTCTTTCTTCTACACTCGACTTTGTACACTCCGTCAACAGCATCATACAACCATCCTCCCCACCATCATATAAACCACTGCCACAGCAGCGAACAACGCCTGTCGGTTTTCCCGCCCCGCCCCACCCCTCCGCACCCCATCCTCCGTTCCATTCGCAAGCTCCGCTTTGCCTCGTAAACAGCTGAATCCGCGCGAAGCGGTCGCAGCCGTTAAGTGAAACCGCTGGCTGTATTTTTCGCGAGCGTGTTTCGACGCTGCGCGCTGTTTATGACGCGGAGGCGAGCTGCGCTACCCAACGCCGGGGAATGGGGAACGGTGGTCGCTTTGGTCGCTCCGGGCCGGATGAGAGAGCTTCCATCTACATCCCCATGTAACATCACCCCCCGCTAGACTCTGCCTCGGAGATCGTGCTGCCTGAGCTTTTTTTTCGATTTGAACGTTGATATTTAGGAATAAGGAACGAGTAAAGCGAGCATCGAGAAAACGTAATCATGATCCACGGAAAAAATGGCATAAGGTAACTTGGGTGCGATGCAAAACTATTTTCTGTCTACCGACGTCTGGTTGGGTGAAAAATATTACCTCCCATTTAGAAATAACGCATAGATGTCTTTCCTATGTATCTAATCTTCTTGATCTAATAATTTACAGAACACTGATTATTAAGAAAAATTATTTTTAATTTCATATATGCTACGATACTAAAAAAATAATGAAACACTAACAGAAAAAAATTCTTAATTATAAGTAGTACCATTTTGATTCTTTTGATTCTTTGTGTAATAAAAATATATACCTTCTATACGAGTGAAAATGGATGGAATATTTTTTTTTCATTGCAGGGTGGTGCCGTTATATTTATTGCCGTAATACCATCGAATAATTAATAAGAAACAATATATTATAGATTTTTATAGATCTTTTGCTGTAAAAAATTAGGAAAAAATAATTCTATTCTTGATGCCTTTTTAAAATTTGTTTTATATGTCTCGTCTCATTCGATAATGTGATATATTGACAAACCCAAAAATACAGTAACTAATACAATTAACAATAATACAAATGGTTCTGCATTTGGGTTTGGGTAAATATAATGTAAAAGAAATTATTTGTATATAAATTAATGTAAAACCGTTTTTAAAAACAAGTTTTTATACAAAAAGTGCTTTACCAAAAAATCAAAAATAATTTTCTGTAAATTATCTTTTTATCTTCATGGTCATAAGCAGTTTGTAACTGTTTTTTACGATAAAGTTTAAAGTTTATTAGAAAATCAGAAAAGTATAACTACAAAAAATGTCCGTTCCTTGTTCACTCATCATAGGTACAAGTACTTAGAAGATACATAAACATAGATATTTTTAAAATATGAAATATAAATTGTAAAATTTTGAGGCTTCTTTCAGAAACTTTAAAGTAGTATTAGTTCTTAAAACTCTTTTTATAATTTTAAGTATTACACATCCATTAACAGACTCGTTTTCGATCGAACTTAAATTTCACAGATATGAGTTCTTTGTATTGTGCATTAAAGAAAGAAGAAAACTCTCTTTAAATCGTAAAATTTGGATGAGTAGTTTAGATTTTACAAGAGTGTAAATTAACTTGTGACGTGATCGCAGCCGAGTGTTCCCTCGGAAGGATAATTAAGAAACGAACTGTAACATAATATAGCTCGATCAAAACTTTAGATGTTACCGAAAAATCAATAACAAATTTTGAAACGGAAGGAGAACATAAATATAAACATACCCCCATTTCTCTACCTTAGGGGCACTTTTTGTAAATTGATTCCTTAAATATATATTGCCATGCAAACCAAACATATCTGTAAAATTTCAGCTCGTCTGTTGGGGGAACTGGCTTAAAATTCATTTGCTAGATTTGGCTCAAACATACTAATTAACATGTAAAGTTATATAAAAGCTTGTAATAATAAATGAATTGAAGAGTAAATTTGATTAGTAGAAATTTACATCTTGTGTTCCAGGGTAATTTGTGCAGTACAATAAATCCAGCCAATTAAACAGATTGGAAAGTGACGAATAAATTAATAAAAAGAAACTTGTTATTCGTGGTTTTACAACTAATGAATGGTTTAGTTGAAGTATTGAAAATGCTTTTATTATATTCCGTATGTTTTCCTATTTTACTTCATCCACATTCCCCAGAGGTTGTCATGTTCCCGTCTTTCCCTTCACGATCATTGCTCAAGCCGAAACTTTATTGATTTTCTTTAGTCACGTCTTTTGTTTACTTCCTTTAACTCGACTGGTGTGTACTTCTGACTCTCCAAGAGTTGCGCACGTTCCTCGAGCAGTCGTCTGTTTCTTAATTCCATTTCCCGCCTTGTGGAGGCGCGCCGCGCCCGTGGCCACCTGAATCCGATTTCTGCTCTCTACTCGGCTGCGCGGCGCCTGGGATCCAATCGTTCCCGTCCTTTGCCTCTCTCTCCGCCTCCGCAACCCCTTTGCCGGGAACGCGATCGAACAGCGGAGAAGCAACGGAGCTTGCGACTGAAGCTGTGGTCTGGAGCCGAGAAAGCAAAAACCTCCGCACTTCCACACATCTCTGAAACATCTCTACACGTCCTTTCCCCACTTGGGGTGGGGGGTGGGGGTGTTTAAACTCTTCTGCGTCGCGTTTTGTGCGTCGAGATTTCACGAAAGGTGAATTGAAAATTTAATATTTTTAAAGCACTTCCCTGCGAATGAAATTTTTACGACTCTTTTAATACTTTTTGAGTGCTACCTTGTTTTGGAACATGTTATGTAATATTCATGGAGCAACAGATTTCTAAATAAAAAATAATTTTTTGCAGTCCCCGAGAAATTTACTTTTTGTGATTTTAAATTTATTTAAAATATGGATCCTGTTGATTTTCCAAAATTTAAGTAACCACTACCCTGAACAATTTTCACTTTACCTCATTTATAGCTTGATAAATTTTATAAATTTAAAACTTATTAGAACTAATGTGACGTATTAATTAGCTAGGAAATGAGTTTTATACGAAGGTTCTCGATTCATAATGATCTTTTCTGGAGGAATATATGTATATTTGCGCGATTTACATAAATGTATTTTAAGTACTTTTATGTACTGGTATAGATCGGTAGGTAAATGAACACATGTATAGTCTTCTTTCATTTCTATAAAAATTTCGCAAATATAAAGTGTTAGCGGCATAAATATGCAAATATAAAGTGTCTTCACGTCACATTCTTAATGCAAAACTTAAAAAATTCAGAAACAGAGTAGTGCATATTGCCCATTCTCAAAGGGAAGAGTAAGTGTGCAACATTTATTTTTGAATGCAGCAAATGTGGGAAAGGAAGGGGAAAATAAAGGAGATAGAACAAAATTGGAAGTAAACTTCACAACAAAACGGAATCTATTTTTTATTTATGCCATCGATACAAGTCCTGGTAGTGGCATGATTAGTGCAGAGTTTGGAGGAATGGAATAATTTAAAAAAATGTTAAATGAGTACTGGATCCAGGAGTCAAAACGACTGGAGAAAAATGCTAACCATGGATCTTCTTCTTTGAGCTGAGAGCAAGAGAAATTGGAACTATCTCTGAGACCAAAGTTGTACTGTTGGATACTTACTAGGACCGTTTTACCTTGACCCTTTTAGTTGCTAAAGCAACTGTGTTAATTTAGGAACGTCTTCAGCGGTAGGGGAGAATTTCCTAAAAAATGTGTAATTTATAATAGAAATCGATCCTTTTTATTCGCCCATAATTTTTTAATTAACTTATTTTATTTTCGATAACTCACGTTGTCTTCCTCATATCGGAAGATACTTTATCAGATAAAGTTTTCTTCCTACGATTGCAACTGGTTAGAATACCCCGCATCTGCATTATCCACGCTTTATTATGCACAGATTTGTGTTGAAATCGCTGATCATGTGGAGACATTATTCGTACATGGAAAGTTATCAGACATTTCAAGAACTAAAAATTAATTCTTTTCATTGGGTTAAATTTATTTCCCTACTTTGCGGACATTCCGACAAATCACTCTGCAAAAATATTGGACCGCGAAGAAAAAGTCGTCAAAACGTAAAAAAAAGTAGTCAAATAAATTAGGAGAATCGCAGGAATCGATTTTTATTATGCGATATGGTTGAAATCGTGCTATATAAGAATATAATTTATGTTATTTGATTAATATTAAATGGTGAAGTAATTTCTTTTCATTTTTTCGATCTTTAGAAGTGGATGTCTCATTCTCTCAACAACTACTTCCTAGATCGAACCGAACTTCCTTCAGTTGATCATCGCTAACCATTAGTCCTGTACGTTGATATCTAACTGTCTTGGGGATAAAAACATATTTTGTCTATTTTAGTAGACACGAATTTAAAGAATCTCAACGTAATCAGTGAGTTTTCTTAGAACTCGTAAAGTATTTGTATACCTTGGTTGAATACTGGATATTACGTGCGAGAAAGTTCGGAGTATATGGAACAAATGTTACCTCTTAAATCTTCAGCTATGCATTAACAACCAGTGTGAATTCAATCTTCCAAATATCCAAACCAATCATTACATTTCCTTAAATTATATTACGGCAGACTTTATGCCGTACGAAGATTCTCACGTATGTTGACTAATTCATCGTACAGCCGTAAATGTCATCTCACGTCTTTGCTTGCACACGTAAACAAGCACAAACGACATAAAGTGTTCGCAACCTGACAGGTAGGTGATTATACCCTGTCTTTTGAAGAATACCTATAAAAAAACGAGGTTTCTTTAAGAACTCAGACGAAACACACAAAAGATCTTTCAAAAGGAGCTGTATAACGAGACAGTGCACACAGATAATCAAAAGAGAGGTTGTCAGTTTTTACAATGTCATATTTTAGGGTGGCCGACAGTTGCTTTAGAAGTAAAAAGGGCAAGATTTCTAATGTTCTAATTTTAAGGACTTGAAAAAACATTCGTCCTTTCATACGCACTAGAATTTAATGATATTTTGGCTAATTAAATTTAGAAGTACTGATTTAGTTTTGAAATTATAACAACGTTCACAAATTATTTTTATTCCGCTTAATTAGGTTTAGCCATTATTTACCTATTGGAAGATATTTTTTGTCGATTAGTCAAAATTACAAAAGTTAATATCTTAAGGAACATACCATAGAGTTCAAGCTTCAACAACCAAATATAATGTTTTTAATGACAATTTTAATGTCATTGAAGAATTGAACCTATAAATTTGAATAAATACACTTCTTAAAAATAAAGCAAAGAACTTCAACAGGCAATTTTATTTTTGCTGTAGTGATATCTTGAGAAAAACAAACATTTTACTATCGATCAAATCGTTTTCTCTATCATTTTAACGCAATAAAGAGATGAATAAAAAATTAATAAAACAACTCCATTAATTACAGAAAACTGACTGAATTCCAACATTACAATTATTACATTTACGAAACATGGAATAAATAAATTGTATTGCGTACTCAGTACTCCTACATGTAAACTACTAAGATGAAGATACAGCATAGTGATACAGCAGATACGTTATACAGCATAGTGATATGATGCCGACATCTCTGCATTGTTAATTTATTGCTATTATTACACTTAATTTCTAATCTACGTCAAATATCGTTACCAAAATACATTAATAATTTTCTTCATTTCCCCCAATACTACATTCAACATTTGTTTCATGGATCATTTTTTAACGTTTATTATTCATCAAATTAATTTTTTTTTATATTTTAGGATAGATAAAGAAAGAAAGGATAAAATATACTCAAGAATGCTACTCGCTAAAACCAAAAAACCACCAAGATGAACAGGTATTAGTGTGATCTTTTTACATCATACTATTAAGATAGGAATAATTATGTTAAAATGTAAATTTCGGGACATCACGTAGATGCGAATTGATGCTATTAAAGAAATTCTGATAATGAAGTAAGCAGTCCTCCGAAGGTATTTATTCTCAATTGTGATATCTGTATATAGTTATTATTCGTAATGTGCTTATTCCAAAGCTTTTGAACTGCAATCACGATTCCACATATATTTAACTGTATCATGAACCCCTGATACAATGTCGATGCCTTACCATTTGTTACTGTAGACCTATTCTATCTCTACGCTCTCCACCGAAAAAAAAATTTTGCATTATCGTGCGAACAAATTTTCTCTGTTAATAACAATCTAATTTTTGTTATTAATGTATAAAACTTTATGTTTAATTCACCTTTTGAAAATATCTTTCTTACATCGTGATTCTTATTTTCAAAAATCGTAATTTTTTGGAAATGGTATACGAGAATAATGGAATTAGCGCACCTCTAGTAATAATATTGACAAAACCAGAAATGTTCATTTCATAATTGGACTCAATGAATTTCATACAGAATGTGACCAATTCTTGAGATATTTCCTCGCACATATTCTGGTTCAGTAGTGGTAAAGATGAAATAGACCTAGCAGTGCCACGAACTTATTTAGAACTTACTTTCGTGAGAGTAAGCAGCGATTAATTTAAATACTGCTCCAAAAATGCATATACTCCAAAAATATATAAACTTAAATTGATCTATTTAATATTATCTGTTGACATAAGAATGATATGTATGGTTATATTTCTGGACGTTATATCAAAGTGAGAGACAAAATCGAAAAAATTCAAAAATCGTAATTTTTTGGAAATGGTATACGAGAATAATGGAATTAGCGCACCTCTAGTAATAATATTGCATTCGAAATATTAGTGATCAAAATTCATTAAGTTTATTTGACTCTAAGAAATATCAGGTACGTAATATTTAATAATATTTCTTGTACTTCAGATGTACGTACAACAGTCTGCATTCGTACCATAAAAAAGATTAAGACACTATTATTACTATATAGTATGTTCTAGAACTCAGTTATTAAACCCACATTTCAAAACAAAACAAAACTAAAAAAAAAAGATTTTTCCACTTTGTGTTCGTTTGCTCATTAAATGTATCTCCAAGTACTTTTTACCTAGACACATTCTCGTTCGCAATGTATTACGAGCCGACATCATTAGAAGCGTTCTCCCATACATACATTTTCAGCCACAAAGCCGAGTAACCATCTCGGTAGCATTATGGGCAAGTGGGTGATTATCTCGCCTTTACTCGGCCGGCGTTTTAAAAAGTGGGGGCGCTTTCTTGCAGAGCAGCCAGAGAGTTTCACAAATCCCGGCTCCACATTTCTATCTCTCTTTCATCTTCCCCCTATTTTAAATCTTTCTCTCGTCTCACCCACAAACTCTTTCACTCTCTCACTCTGTATTTGTCTCTTTCCTTCTCTTTCTCTCTCATCAGGTTGTTGCCTCTACTGCTCTTATGTGCTCTGTTTCCTCCAATGTGAGCTTTTAACCTTAACTCGAATTTTGCCGTTAATTCAGCGTTCACTGCTACTTTCATTTCGTTCCGCCGATTATTAAGCGGGTCGGTAACTTCAAATCTTTCATTGGTTGTACGCAGGTTCCTCGCTGAAGTTGCAAGTGCTCTCAATCATCTGCCTGTCTGGCTTGCCTTAATCCCACTTCAGAATTTTCCTGTTAATTTCAAAGCCGAGTTGTAGTAATAGTGTTATAGTGAATTGCAGTGTAAACCTTTTTTCCCTGAAAACTATAATAAGAAAAAAAAATCATTATATTTGTATTTACGTGACAATAAAAGTTGGATGACATTTGAACTTGATATTCATACGATATATTAAACGGTATCAAAATTCTACAAAAATTTCTTTTTATGAATGACACTTTTGTTGACTTTAATAATTTCAGATCAGTTTGTAAGTACGTTGACCAATTAAAAAAATATAATAAAGAAATACTTTACTAGTGCATTTGGGATAGTAACTTTACGAGTATTGTATTTTCCAAGACTGAAATTGATACTTCTGTGTTCAGCGGTATAATATTATTTTATTGTGCGTTACAACGTAATCCTGCATTTCCTCATTCTTCTCTTATGAACATTATCTTTTGTTTTCTTTTTTTAGATCGGTTCTTAAGCAGCCATTTCGAATTTGAATCCAGCTTCACGTTCTCCTTTTAATTTTAATTTTTTATTTCCCTAACATAGTACATTACATTTCAACTTTCTATAATGAATTATTTTTTCACATTTTGTAAATTTTCATTTTCCTACTTCTTTTCTTAGACTTAGAACGATCAATAGGGCATAGATATGTTAATATTAAAAATGTTTAAACATGACCGATGAATCGAAATGATTTGAAAGGGAGGACAGCTCTGAATATATTCATTAATTGGTATCGCGGGGACAATGAGAAGTTTATCGGTTCAAAATATGGATCGTCGTCTACCATATGAGAGTCAAGTTGATCCAATGTAGTGGTATATAATTGTAATACATTCACATAAAACTCCCTTAAAGATATAGAGGAAGATATGACACGAGATTTTAGAACATTTCCTTTAAACAACTAACGAATTATACTTAAGTATCCAAAAACCAAAATGTGTATCGAAAGTTTTATACACCTTTAGATCATAATAATCAAATCATTAGAATGTAATAAACATAAAAAAGAGTCAGTCATATATTGGACGATTTCATCTTCGTCAGTAACGTAGTTACTCAATTTAATACCATAATATGTTTTCCTTTTCAAATTATTTCTGAATGGTATTTCTGTGCTTCATCACAGTTATCCAGCGTATAACAGATGTTAGGATGTTTTGTAGTAAATATCGCTACATAAAACTGAATGGAGCAATGTCCGTGATTCCTATTCCAATCTTTGCGTTCCAACCCCACGTTTGTGCTCATTCATACGAGTCGTTGGACAGTCCAATCCTCGTACACTAATACCAATACCAAGTGCGCCCTGACTACCCTTAGGTAAAGACCTTTTACTTCTTTATATATCTTTTAAAACAACAATCGGGTTTTTTTTTCTATCGAAGCTCAGCAGTAGTCTCTACTGATGGTTTCGGCGCTTTCCATTAGCCAATGAAAATAAAGAAGAATGATGAAAAGGAAAAAGTTTTTTTAATAATAATAATAAATTTAATAATAAATTTATTGTCAAAAAACAGTACAAACTGCGTATGACCACGTGGAGGGAAAAAAAAACTAATTTACTCTCCGGAAGCAAGCAAGGGACCATCCCATCAATTCCGATCAAGGGCCCTAAGGCAGAGGCGGATTCAAAAAATTCAGCAAAAATTCCTAGATAAGATAAAAAGTTAGCTGCGAGTTATAATACTAATAGAATGTCAATATGTTTGTAATTTTAAGCAAAAAATTACATGTACAAGTTATTATCGAACTATAGATTATTCTGAGTATAGTGTTTAAAAATCATAAGAATTGAAATAACACTAAATTCACGATTTATTGTTACAATAAACACGCCCCTAGACAAAGCCTAGAGAACCTGTATGATAAATCCGCCTCTACCAGAAGGAAAAACGGAGAAAAACCCGGGCCAGGATGGGGCTACAGAATTTATGTACACAACCGTGCCAAAGTTGAGTACACATAAAACTAAATTAATATGAGCCAAACGGCAATACAATCATGCAAGAAAATAGTTTTTAAAATTGTTAAAAATTGAAATAGTTAAAATACGTGTTGAAATAAGTCCAATGTCTGCTAAATGAAAAGGAAAAAAGGAGATAAGTAAGATACTTGCCTGATACGTAGGTAATGTCATGGTATCTCTCACGACGACTGCTAGGTTCGCAGTCTTTCACCTCTACAATTTTTGGATTAGAGGTTTTCAATTTCCCCGATACGGAACCATATCAAGTGAGCGTATTCTATACATGTTCAAGGGACTGGCTCCCGCACTGGTTGTTATCCGTGTTATCTTTCTCTTTCTTTTTCGTGAATATGACACATGTGTTTATGAATGAATATGATAACGTGATTTTCCATCTTCTTCTCTTACTTTCACTAAATGTAGTGTATGATATTATCACTTTAAAGATATAAAAGAAGAGTTTCTTGATAAGACAAGGAATAAAAGTATATTAATTTCCAAGTTTGTTAAAACTATAAGTATTAAAAACACTTTCTTAATAGCTATTAGATTATTTACTTCATTGCCATCTAAAAACTTTAACTTATAAAAGATTAACTATGAAGAAGAAATTAAGGAAACGGATTAGGACCAATGTTTAGATATTTGTATATATTATTTGTGTGTTTTTGTCAATAGTTTAAATTTGTATAATTGTTAAATCTGCTTTTGTCTTTTAAAACTTGCTATAAGTCCTCAGCGATACAATAGTTAATGATTACATGCGTAACAATAGAGGATTATTGTTAGTGTGTTTTTATTTTTAGTAAGTAAGTTTTTTCTACGAGACCTGCGTAATTGTAATTAATACCTCTTTAGGATTTTTCTTTGTAAAATTTTCTGGTTTAATAAATAAATAATAATAAAGAATTATTTTAAAATGGGCATCACTGGCCTTATTTATCGAAACGCCATTGAAGCTAACTAACTAGTTGTCATCATTATTGTTATTCTTCTGATTATTATTTTGAGACTAGTATAAAAGTTCTTGAACAACAGTCGTGTTATTTTAGAGAGAGACAAGTGTATCATAATTAAAGCATGAGAACCATTTATGCCGTAGTAAGACGTTATTTATCTGACCTATCATGAAACGAATGTATTCAAGACACACACATCACTTGTTCATTTGAGAAAATACTGTAACTGCGATCTCCCTCCTCATGTAGCTTCCACCCTACAGAGGTCACAGTGAGTATCTTTGCTCTTAACGAGATTCAGAAATCTTCGCTTTATCTTGTCGTCATATCGTTATCAGTTTCCTTCCAACTTCCACCACTCGTAACTCTCTTCCTTCCTTTTCGTCATTCCATTGGGATCTCGAATCGTCAACATTGGGGGCTGACGGAGACGAAACTGGAACTTCTCGAGAACCACGGGAGGGAATTGAATATTACTGCATATTCTCTGGTGGCTATGTTTGTGGTGACAATTGTTGCATTCAACGATATGTTCCTACTCAATATGTCTATTGATATTGTTCTCGTCTACTTTGATGGATTACTTTGATTTTTTTCTATAGAATTGTCTTTCATGCATATGTCGATATCTTTTCTTCATATTGTTACCAAGATAAAATTAACTTACATGTTATACTACAATCATCTGATGACAGTAAGTAACTGTTGGCATGTTGTGAATTTCAATAAAATATAGTATACATACATTGTCGTACTAAATATTTCAACCTATCTATTTTTTTTAGTGGAAACGTTCTCTTCGACGTAGCTGGTATTCTCACGCTGGAATTCTACGCGACGGGAATAGAAGTTTAGATGTGAATAATAGTGGGGATAGCAATAAAATTTCAATTAATAAATACTCCGTATTATATTAAATTAATAATATTACATTAATAGTTTACTAATTAACAATATTTACATTAATTTCTTCTATCATATTTGATTTGTGAACCTTTCCATCCTGACGATGCTGAGCACTTTAATTTAAAAGCTTTTAGTTTTATAAAAATAAGAGTCAATGAAAGACTAAATTTACTGATACTTCATGAAAAGAAGGGTTGGGAAAGAATGTGAACTTTTAAGACTTTCTTTTAATTTCTACATCAAAATGTCTTGAACTCTATTATCTCGTACAGTAGTACCCTATTCTTTTAATGAAGAGAAGACTAAAAACGACTCTTTAGATTGAAGATGGAGAGAATCTTCTGAAGAAGTTCGACTTATAAATATATAGAACGTGGACAATATAACTACAGAAATAGTACATTAATGTTAAAAACTTCAACGATACTTCGGTACATTTAAACATTTCAATTTATTATACTTTTAAATTTGATCCTATAGTGTGTGAATAGATGAAGGATCATTGGACCATGTATTCTATGACAACTAATTTCATGGAAGTCATAATTATAATACTAATAATAAAATAATAATAATAATAAATATATGACATTCGTAGAGAAATGTGATGAAAACAAAGCACCCAGTAAATCCTCATATAGTCTAGGATAAATCTAACAAGAAAAAATGTTAGGTAATGAAAGCTCACGAAACCGAAAAACTGCCCATCACAAACCAAAGAACTGTGAAATCAATAACTGAAGCACACGTAACAAAAAAATCTTCATAGCCAATTTACCCCGCTGAAGTTATTAATGAAGCCTCATTTTCATGGCTAAAAATGGTAACCTGAAAGGAGAAACGGAAACTGGTTACTGCAATTCAGGGCCAAGCAATAAGAACCAAAATACTATGTAAAGATATTACATCAGACACAGATGGCCTGAGCCTAATTTGTAAAGAGAAACAAGAAACAATAGACCATATTGTTTCAGGATGCCCCAGTTTGGCTAAGAATGAGTATTTGGTAAGGTATATCAGAATGTATTCATTTATACATTTATGTATGGAACGCTTTCGGGTTCACCGTGAAAGATAACAGGTATGAACACCAACATAGTTCTGTGAATGAGAAAGTCACAATTCTCTGGGATCAGTAAACACCGACAGAACAATCATTGCAATTAGGCCTGACATTGATCTGAGGGATAAGGAGAGTAAGAAGTGTCTTTTACTCTCCTTGAAAGTGTGCACCTGGAAATTTCTCAAGGAGACTCAGCCTATAGGAAATGGAACTTCCTTGGACGCATACTGAAATGAAAGGGCGTAAGTCTGTAATTATGTTTTACTAAAAGGTTGCGAGATTGACATTAACTAGAAATGAACTGCCAGAAATGCAGAAATCTGTCATATTACAAACATGTCACCTAACCCGCCCCAATTACCTGTTTGAACAGAGAAAATATAATTGCACAATAATAATAATAATAATAATAATAATAATAATAATAATAATAGTAGTAGTAGTAGTAATAATAATAATAAATTTACTGCCAAAAAAGAAATTACTCGAAGAGCGAACTTGATTTCACCGACAATACAGATCTGAATCATACATTAGGTGAATTTGAAACAGGGGTCAAATTAACCCAAATTTAGTAAAAGGAGATTTTACCAAACAATCGGAAATATAAGTTATACACTAATGATGCTGTATGATTTTAAAATGCTAAAAAGATGCTTATTCAAATGTATAATACCAACAAATAACGATTGTAAAACTAGGAAGACATATTTTAAGAAAATAAAAATAAAGAGACGGGTGGAGAAGAAATAAAATAATGAGTAACGATGTGATGCATTAAAGACAAAAAATGATACTACAATTCAACAACCCTCAAAACCACATTTTCGTCTATTGTTCGTTCATTCGCTTTTCTTGTTTACCTCTACAACCCCTCACCACTCACAGCCACCCTTACCGTTTAGTATCTCGGCGTGTGCATAAAACAAAGCCTCTTTACTTCCACTTTACGACTCCGCTACGAAATCTTTACAACCACCGATGCGGGTACTTATCATAGACTTAAAATACATAGATGGAGTTGCGGTCGATTCCGTTGTACTGTGTTAAGAATTGCTCGTAACAGTGATGAAATATTTATCTTCTTACTATACGACCAGTTAAATTTTTTTCCAGATTGTCTTTCTTACTAACTTAAAGTGAGTGCACAACTCTCTGGTTCTCATATTTTCTGTTGCCGTATTTCATTCTAATGGAAGATTGGAATCAGTATTGAATTGAAGGTTTCAGTATACAGATTAAATGCACTTCTGTAATCAAATTTTGTTTCATGAATTAGAAAGAAATTTTTCATTTAATAAGCAGCAAGTTTGATGTATGAGTTTTCCACGACTGAAATTTTTTTATGGTTTTTATTATCACTCTGTGAAAGTAATTACTTTATCACCCATTTAATTAAATGAAATTTAACTTTCGATTCTCTTTTGTGTAAAAACAATTATTTTATGACTTTAAAGAAGCGAGAGAAAGAAACCATGTAAATTTTATATTGTATCGGTGTTGAATATTCTGATAGTATCACTGAGAGTCTCCTTATTTTATCATATTATTATATTTATTTTCTTATTCCGTAAAAACCTTATTTTACTTTTTTTAATGGGAACCAATATTATTAGTAAAAAATGTGAAACCCTTCGCTTCAACATATCCGATAATATTGGAGATAAATTAATATTCAAAGGGTAAGACTCATTAAATTTCTGTTTACTCTTATATTGACAATTTATAATTATAACGAAAATTAAAACATGAATTTTAATATTGTATTGCAGAGTTCAATAGGTTATCTTTCCGTTCAAACCAGTTTTGATGAATGTGAAACATTTTAAACTGAATAATATGTTTAGTTCTCTATTATTATTTCGATGTAGTGGTGTTCAATTTACAGCTCTAAAGGTATTCTAGCTGGTTGAAATTTCTAATCCAGGTTGCAACCCACTCTCTAAAGGATTAGATGCACTTCCTCAAAGTGTGAACTCTGACAAAAGAGCGATCTCTTTTAGTTCCCTTGCATTTCTTGTATTATTATTATTTCACTTTTTTCTCAAAGTTGGCTGTCATTCTTTGAGAAGTACAACATTGTTTCAGGTTGCAACTAAAACAAGTCCACCATTGTGGATCCCTACAACATTTTGCGCAGGATATGGGCTGTACCTCGCAGGCCAAATTTCTAGTAGTTCCCAATCTTTAATCTCACATGGGGAGTTTTTGAAGTTTTTTTCCCTACCCTCCCGAAACAGAACCTAGCCCACCTATGATGATAGGGATAACTTCTGTCATACCTCCCCACATTCGACTCACTTCTATAGCCAAGTTCTTATACTTCAGTTATTATTATTATTATTATTATATTTATTATTATTATTATATTTTCCGTTTAAGAATTAGGTAACTGATGCGTTCTAAAATGTTTCAATGGTTACTTCCTCGCAATTGATGCATCTCATTTCTATGCCAAATAGCACATCACTTCAAAAAAAACCTAAAGTTTAAGGGGTCGAGGTGATTCGACCAACGACTCTCAACCTCGAAGTTTGGTTTCTGGTTATGTCTGTGAAGGGCGAATTAGCCCCACCCGTGGCTCTGGTGGTAGTGATGTCGTTCATCGCCAAGTCATCCCGGGTTCGATTCCCAATGGGGCCAGAAAATTTGTAGCTTTTCACATAAATGTCCCAGCTGTGACTACTGGAAAGCGAACCTTCCTTCCTCTATCCACCTCCTCCTAGTATCAATAACTCTAACTACGTATTACTAACTACTTCTACTGACCCTTCCACTTAGGTCAAGTTGTTGGTAAACCCGACTGAGCGACCCACCTACTAACAATAGCCTTCCACCCAACTCCTACCTCCTATCGCTCCATGTATACAAGCTTCAATAGCGCGCTACATTTCCCATTTACAAACACAACAAAATAAAAAAAGGGAGAAATCCGTCTTCCACTTGCGTTTCAATATATAACCTCGCAGGCCTGCGCTGGAGTAGCATAAGAATGATGACGAACCTGAAGACAAAAGGAGGGAGGAGACGTGAATGGTGACGGTCGTATGGATGGTTACCTTCATTGGCGGCTCGAGGGAGGGGACCATGCCACCTTGCCCCCCCCCCTCCCATCACCGCTCGAAAAAAGTTTTGACTAAAAAATTATTTTTCCTTTTCCCACAATGTATGTAATTATTAATCAAAAGATTGCTCCAAATATTGTTATCTGTTTATTTACACAACTATCTAAGTAAGGTAATACTGAAGTGATAGTCAAAATACTTTTCCAAGAGCCATGTTTTATTTCGTCTTACAGTCCACAAAGAAGCAGAAATTGTACAAAAGGTTTTAACTTTGAACACTTTTTAATTTATTATAAGTTTAAATATATTTAAATTCTTTACTTAATATGACAAATTAACGTTAATAGGTATTCAAATCATGAGCATGTTTTACTATATGGCGAAATAAATTATGTAACATATATTACTCAATCAATTGCCCTGAAATTATTTTCCTGGTCACGTCAATGGTGATCTTATGAGAGCGCATAAGACCCCGGCTATTCTTACCTGGATTTTCCCCGGTTTTCCTTCGATTTGGACGAATTAATGTTTACACCCATTAGGCCCATTAGGGGTGGCAATATCACTAACACTATTGTTATTATTTAATCTTGAATTTTTTAATTGTTACGATTTATAAACAATATATTGGGAATCATCTAAAAATTGGATGATAATTATATATATTTGATGATAACTGTTCTTGTATTATTCTATTGCAGCAAAAAATTGTTAATATTTCGTAGATATTTTAACAAGGAATTTAGTATTATTCTTCTCATTTCATGATGCGTACTGGGGGCATACAAATGTTATATCCACCTCTACTTTAGGGCTCTTGAACGGAATGTATTGGATGTTCGCATGTTCACTACCGAGGAGTAAATTAGTTTATTGTTCTCCACGAGGTATTTCGCAAATTGTAAAGTCTTTTTTGATAGTATATTTGTTTGATGTGACATAAATTTCAGTTGCCATGGTCATTGGTGATTCGATGGTCAGTGGTCAGTTCTCGGAGTGGGATATTGATGATGATGGGTCATGTGGTGACGATAGTGACGTCACAGGTATAAACACGTGACCACTTAGGTCGTAACGCTGCTCGCAGGCAATGGACGACGGTGGGTGACGCGGCGCGGCGCGGCGTGGCGGGTGCCAACAACGGTAGACGGTGGCAGTGTAATTAAGCGAGCGTGTCACATACCTGCAGCGCCGCAATTCGCCGCCTGCGCCGCGATGCCAGCCCTCTCATTAGTGTCCGCGTGCTGAATCGCCTCGGTGGGAGGCGGCGGCAGGGCCTTCCTTCTGCACAAAGGCAGAAGCGCGATTTTAATCTTCACAGAGGAAGGCGTTCGTTCGCTTGAATGGGAGGCCATCGTCAATGGAATGGAGGAGCAGAAAAGGAAACAGAAGGTGAAGACGAGAAGTGAGAGGGAAGAGGACGATAACGAAGATGGTCGTCTTTGTAGGAAGAGAGAGAAGAAAATTGTTGTAGGACTTTCGGATAGGAGGATGTTTAGGTCGAATAGATCGCTCGAATGAGAGACCAAGCGTTAATAAACTACTTTTCCATATCAAATAGAACAAAGACGTTTATATTACATTTTACATTGCATAAAAAATAATAAAATTGACAAAAAATTCCAACATTTCTAAAAAGTTATATTTTTCTTTATTGTATATAAAAAAATTTAACCGACATAAATGCATGAATAATTTTATTAGACGTCTAATATCCTGTTTCGTACGATGTTTTAACCGTTCGTGTTTTTTTCTCGAGACCTTGAGAACTTATTTGATTAGTAGCTAAGATGTGAAAAGGGCCTTCATATTTGGTGACATTTCTTTGGAACGTTTCTGAATATCATTGAGAGGTGACTTGGTTCAAGAATTCTTTAATGGAGGTTTGTTTGTCAAGGTTCAGCTGTCAGTGACTCAATAACATTTCTTGTGTGTGGCATTGAACCTACCAGAGACTTCTTCACAATTCGATTTCAATGGTTCAACCTACTGCTGAAAACCAATGCTTTATGCATGAATATAAAAATGGTTATCCTAAAAACCGTATATAAACGTGTATATTTTAGTATTTGTCTCATCATTCCGAAACAGTTGTGCAAATGCATTTTGGAGATTTTTTGAAACATTTTTGTCATTGCAGTTTAACTTATTATTTAAGCAAAATTTTTTTGTGACAATATTTCATAATATCGGTAGAGTGTGCACGTAATAGCTCGGGTTGGAAAATCCTGACCTAAAATCGTTTTATTGGTTTTGTTACTACAATGCAATTATTGGAATGAACCAAACACTACCAAAATAACTCCTTACTCTTTGTTACAAGATTTAGTTGCAATACTTCACCATATTGCAATGTTTACACTGTTGAATCCTGAGGAGTCAGAAGTTTTGCGTTAATTTAATGATGATTTAATTCAATCGAGCAACGATGCAATGGACGACACTGAAATATTTCTGTCAATAAATAACTACACTTAAGATATTGACAGTTTCCCCTATAAAAATTGTTCTTAAATTTCTTTACATTAATTACAATTAAACTCCAATTTTTTCTCTCGTTTACTTTGAACACAGACGTCTTTAACATATATAGTAAACGACACGATGCGCTCGCGAATATATGGGGATGTACAGTATGAAGATAAATGCTAGGACATCACTTGAAAGGTTCACGGGTTGGATAGCAAGCCATGTTCGTGTGAGGTGAGGAAAAACTCCTCCAGTGCAGTGACAGAATGGAATCCTATTTTTGCAGCCCACAAGCGTTCTTCTCCTCGTAGTGTGGGAAACTGAATTCCATTACAAAAAAAGATAACATAAATCACCACCTCTCTATTGCAATATATTAGTTTAAATATACGCTACTTGTTACTCTAAAACACATTTCACTTTTGTTGCCGTTCTAATGGCCTCACTTCTTATTAACTTTCGTAATAAGCTTGATAAAAGATCTTGAGGTGAAGGTATCAAATATGTTATACGTATATTTCACTTGGCCAACGTTTCGACCATTTATATGGTATTCTTCAGGGCTACAAGACAGTTACAAGAAGTTATATTATATATAACACACTTTATACTGTGTAATACCTAACAACAACAAAATCTTAACACATACAAAATGAACAAAATTCAACAGCATGCATATAATTGCTGCACATATATCAAGAAACAAAATAAAAATACGTAGTTCACATACCTTGGTAAGAATTATAGTATGAATAACATTCAGACTGTGTCATTAGATAAAATTGTAAATGGAAAAATTTCTCACTAAAATAGTTACAGGAAATGTATCTGTCTTAGTATCATATCCTGATCCATATGTTTATCTTAATGTCAGTGTTACCAACTTGGCTTAGACGATGGCTTAGAATTAAGCTCGTGTGCATGTTATTAAGTATATCACTATCTGTTTTTATGTTGCAAAGTGTGCTGATGTTTGGTGATTTGTACCATTTCTCAGATCAGTCTCTTCATGTAATTAGTTTCTACATCCAAAATATCAGTGATCTTAAAGTCAAATAAGTGTCCTGTATGTGTGTTTTGCTGAGGAACAGTTAGCATGACTGTACTAAAGTACTGGCGTCGTGTGATCCAGCCTATATTGACACAGTGAAAATATTCATCCGTGTGATTCTTACAGAGTAACTTTTTCTTGAGGTCCCTCACACAATGTAATTTTGAGAATCATTCCTTTCCGGGAAAAAAATCGCAGAATGACTCAGAATAAATTCAAAAAATTTTGTTTTCAATTAACAACCGACGATGAGGTAAACAATTTGTGTTTTTTATTTTATTTCTCTTAATATAATGTGCGTACCTATAATATTTCCGGAAAATGTGATGTATGGATAAACATGATAGTAAAATTCTGTAGTAATATTCAATAGTAAGATATTGTTGAAATGCTCGTCAAATAAAGATTTATCTTTCTTTTTGTACTCTGTTGAAGATTTATAAATATACTCAAAACCACCTAGGGTGCCGTGTTAACATGGACGAATTTCCAAGGCCACTTCCCTTATTATGGTGTAGACCAGAACTGAAAAGATTATGCCTATGGTAAAGTCTGGTCAATTAGTCCTTTGTATCTTGACAGCATACACAATTTCGTATTCATTAAAATATGTATTAATAATATCATATAAATGTATAGTGACTTATTTTAATGCTTCATAGAAAAATCTATTAACAATAAATTCGTTGAATTTATCAGTTTTATCCATTCAGGTTGTTTAGTCTATAAAACATTATACATTCCAGACCAGTGCTACAACGCACGATGCAACTTTACTTAGAATTAAAAATTTAGAAAAATATGAAAAAAAAAATTGAATATTGTAGTTGAATAATCATTTAGAGATATTGTTACCGGGAAAGTATTGAATGTGTGGCTTAACTAGGTACAGAAAAGTTTTTGACCATATAATTCAAATTTTTGTTTTGTTTGTCATGTCTTTATCGCAATTGAATAAGCAAAACGATAATTTTATTTTTCATACGAATCATTCTATTATTCATAAAGTTCGTATTTTGTATGATAAAATGAGTTTTAGATAATAGTGGAATTAATTTCTCCATCCGGTCTTCTATGCATATATTTCAGGATTTCAATTAGCTTGGAATATTATGCTTCCAACAAAATTTGTTTACCGAATTCCAATATTTGTTGTCAATTATGAAACTTGCTCTTTCACAAGGACGTATCTGACATATAATAGACCACATAACATGAGAAAGTGACTGCGGTTGGGTTCGACACACAATGGACCAAAACGCAGTAAAACAAGGTTTTGCGTCAGCGAAGTCAATTGCGTCATTTTGGCTTGTATTTGGAGACTGTAGCCAACATGGGTTGTTAACAAGTGAAGCTTCTAATAGTTGCAATACGTTAATGTGTGAAACGCATGTTCGGTATAGCGATGAGCACAGTTATAAGGCAAGGAATAGCTACACAACATAAGACTGCACGACATAAAGAGATGATATTTTTGTAAATCTTCTTTTATTATAATATGGATAGTCAAACTATATATTGACAATACCCTCATATATTGGACCATACATACAGTAATTCATTCCTGCAGTTCTGAATCCTTGTTAGTCTTTCTTAGTTAAGTTCTGAGTCCCATGGCCATGTAAATATGTGTTTTCCACCAAGTTGAAACCATTTCTACAGTTAAGAGTTTCAATATCAGTGCCTTTTGATACACCTAATATTTTTCCCCAATTTCTTTAATACGTTTCTGCCACTTACGAAATAAAGCATCTTAAAATGCTTACGTAACCTATCTTGCGATAACTATAAGGAAAAGAAACCTAATAAACTATTTCTTTCCTCCTAGTAACATACAAGAAAATGTCATCTCCTAAGGAGACATATATTTCATTAAACATCCATCGGTCATTTCTCCAAGAACTCAAAATAATTGAAAGTCAGTGATCAAGAAGAGAAAGGAAATATCATGTAAACAGTTGACTGCTTCGAAGAAGAACGAAGGANTAAGGAGACATATATTTCATTAAACATCCATCGGTCATTTCTCCAAAGAACTCAAAATAATTGAAAGTCAGTGATCAAGAAGAGAAAGGAAATATCATGTAAACAGTTGACTGCTTCGAAGAAGAACGAAGGAAGATACATCGTACCAGTCCTCAAAAACTCTGTGCATTGATATGGAAGGGAGATTCGTAAAAGTAATATGAAGAGTGATAAGAAATAAATGAACAAAGAAAGAATACTGGTTAGTGACCATGTCAGAAGATACAGAGAGGAACTGTGATACAAATTATATTATGCACATTAACTAGGAATCTAGTTAGAATATAAGAAGATTACGATAATTAGAGCTATAGCTCAGAAATCAAGGAAAAAGACGTAAGACAAGAAACTTGAATTTTATTGTGAAATTGAATGTACGAGTGCATACGTATGAACAGTTTTTGAATTTCAAATACAAGTAATTCTCAATGTTATTTTTTTTATCGTTGTACAAACATATATACATACACACACAATTATTGGAAATTTCGATAATTGGCTTCAGAAAATTGGATTTTTACTGCACTAATAAATACATTAATATTATTCGTTGCAGAAAAATATATAATATTGGGTTAAGACGACAGATTGGTAACGTCAAAAGTAAATTATCATTTCAATTGACGTTCCTTAAATCATTTAAATTAAAGACCTTAATATTTTATTCTTCTACTATTTCGGCGGTTAATGAATAATGTGCTAAAATTTGAATCACCCGTTAAAGTACACGTTTGCAGCTTATAATTGAATAACTGCTATCTCTTTAATAAGGTGTTAGGGACTATTGTCCACAACGTGGAGGAACAGAGTACCATTGCTAGTTAAGACACAAGAGCCAAAAGTCGAATCCTCAACCGGGACTTGAACAACCGACCCGCCACTTGGTAAGCAAGAGCGTTTCCACTACGCCAAGCAACCCGAGCTACAACTGGTGAAAAAATCATTTCTACTTAAATTACGCGTAGAACTTCAAATTGATATTTCTTGAGAAATGAAAGCTAATTGCTTTTTGATGGCTTACATTGAGGGCACCCTTTCCTATAACACATATAAAAGTGATCAGAATCTGCGGTTCCGAAATTTGATACCTTCCTTGTAAGAGACGAATAAAACAGATTTTTTTGAAGGATAAAAAAGATGTGGAAACAGCCTTGGTACTGATTATTGCTTAAGTACAGGGTTATGTAGCTCAAGCGTACTTTTCAAAACTAAATAAATGACATTTCTTCGACGTAACACCTGGTTAAACAACCACGTGCACAAATGTCCATGTTATGTCAGACCTATCGTAAAGGAAAATATGGAACGGAGGAACACACCGTCTAGGACGCGTGTTTGTAGACAGACTTCAGTAATTCTAAGGAACTTTTTTTCACTTTCTGCTAAAACTGAGTGTCTTGGTAATGTCGGGAAGATGATGTGTAGTTTATTTTATTTCCTTTTTTCATGAACCATAAATTGTTTCTGAAATGTCTTATGTTAGGGAGTAAATTTGTTTTATATTTCTTGTGGATGCTTCATATTTGTTAGCCGCATTAGAATTACTCCACGATGATTCTCAATATTAATTTACGAGATTCCATCAATCTGATGATGAATGATAAAATGGTAGTTGTTGTACATGGTGAAGTAGATTATTGATGGAATTGTATTGAGAAACAACTAAGCCCTGGGGAAGATAGCATTCGTTGTCAAATAGTAAATATATTGCCTAAACACAAGAATTTTTATTAACATAAAATATTCAGTTCATGTTGCGAAACGAGTCCACAATGTAGTGTTACATTATGACTCTTGAATTTTAAAAGATATGAGAAGTTTCAGTACACTAGTTTTTATTAAGTGTTTAGAACCAAAATAAGTTTTATCATGATTTATTTTTCCTTACTTTGTTCGAGAGTAAAGAAGCTCATTGTCCAGCACGAGATCATGTACAGTTTTTAACCGGTATGATTGCCAATGAATTCTATATTTTTGTCACAGCTATGACATCCGTGGCAAGCATTCGGAGCTGGCGTCCCATTGGCGAGACAAGGAGCTTCTACAACAGCGTGGCTACTTCCGCACCATCACCGAACCCGCGACCCTCGCGTTGGATGACGTCCGCGCAGAGGATGAAGGAGACTACCGGTGTCGGGTAGACTTCCGGCGGTCGCCTACACGCAACTACAAAGTGCGCCTCAACGTCATCGGTAAGTCAGACCTATAGTCACATATTTCTAAGGCACATATGAAACGTTGTGGAACGTTGCAACTGACTATATTTCGACATATTCAAAAGAAGACTCACGAGATCGGATTCAATATACATTCGGGATTCCTGGACACACCGTATCTTATGTAGAGAAATAGGTTATGTTCAGTTAATCTCCATAATTCATGTTTCCCACTCTTTACTCTCTTTTTATTGTTCACTTCTTTCACTTCAAACCAATTGTTTGAATCTAGGAAGAGTAAAATCAATTCGGACAAATAGAATCCCAAGAAGTAGGACAGGACCAGCACTCCAAGTTAGTCCAATCACGGAGATGTATAATTGTTTTACCTATTTTATTGTAATTACTTTAAACACAACACTACGAATTATCACGACGAAAAAACACGATATAATTTGTGTCAATCAGTTAACAGTATAGTACCAACAATATTGAGGAACCCGCTTGACTCGCGTGAATTGCACAAGAGCGTATAAAAACATGGCGGCCGCGCGCAACTGTTTGGTGATTTATTCATCACGCCTCGGAAAATGTGAAATACCTTCTTGACATATAAATAATAATGATGTAAGAACATACTACGGAGAATTTACTACAAATGAAAGTAAATTTCCATCACTTTCGTGATTTAAAATTTGGTTTTTTTTATTATTATTGAAAATTCTCCATATTACGCAATGTATTACACCAGTAATTGTAATTGTTTCGTTTAAATGGCCGGTGAGGTATGTTACTCAGTTACGCTGTTCATTTATGCAGATTTAAGATATTTTAATGATTTAATTCTAGATACGCTAGTACTACCTATTCATTTATTATCTTTATTCCTACGGATCAGATATATCCATTCTAAAATAATTTGCCATAAGGGAAGTATTAATGGGAAATAGAAGCACATTTAATGGACTCTCATACAAGGAACCAACCCAGCTTTGCCCCATTAGTCATTGATGAAACCTACAAACAAAACAAAACAAAACAGAATGGTGGTCTAAAAGTGAAGATTTAAGTGCTACTAACAGAATTGTATAAAGAATATGGAATCGTACTATTTAGTTGATTAACTGAATCAACGGGATACTTAATCAACTGGATATGACTACATGTTCTTTATTCAATACTGTGTATACTGCCAACACCAAACCACGTCATACAATGATACTAACATAATTAAAACAAATGTTAAAAAAAAACAAATTCGTAAGGAATTTAAATTGAAAGAACAGTGTCGAGTTTCACAAATGAGTCTAATTAGGACGCATTCGTTTTCTCGAAATACGTGATTAAGCTGGCGTACGTCAGAGCGCGGGAGCGACGAGACGAGGTCGGATCAATGTAAGCACTGCCTGTTAGCTCGCGTGTTCGTCTTGAAGCCTTCATTATTCCTGTGAGCCGCTGCCGCAAACTGTTTGCCGAAGTGAGCGGCGCGTCTGAAAGTAAACGTTGCGCGTTCGCGCGTGAATATTCTTGCGAAAACAAGAGGTAGGCGAAAGTTGCAGTGGCAAGGACCAAGTGTACGGGCGACTGCAATGGAGACTGAAGCAGTTACTGTACGACGTCTTGAAGAAAACGGAGCAAACACTTGCTGTTTTCACTTTATTGTGTAGTTAATTTAGTGAAATCTTTTCATACATTTCTCTAAAGCGAGTATATTTGTTCATAAATGACCTCCCAGGTAACTCATCAAACAACCCCAAGTTTTATGATTTGAATATGGATAAGGGTATTTTATTTTCGAATTCATTATTCTCCATATCCAATTTTTGTATTTTTAAATGGGAAATGAGCGTGCCATTGATGCTTATCTACGTGGTGATTCGAGGTAGAGGTTGGGTAATAGGGTTATTGTTAGAAGGTGGACCGGTTAGCTGAGTTTACCAACAACTTGGCTACCGTGGAGATGTTAGTAGTAGTTACTAAGAGTAGGAGTTAGTGATACTAGGAGTAGTAGAACATGGATAGAAGGAGGGATTGCTTTTTAGTAGTCACAGCAATATGTATTGGGACATTAATTTGAAAAGCTTCAAAAAAAAATTTCTGGCCCCGACGGGTATTCAATTCATGACTTAGTGGTGAGCAAGAACGTTAACACTTTAGCCACCGTGTGAGTACTATTGTCCATATCGTGATGTGCATCTCTTTCCATTGGTACTGATTATGACATTTATTANATCGTGATGTGCATCTCTTTCCATTGGTACTGATTATGACATTTATTACTAATTTTAAACAATGTGTTCATTATGTTCACGCCATTTTCAACGGTGGGATACACAGAAGGCTCTCAAGTATTTCATTTTTTTACCTTGCTCCTATTTACCTAATTTTTCACTTTTATCGCTTTTATCTTCTTTACTTGCCTGCTCTGTGTGCTGAACGCTTACCCATGTGTTTACCATGCATGGCGACCCGTGTCGGAGGGAATGGGTGTCCTGGCGAGTTGAGGAGCCATGCTACCCTAGAAGGATTCCCTTGTATGTGTCATCCAATACGCTTGCTTTGGCCTCGGCCTCTTCTAGACGGGCGACCGGGGACTAACCCACCCCCGACCAATCGCCTCGGTCTAGGTCTTCGACTGAACTCCAGAGTGAGGGGTGGGGCGCAGGGGGTCCTTCTCGTTGGTCCGCGGCGTTGCAGCTACCCTGCTTAAAGAACCGTGTGTCCCCGTTATATACCTGTGTCAACCCTGGCACCTCAGTGGGGAGTCCGTGATGGGTGGGGAACACAGGGATGAAATGAACCATGGGCATGGAAATAACGCGTAGTGCGGAGCGGGTGGACCGTAAGGGGAGTTACACACCAAAATGTCTTCGAAGCGACCGAGCGTTCACAACCCTCCCACTTCAAAAGAAAAGTAAAAGGCACAGAGCATTCCGTATGAGAATGCTTTCATATTAATGTCGAGAACCAATGGAAGCTTCGAGAAAACTTCACCGATTTAAAAGATTGTATTAAAGTATTAAAAGATTGAAAAATGGGGCGATGAAACTTCAAACAAAATCAAGTAATCAAGCGCTAAATTTACATCAATGTACACTGCTCGGAGAATACCCTCTCAAGTGTGAGCTCCACGCTGTGCTTAACTGTAGCAAGGGAGTAATCACTTGCAGGGATATTGTGAATATGCCTTGCGAAAATTTGGTTAGGAATGGGAAGCTGACCTCGTGGTAGAGGTCAGTCAGGTCATTAGGAAGGTTGGTGGTTTTCCTAAGAAGATCGCCTCTCTCATCGTGACATTTCACTATCCTAAACTACCGAGAGATCTAAAAGCTGGATGGCTAAACCTATTTACCAAACCCTCTGCGCTGATTCAAGTGCCAAAGATTTGGTCACACGACAACATCGTGTAAGGGCCGTGCTACTTGTGGCAACTGCGGGAAGGAGGCACACAAACCCGGCGTTTCACGCCCGGGGCCTGCTAAGTGCATTAATTGCACAGGTATGGTATGGAGCCGGTATGGAGCCAAGAATGTGTCACCTTTGTTGAGGAAAGGAAAGCCCAGGAGATAAAGACAACTGAGTGGATCACGTTCGGTGAAGCACAGAAGAAATACAGGGCATTACACCCAGTTACTCCACCACAAGCAAAGACTCCTGTGATAAAGAAGAATATTTCCGTCCAGACAAATTTCACTGACGTCTACGACAACGTCGTGCACATGCTAGTGCAATTGCTGGAAAAAGTTCTTTAAGCTGTTCCCGAGAAACCAAAATCTTCAGCGAACCACAATCCCACTTCAACACAGAAAAAATCTAGCAGTGTTGAAGTACTTACAGCAAGTACCAAGCAACAGACGAAGAAAAAGCAGGGTTCTGGGAGTAAACCACTGCACCATGCCGATTTCTTAAAACCAACAACAACAGCGTTCACCAAGTCGGCGTGACGTAAAGAACGTCTCTGTCCTTCCTTTCTCCGAGTCGGATTGTGCATTGTCCCACGTTGACACGGCAATGCACAGTCAGGAACCCAACCCAGGAGTTTTTAATTCGTAATTGCTTTCATACTGTAGTGGAACCTTAATGGTTATAGAACTCAACGTGACGAGTTACAGCTTTTAGCGCGTCGCAATCTGGCCTGTATTTGCCTGCAAGAGACACACCTTTTACCAGAACATTCTCCCTCTCTGCGGAGATACTTCAGCTTCAGATATGAAAACACCACGGGAGATCGAACAAGAGGTGGAGTAGCCGTGTTTGATAGAAACACTATCCTCTCCTTCAAACTCCAACCCAGGCTACAGCAGTCAAAATTCACAGCGTACGAGCTGTGACCGTGTGTTCAATATATCTTCCTCCGACACGAGATTTCTTGGAGACTTCCCTCGGGGATTTAATTCACCAGCTCCCTCGACCATGGAGCTCGACCACCTCCTCCTTGGAGATTTCAACGCTCACAGGGGTTCGTCGAGCGATTGCCACAGGAGCCGACTGCTGAACTGTCTCTTTGAGTGTGAAGATTTATGTTTAATGGACACCGCATAGGTGACTCACTTTGCGTTTGCCCCGGGGTCATGGACTGCTATAGACCTGTCAATTTTCTCTCCTGAAGTTGCTGCTATCTTCCAATGGAAGGTAGAAGATGATCTCCATGGTAGCAACCATCCCGAATGACAACCACAGAAGTGGATTTTCAGAAAGGCTAACTGGACACTGTACCGTTCTCTGTCTCTGTTCAGAGAAACGGGAAGTGTCCAAGAGAGGGTCGACCATGTGATCCAGGTGATTCTTCACGCCGTTGAAGAATCCATTCCAAAAACATCTATTCCGCGATGACCTCATGTCCCCTGGTGGAACGACGGATATCGGTCCGCCATTCGGGCAAGGTGAAGAGCATTGTGGAAATTTAAGGGAAGTCCATATTCGGAAAACCTCGCATATCAGATTGCTAGAGCAAAAGCGCACAGAACTATCAAAGAATCCAGATCCACCTCTTGGAAAGGGTTTCTAATTACCATTAAGAGAACAACATCATGCACTATAGTATGGATGTCAATCCGAAAGATATCTGGGATGTATTCTCGAGTTCCAATGTCTGAACTCAATTATCACGGTCAGATTCCTACCAACAGCGGAGAAATAGCAATAGTGATGGCTGAATACTTTGCTGACCTAACATCGCGAGGAAAAAGGAAATAGCAGAGGGAGTCTCCTTTGGCTTTTGTCCCTCAAACTCTAAACCATGTATCACTGCCCTCTCAATGTGGGAACTTGATCAACTCTAGCGACAGTCCACGACTCTGCTCCTGGCCCTGATTCAATTCATTATGAAATGCTCAGACAACTCAGTCTCGAATCCAAATAATACCTTCTAAATATATTTAATATTTCATGGTCCGAGGGAGTATTCCCTAATTCCTGGAAGGAAGCAACGCTTATCCCTTTACTAAAACCACGAACGGACAAAACGGCCATCAGTAGTTATCGAAGCAATTCCTTGTCGAGTTGCGTCGGTAAAACGGTAGAGAATTATCAACCGACGTCTCGTCTGGAATCTTGAAAGACATAACTTGCTGAGTCGGTCTCAGTGTGGATTCAGGAAGTTCCCTTCCACCCTGGACAACTTTCTTCTCCCGAAAACAGCAATTCAAGATGCTTTCGTCCGAAGACAACATGTCGTCGGAATATTCTTTAACATCGACAAGGCTTATGATACTACTTGGCGTCATGGCATTTTAAAACAACTATATGTCTCGGGATTTAGAAGACATCTTCCTCTGATGTTACAGTCCTTTTTGGATCAGAGATTCTTCTGCTACAGAATTGGGATAGAGACTTTGGATCTACTTCTTCAAGAGAACGGTGTCCTTCAGGGCTCAGTCCTGAGTGTAACTTTATTTGCAATGGCCATAAAGAGCATAACATCCGCTGTAAAGAATCCTCTCCTACACTCTCTTTTTGACGACGACTTTGCTATCTTTTGTTCATCACAGAGTGTCACAGGTGCGGAGCGACAAATCCAACTCGCCCTCTATAGATTATACCACTGGTCGAAGACGACTGGCTTTCGTTTCTCTGCTGAAAAAACACGCTGTGTTCTTTTCAGTAGGAGACCAAACCTTCTGGCAGAACATCTCCTCGGCCTGGGGAACAACGTTCTAAAATTCTATCCTGTAAAATTCTTAGATCTAATTCTTGATCAGAGACTGAATTGGATTCAGCATCTGACAGACCTTAGAGCGAGAGCATTAAAGTCTATTGAATCTATTGAAATACCTGAGTAGCGGGGAATGAGGCGCTGATCGCTCCTTCATGCTGGTGCAAGTTATTTAAAGAAGTTGGATAGTGTCCACCATGCAGGAATCCGACTAGTCACGGGAGCCTACCGTACTAGTCCTATTCCGAGTTTGTAAGCAGAGAGTAACGAACCATCTCCTTACCTCCGGCGGCAACTCCTCATGCTACGACACTTTTGTCACGTGCTAACTTTACCCGACAATAAGCTTCGACTTATCAAATCATCTGTTAAGTCATGGAGCAGTTACTGTAGGTCAGCCATGCGCGACGAGGTCTTGCTAACCCGCCTGCGCATAGGACATTGTCTTCTCACTCATCGGTATCTCTTATTACTTGATGATGAACCCGTTTGTGAGGAGTGTAGCTCTTCTCTGACAGTGCGTCACCTACTAACTGATTGCAGAAAATACTCGAGTATACGGAGACAAATTGGTCTGGTTGCAGATTTACCAACAATTCTCGGAAATGAAACGGATGATGTTAATAAACTATTGAATTTTATAAATAGATCGGGGCTCCTCCCACAAGTTCTCTGGAGGGCTTTATTTTGCATTCTTCTTTCTTCCCAGTCTTCTTTACTTTTATCCTTCCTTTCCGCAGTTTGAAAATTATACTTTTTAGATTTTTTTTCCTTTTTGTGATAAAATATTTTCGGCAACTGTTTCCTTTTCTTTCCTTTCATCTTTGTATTTAGATATTTTTTGAATTCATGAGGGTTTGTAGTGGGTATGTTCGATATATTTGGCGAGTCCCACACACGGGGAAGAGTCTTTACGGCTCTATTCTATGGTACGAAACAACATGTTTCCCCACCTGCAAAGGTTCTAATGACCTTGCCGTTGACAAGCCCAAAAGCCCACCAAAAATATTTAACTCTTACCAATGTTGTACTCACTTTAGACTCTGGGCTATTTGTCAATATTTGGATTCTATTTATAATGTTTGATTTTTTATCTGTGTGTCTTCTGGTATCACACGTACGTATATTATCAAGTACTTCCGTAAATGAACAGGAAGTTTGCAGTAGAACGAACCAATAATACAGGATAATTTAGAAAAGTTTAATGTTTTACAAATATATTATTAACTACAACAATTTTTTTAAAAAATTGAAAATGATCATACTATGCATTAAAATGTACAGAAATGAACTAAATTCTGTTACATAGGTTAAATATTTAAAATATGAGAAACATTCATCCCTCTGCACACATCTCTCCAAAAAACATCAGCTCATATGTATGAAGGTTTCAACGGTGACAATGATTCGCTGATGTACGTGTTATTAGATGAGATTTTTCTCTGGAACATGGGGGTTGGGGTTCAAATAGTAACTTCTCGGTAACACAGCTTTTGAAGTCTCCATTTCTGACGTCCAAGCTTGTCTACGCAACAACTGATAAAAAACGATGATTTACTATCATCTAAGATTACTAGGATAACTAAATAAATTAAAAAGAAACAGTTACAAAATACGAATGACAACGTGGAGGAAAATATTATAATTTACTCTCCACAACAAACAAAGGACCATCCCATCAATTTCAATCAAATGTAGTGGCAGATTTAATATTTTCTTACCCCAAAAGCATGACGTGGGACCTCCTAAAATAAAAATAAAAATAATGCAGATATTGTACCTGTTTGTTACAATATCTACAGAATATTTAAGAAATATTGTTTTAAAGAGATTATAAATATTTATTTAAGAAACATGAACTGTTATAAATTTAATATTCCAAAAGTATTGCTAATTAATTGCAAATACGATTACTAACAATTCGAGATAAGATATAAGAATCGTAAATAGTATTACGTTTTCCCGCTCTCACAGGCTGACGCGACTAGACCAGTATCTAGTGGACTCTAGTATGAAACAACTCACTTCTGCGGAAGGAAGAATGAGAAAAACTCGGGCTGTCCTGAAGCTACCCAACAACGCAAGAGCTACGGAACAGAAAAGAGTGATTCTACGTAAATGGAGAAATTTGTGGCACACAAAGGAGTGAGGTCCATAAACAAACACTTTACGTTTTCAACCGATCCAATGTGTGAACTGAGTGAACACTGAGCGCAGTTAGTGAGTAATGAAGAAGGTTACATTGGTTACGGCGAGAACCCACAGGATTGTCACTACATCAACCGCTCCTGTAAGACCAGCTTTACCTCGACATGCGTGACTTTCAAAAAACTACAAAGGAGTGAGGAAACATTTTCTTTTTCCTTGGAGCTTTAGAGCTCGCCAACGTCAAGGTCACTAGAGTGAGGAAAAAGTCGTAAATAAATTATTATCCGTGTCATGCACATTGAATGTGATCATATGTTCCTGACGTTGTCGAGCCCTAAAGCCCCAAGAAAGGAAGAATCTGATTATGTTAAGTGACCTGATTCATTTATATCAATATTTTATGAACAGCACTAAATAAAAATATTGAAAAAATCCAAGCTTAATTAGATAGGATGTTTTAGACACATATATCCCAATTTCTGTAGAGTAACTCTGAACAGAAAAAAAAACGACGTGACATTCCGTGGATCAATGCACGAGTTATCATTTCTGATAAATCATTCAAACTTTTTCGCCTTCTTTATTTCGGCCTACTGACCCGTTTTGATGACCATGGCTGATTCCAATATGGATCGACTGATCTTTGAAGTACCATCCTCGGAGAGTACTTGAGAAGGATCTTTCTCATTTGTGAGTTATATAATTGGTTAAGAGAGTTTGATTTATGACGAGTCAATAAGAGATAAGATTTTCTCGTAGATTCTCCTTCGTGTTTCCCCACGTGTAGGAGGAGTAATGTGATTGATGAACTGGATTAAACGATCATACACGCTCACTTCACGATTAGGGTCAGGCAACGTCATGAAAGAAGAACCTATAAACAATGAAGACTGCCCAATAATAACAATAACGCACTAAAAAATTGTTTTCGGATGAGATTAAATGTTGATTGTACAACGATGAATTTAATTTTCACATCAAATACTCGAAATAAATATCATGTCGAAGGATTTATAGGTGAAATTATTCTGGAATAAAATGTAATATATCATAATTTTTTAAAGTAATATTTCCCTTCACAATTTCAGCAACTGATAATTTTCAATGCATTAAAAGAGTAACCCGCAAATTTCCATCAAACTGTAAAGTGCGGGAGCATAATTTTTACAAATATGCCACCTATATTAAAATTCTATTTGAAATAGTATTCACAAAATATTACTTCTAACTTGGGAAATAAATGGGTACCGACCACCCATTTTAATTGAAAAAAGTTATAACAATAATAATTACAGTAGTAAATATGAAGTCATTGAAAAAAAAATGCATATTTTGGTAGTAGGAGTTCAAGTCATATAAAATTTGTAATACTCAAACTGTATTTTGGTAGAAGTTTAGTTCCAAACGTCGTATTTTATTCTCAGTCAATATTTATTACGGAAAATTAAAGAGTACGGTTTTCCGCGTATTTTTGGCACTTCAAATACAGAATACTTTTGCCTTCAAATTATTACAACAACAAATTTTATATTCATTAGTTTCACTTCAAATAAGCGGCTTAAAAAAAAAAACTCGCAGGGTCTGTTGCTCGAGATTCGTGTGACATTGTTTTTCTTACTTACTTTATTTTTAATTTTCTTTCAACAATATTATTTATCAAAAGCGTAGGAACCAATTAAAAATAACAAAACACATTTATTGTAGTTGAAAAATTATTTACCAAAACGTTTATTAGTTTTTGGTTATGTTACATTTTATTGTTTACTTGCAAATTGCTACCTGCTGTTTGAAAGCAAACCTCCCTTCCTCTATCCACATCCTCATAGTATCAATAACTCTAACTATTATTAACTACTTCTACTAACCTCTCCGCGTGGGCCAAGTTGTTGGTAAACCCAGCTAACAGGCGCATCTACTAACAATGACCTACCACCCAACTCCTAACTCCTATCGCTCCATGTAGATAAGCTTCAATAGCGCGCTACATTTCCCATTTATAGATATTACAATATAAATTTTTTTAGCTTCACCACAGTCACGCTCCTAGCATCGGCATCTCTTTATTCATCGATAACAATACGTCGTTATTAGCAACCGAGTGTTTTCTAGCGGGATAAACATACCAAGTGTTTATGTGGTTGGTCCTATAATGTACCTGATATTAATAAAGTCGTCATTGTGAATACCTTTGAACAAGGGTACTCAATGAAACAACATTTACTAGTACCAAATTTCATTGTACCAAACACTCTAAAATTGCTTCAAATAATGTTTAATCTTTCATTATTTTGAATTCACGCGATAATTTATTTTTCCGGTGCACTTCTGAGATTCACGTGTATCCCAATATCAAAATGATATCACAACTCGGTATCAGTGAAGCTACGTTTGGTATAGTTATTTTGTGTAGCTTGTTGTTACCACGCAAGTAAGTTTGTTTGTCACTGTTCTCATGTATAAATTGAAGTCTTGTAAAGTTCTCTGCGGTTCTTCTAAAAAAACATTATCCTACTTTCATACAAAGAATTGGAGTTGATATCATAAGTATTAACTCATAAACCCATCATAATATTCCTAACTAATTATTTTGCGCAAATTTTCCGAAGAATTAAGTAATATCACTAGCGCTGTATAAATAGTTTCATTCTATTGTTCTCTCAAGCATATTCATATTGCTAAAATATACGAAAACACAAACAAACCGTTTGCTAAATTACACTGAATAATACAAATCTTTGCAGAATAACAACGAAAGCGAATAACAAACAAAGCAGTAGCAGAAAAACCACAGAAGTTGCTTACGCATTATGCCCTACACGTCGGACCATCAAAATGACGCTTGTGTTATGAAACAGAGAAAAGACAAAAAAGAAAGTTTATATTAATAACCTATCATCAAATTAAAAGAAATTTTTAGTATTTTGTAAAAATTTAAAAGCTCTAATTCGTATGTGAACAAATATGTCGTTTAACATTTATTATCAATATCTATAGAAAAGAAGGGTAAATATCACCGATGCTTTTCATGTTATCCAAGGAATCTCATACAACGAGAATGAATGCTTTCCAATTACTTTAGGCGATATGTATGCGTTCGTAAGTAATCAGTGTTCGTCGTCCTCTTGGGTAAACAAAATGCAAACTAACTCAGACATTTTTATCATTATAAAACCACACAAATGTAATGTATCGAATCAATGGGAGTAATATAAATATTTTCTTGATCAGATAGAAATCTTAAACAGTACTTTACAAATCCAATTATCGGTATTTATTAGGAACGGGGCGAATACGATCTACGGTAATTTGGTTGATCGGATCCCTAAAACTCTATTCTCGATCACAGCCGTTTCTATTTGAGAAACCAGAAAAGATGTATTTATTTCTTGTAAATATCCTTTCGAATTTCAGCTGTTCACTGTCTTTCTCATATACATTCCTAAAGTGCAATACTATTCCAATAATCCAAATCTGCGGTAATAATATGGTTTATATTTCATGTGAATATTGTGTAAAACGCAAATATTGTTTTGAGTATTAAAGATAATAATATTTCTTTCTATAGATCAATCAATCGACCAAATTACGTAAACTTCTAAAAATTCAGAAATAGAAATGTTCTTCATATAACTGTAAAAGTCCCATAATGTTTCGATGATGTATTGTATTATTATGAGACAGTTATAAAATGTATAAACTTAATGTTACAACTGTCGCACAACAGATTCTAGGTTATACCCTTTGGTATGTACGACCCCTGTTCAAAAGAACATAATATGAGAATATGGTGCAAATTTTTTTTATATTTCTTTTACTACTCAGCAGTTGACGTTCTGGAAATTTCCTCTCCTATATTTAACTCCATAACGTGTTTATTCTGCGCCGTATCGTTCCAACGAATCAAGTGAAATTTCGCTGGACTTTATTGATCGTTTCGTGACGGGTTGTGCCAGAGAAGTGTATTTTCCTAGTCCTCGACATGGCTAAAAGCATGTATTGTGCTCCCTCGAGAGGTTCACTGGGTCCTTTCGGCCCAGCAGTCTCTCGCTCTGCCCTTCCACCCCCACCCCTTTTCGCAATACACGCTCTCTTTTCGTGGCGCGTGTTCGCATACACTCGCGCGCGAGCAGCCGCCTAGCCGCTGCTAGCGCCACCGTCGTCCCAGCGCCCTCAACCGCCTCCGCCGCCTCCGCCGCCGCCGCCGCCGCGCTTTTAGCCCATAATCGGTTTCCAATAATTTGCGAACCTCCGAACCCCCTCGAGGGAGTGCGTCGGGCACCTGCCTCCAATGACCAATGCGGAGCTATTTATGAGATATATTTATGAAGAAGTGAGCTGTGCAAGTGAGGGGGTGGTAGAAGCAGGGCTACCACACATAACGCGTTCGGCGAAACGGAACGATGCTACCAACGATATTGGGTATTTCTCTCTCTCAGTTGCAGTCGATGAAAGAAATTTTAATTTTTCATTCAGAGGAAGGTGTTGTCGTTCTCCAAAATATGATCTAGATATTTTGCTCTCGTTCGTCGTTGGAATCACCAAGAATCCAAAAATACAGATTTTAGAAGTAACATCCTATATAAATGAAATAATAAATGCATTTTAATCATTTCTGTAGTTTTATAATGTGTGAATTCAATTATTTTCTTATAATTTCGTTTATAAGACCCAAGGTAGAAGCAAATGTGATGCAATAGTAAATCCCGTTCTGCTTTTAGACCAATACTTCAAATCCTTTTCTGCTGTTGATTTTACAAAAAATCTAGAAAATATAATTTTTAATTAACGTATCAGCGTTTAATACATTTTAATACTGCGTTAATGCGAGTGTCTTGTACGCAAATTTTCAATGATGTTAGAACTTTCCAAGTTTAAGTTAGAAGATTATCCCTGACTATTTATATGTATCGATGCAATGTACAAACCAACAAATATCGATAGTTGCTTCAAAATTTTGTTACTGTGTTAAAAATATTATATTCTAAACTAATGGCAATAACGTTTTAGTAGTTTAGTTGTTACAAGGTTTTGAAAAATTATTTGTTAATATAATCATATTTTCTTGGCAGGTTTAATTTTATGTTTTTTAATTTTTGAAAAGATTTGCTGTGTCAAGTCAAAGTCAAATTATCCCACAACAGACCCCGAAGGTGCCCAAGGGGTTTCCTGTGTAATATCCTTTTTAGGAAATAATTCCATAATTCAATATTTGAAAAGTGAAGAAGATAATAATTATTTTACTTCACATATATTGAAACAAAACAAATACACTCTTTGGAATAAATGTAAGCTGTAACTTTTGAATATCTTAAAGTGAAAGAAATTATAAGTTAGCCTTTCGATTGTTTCATCATTTGACTATTCTATTTCCCTTTCAGGATAACTAACAACCCCTTCTTAAACATTTAATCATTTTTTACTTTTACTTCGGTATTTATCACGAAATGGCGGCACACGAAACAGTCACAAGATGGCTTCCTCTCACCCACCGACGACGTTGGCAGCACTGATGGTTGCAGAAGCGGAGAGGTCACCCTGGTACTGCCGCCGCAGCCGCCGCCGCTGCTGCTGCTGCTGCTGCTGCTGCTGCTGCTTCGGCAGCAGTCGGTTGTCCGAGGAAATAATTCATGCGCGCAGAATATTCCAGTCGATGGAGCGAAGAAGCGTGGAGACAATCCGTCCGTGGAGCGCATCGTGGTGTTTGTCAGAACGAAAAGAATGGAGTGGTGCTTCGAATAGAGCGCGCTCGTTCTCCTTTCATTCAGACAAAAGAAATGTTAACTCTCCGCAGCGTCATTATTGAAAAGAGCTAGGACGATTATTTAAAGATTTGTGCAAATATCCACTCTCGGACTATGACATTATTTTGCTGAACATTATGTGCGTCGACTTAATGTAATCATTTTTATTTTTCTACAAGTCACACATGTTTAGTAAACAATAAAATATATGCGATATAAACTATTCACCTTTCAATAGTTCTATAAAATGGAATATCAAACGTCCATATCACTATTAATTAGTACACTATTAATTAATAGAATTTGTATTTCTATTTTTTTTTATTATGATTCTTTATTTGAAAGAAAATTAATTAAGTAATGAAATTTTGGACATCCTTTGATACCATCTCTCCCAATATTTATTTCATATTTTTCATTGACACAACTTTTTTGTTGTTTACCTGATTATTGGGGAACCAATTCATTCTAGTAATGAAAGAAATTATGTGAATGTTTAATAAGTAAACAATCAGTGATTATTCATTTTGAATACTTTTAAATGTGCACTCGAAAAAGAAGTACTGCTGCAGCTAAAATACGAATACAGTAGATGCCGACACATCTGCCATCTCGCATATGGCTCTCGTTGACTGAGTTCACTTTGTTTTAAAAATCTTTTCTCATTTTGTGGCAATGCAGCGAATGAGGTGGCGAAGAAAATATAGGATACTCGACGTATTAGGCAAGATATTTAATTTATTCGATTACAGCGCAATAAAACAACCACTATTTTTGTTCTAATCTTTTGCTGTAAAAATTAAAGGTTTCCATTTACAACTTAGAATTTTCCCAATCATATTTATCAAATTATATTTGGAAGATTATCCACATCTTGTCAATAGAGAAAATTATTTAAAAAATCAAAATTTAAAACAAAATTATTTTCTCTGATATTTGGCCTGAGAGAATGGTGTGGGACGTTTTGTTTGTAGAATTTATTCAACCCTTTTCATTTGAAGAAAAAGCTCTTTAGTTAGCTGCTAAAGCCAAATTTGTAGATGGTTGCTTCTCTGAAGTCTGGTTTTGTAGATTTAAGTTGGTTGCCCTACAGATAATAATACTTCAGCTATGGAGGAGATATTTCTATTTATTAAAGACAATGACAACGCTCAATTTACATTGCGAGATTTTACAGACGTTTGCAAGAACACCGTGTTACAGACAATCACATATCTGTCTCCTATATCGATGCGAATCTTGTTCTCAACTTGTCTACGGTTCACGACATTTTCAGGTCTGATTTACAGTGTTTTTACAAGGATTTATTTATTATGATTTATACCATTTTGTTTTTATTTTTCTGCTTCTGCTTTTGAAATTCTTTGTTTGAAATGCAAATTATTAACTTCATCAACTCCCGTTGTCTTGATTGTCTGACAATAGCTGATGTAAAAAATATATCATTCTACTTTTAACCCACAACTCCCGAGTATCTACTCGTGGAGGAGTGTTTGTGTCGTCAATGACCTGATGAAAATTGTGACGGACAGGGACTCGAATCCAGGACCTCCTGCTGTGGCCGCTGGTGTATCGGTTGCAATTTTCACTTGGCCATCGACGATGCATATTATTCCAACGTATTTTTTGACGCGTGACGCCTGTTTTGTTGCAGTGCCGCCTCAGACCCCCACCATCATAGATGAGAGAGGAAGAGAGTTACCATCGGTGGCAGGACCTTACACGGAAGGTTCCACCATGAAGCTGACTTGTGTTGTCCGAGGAGGTAAGTATTTAAAATATTTCTCTGACAACCTTTTATAACGTGTATATTTTCTTTATATTTTTTTTTTCAATTTTTTTCTTGACCATTAGGTCACCCTGCCTCTGTAGCAACCGCAATACAGGGTCCTGATTTCTGTTAACATTTTCTGTATCGCACACAACGCAACTTGGCCGCATGGCGCGTGGACCGTCCCCACTACGAGGAGGCGTGCGTATCTTCCATATCTAGCTCTTTCTCCTTCTAATCCCATTGTAATGCCATTCACAATGGATGTGATGTACTCTTCCAGTATGTTGTATTTCCATTCTCCATCAGTTGTTGATAATTCTTTAAATTCAAAATATGATTCTGTCTGTACATTTTCATATACTGTGCGCGCTCCGTCCTAAAGATCACACAATCCCACAAAATGTGCACTGGTGTCTCTTCATTCTCGCTAAATTAACAATCAGCTACAACGTCCTTTCCTATCCTCCGTAGGTAGTTCCTAAAATTGCCGGGTCCAATAAGGTATTCCAGCATTAGTCGACTTGGCCTAAACCATCCTCTATACTTTTGTACAAAAGTTACCTTGTCTTTATATTATTCACTCAAATCCTTTCGGAGAGAAAGACTTATGTAATTAGGATTCTTATTATCAGTACGTATGTACCTACAGAATGTTTATATGCAGCCTACGGCCGACTCTTCTGATTCTCACGACTCTCTGGAGTACTCAAGAGCATATCTGTTGCAGCAATGTCCTCTAATACTTATGAAAGAGATGGAACTTTTGAAATTAGCTCAAAGTTTGTTTGTTTAATCGTAATTTTAATTGAAATTTGCTCAGATACGAAACACCACTATTTCACGTAACAATAGATTTACCGTAAAGATATAAATGGATGTCACGAGCAGGCAGCAGGGCACGACGTGCTCGGATAGATACTGCAGTCAGGGTCATCTGTAAACTATCAGACAGGACAGAAGAAATCGTACAGCAAATTTCTGAATGAGTGGTCCGTATATCAGATCGAGTACACTAAATTTCAGAGCTCAGAGCACGA
This sequence comes from Laupala kohalensis, assembly GCA_002313205.1. Lineage (NCBI taxonomy): Eukaryota > Metazoa > Arthropoda > Insecta > Orthoptera > Trigonidiidae > Laupala > Laupala kohalensis. The sequence goes on from NNCF01126189.1 coordinate 1,316,380, forward strand.
GGCTGAACGTAGCTTCGTTCGCCTGCTCTCTTGACTCAACTGACGTACACTAGTACGATGAAATGCTGTATAGATTATCAACGAACGTTCTACGTAATCATTAAGTTTTATAATTATTTGTGCAGATTTCAGATATTGTAAAATAAACGATCAACTTGTTCTTATTTAAAAAATATCAGCGTCTCACCACAATATGTTAATTCATGGAATGCGTGCAATGACGAGTTTGCTATAAGATAACAAAAGTAAATCTACTTCAACAGTCTCACGCGGCTCAGCTAATATTATGAAAATGGTTTAAAGTGAAAGATAGGTTACAGTGAAAGATAATTCAACTTGACTCCTCGTGTAATAATTCTCCTTTGCTAGCAGCTTTTTTAAAAATTAATTCGTTGTAAAATTACAGTTCTGTACTAATAAATGAGAAAAGAATACAAGGAGAAGAAAAAGAAAGTAATTATTATGTTTCTTATACAATTGTTTCAAATTTATACATTAGTTATTACAAACTTGTCCAGGAGTGAGACATCGGTTCCATGACGCAGAATAAAGCAGCTCTCAATGGATGTGTCGACAATTGTGACGTCAGAAATAGTGCAGAGAACGTCTCTTCAGGTGCAGTATGTCTCAGTTACGCGTCCAACTCCAGTACGAGCACATGTACATGTTCTCGAGGTGTCGCAACCTGAGACTCCGAGAAGCTAGATTATCTTTCCTTCGTATAACGCACCGCACTGGTGGTGCGGGTACCAGTATCACCCGATGTTGTTGCAAGTGGGTAGAGAAAGCAACGCACACACGCCATGGACGTCTCAGGATGACACGTACCACGAAGAGTGGTCCGACGTGTTTTCCAATCTCGTGAACTGCAACAATAGGCATCATTCAGCGGACTGTAATGTCGTGAACCATTGATATGGATGCGTTTCATGATCTTCAGTTACATGTCTTCCTTCTGCCTTGGTGGCGTCAACCTCCATGTCTGTATTTGGTGGTAATAAGGGCGGTACTCCGTCGAGTGGTTTGTGGTCCTCGTCACTAGTTCAGACAGTACTTTAATGGTGAGGGATGCGATACCAAATGTTGCTGTACCACAGTTAGTCGTCAAGGGAATTGACGCGCCACACAGTAAGCTCAAGAGGTTCTACAACCGGTGGTAGCGCCACAGTTCGTGAACACCAAAACCAGAATCCTGTGTCCTCGTTCCACAGGCGTCTCCCAAGCCACCCATTCAGCTGGGCCACCTGACCTCTCCCCAATCGAGAGTGACTACGGAGCTACAGAACGAATGATTAGAACACCCTCTGCCAACATATACAGGAAGTGCTGCAAACTTTGGGACTTGGCTACCGCTTGGTGCCATTCGGAATCTCTACGGACTCAATGGTGCGACGTCATTCGTCAACTAATTCGCAACCTTGCGTAGTTAATATGCCAGAAAGTATTGCTCCTAAAAATGTAAATCGTATTGTATATGTTTTACTCTCTACCTGCGTTTCAAAATGGTTGCAATACTCGTCGTTTTGGGAGCTTTTTGAAGATTAATGTACTATATCGTTTAACGCGGTTTTTATTTTTTTTGTTTAAAATTTTACCCCGTTTATATGGAGAACAAAAATTAAATTAATAACACTTTTAAAGTTTTTATGTGTACAAAATATCACCTATACTATATGGTAGAACAAATTAACATCAACTATATTTCAACATCAACTGGAGTGGTTGTTCAATACGTACACAATGGTAGAAAATCTTCGAAACATTCATCTTCCAAATATACACTGATCCGACACGTGTACTGTTCGAGAGATCGATCGTTCGTTATCTTAGATTTAGTGCACCTCAACCAAATATATGCTGGCATAAAATTGCTCTGTTTTTATTCAAGACCAACAACCGTTAGTGCTCAATTAAAGCAACAAACTAAAATACGTTATGTGTTTAAAATACTTCGTCACTCGGATTTTCGTGGACTAATAGAATGTATATTACTATAAATATATTAGAATTTATATTAGTAGAATTCTTAGAAATATTAAGAGAACTCAGTAAGCGTCTACCGGTAGTTTCAATTCAACCTGGCCGCATTCCTAGCCTCCTCATGGGCGCTCCTAATGACGCGTATGGCAAGTAGATATCACTACAGAACCAGCCCTAGCCGCCTAATTATGATGACTCTTTAACTGCTATTACTTGCACAAATTTCTTTCGCGAGTGATTGGTAAAAATTTCAAATTTCCTTCTGGTTTCACAAAATTTCGTCAAGCTTGGTAAATATCCATGGAATGATCTGGATTTGTATCATGAGCATATTAAACAAACATTTTTTTAGCGTTTTAGATTGTCTGATAATATTTCACCGCTTCTTGTCCTTGAGGTCCTGTTCTACAACTGATTCCCTGACATAGCTTCAACTGCCCAGCGCCGCAGAAGCAGACCTCGTGGTCATCCAACTTGTCGCCTCATTTCACCGCGCAGTCACAGAAGCGTCGCCAGCGCAGTATTTTCCCTCACGACGGCGGCGTCCTTCCGCTCTGTGGACGCCGTGCCGCCGAGCGTCGCGGCGCCAGACATCCCCCTCCACCCATTCCCTACCATCCCCGTCCTGTCCAGCGCAGCGCTTCGCCTTCCACTTGCTCTAGTCTCACGGCCCAATGGATTCGCGCTCTACCCTACCGGTAGCTGAACAGACGATAACAATGCTTACGCTTTCATGGAAATATTTGAAATGTCTTGAGTATATGCAATAAAAATGATAATATATTAATGACGTTTTTCTCAGATCATAGGAGTTTTTGTGAATCTAAAAGGACGCTATTTTGTTGCAAGTTTCTTGTAATACTTTTCTACCAAACATACTTATTGTACGTTTCTTCATTTCATTCCACTTTTAAAAACTATATTGGGGATCAATTTATATAGAATGTTAGATGGAGCAGTACAAATATATTTTTACCTCATGAATAATTAATAAATTCTCGTGATCCATTTTCTATACTATAGTTCGAGAGATGATGCGTAAAATTAGCATGACGTAAGATAGAAGAATTTAGGAGGATGAAGAAACTCTCGTATAATAAATGATAGTAAGCTTACATTAACTTAAAACCGATTTTGTAACGAGTCAGTATTCCTTATGTCCCTTATTATTCATTTAATGTACGAACCTCTTTTTTTTTTCAATATTTAACATGACATTGCTTAACAATCTCGTGCATAAACAAATAAATATAATTAGGCATTATTTGTGTAGATATTCAAAGTTTCTTTAGTAAGAAGGTATTTCCTCATGTCGAAAGAGCTTCAAGAGTATCTGCACGAAGCACTAACTTTTCTACTGTTTTGATTCTCCTTTGATCTTTCGGCTAGCCGTCATTTAGTGTTATTGACGGACAGTGATGCACGTAATTCTGGCATGGCTTGGACACGACTATAGTTAGAGTCATTATGGTTACTGAAACAAAATTCAATATGACTGCCTGTTGAAGTAAAATGCGTATTGTCAATATCTACATTGAAAACCTTTAGAAACGACCGCTAAAGTTAAATCAGATCTGTTGTTTTGGGAAGTAAGAGTAAGAAATCATTCAATGATGTATCAAATATGAAACATTGCGATATCAGTTGAGAAAAAGAATATTCCATAAAATTGTATTTAAATGCATTTTTTATCCCTTAATTTTTATTTTGTACTTTTGTACCTTTTTGTCTCTACTATTTTTAATTTTATATGAAATTTGTTTCTCAATATGCGATGTCAACTGCATGGTGTTAGTTGACCGTATGTTTTGGTATGCCATATACACGACTTCCTGAAAATAAATAAGAAGTTGTTAAAATGAGGTTAAAAATGTAATTTTTTCATTGGCTGATACTGAAATATTATTTTATAACTTCCTTTTAATGATCAGAAAGACGTAAGTACAACAGTTTATAATGTAGATGTAATATTCCCGTAATGAGTACTTAAATATTTCTATATTTACTTAATATTTACGTTAAATATTTCTATATTTACATAGTTTTAATATTCTGGGTCATAAAATGATCTAGTAGTAAATTGTAATATATCTTTATTAATTCACCACGTTATTAAGCTTTTTTATTCTAGTTATGAGTGTACATATATATTTAAAAACGCCTTTTATAACTTCTTATTGAACATCAGCAACATTCTCAAATAAATTTCCACAAGTATCAAGGAAATTAGTTCCATTCTGTGGACCATGGAACAAATATAAGCAAGGAGTTGTGCTGTCTTGTTTCAAGGTTAATTCTTGTGATCAAAAAGGTGTACTGATAATACCGAAAATATTGATTTTAATATTAAAGTAATAGATGAATGAAATATAGGCTTGTTATGATAATTTCTCATTTTCACTATGTCTCCTTTAGTTTTGATATATTTGGAAGTCAGGAAACTAGTTTTAAAATTTATACGTTATTGTTTATTTGTGTAAGACGTGATTTTTTTTACGTCATCACCATTTAACTTTAAGTTGGACGAAGGGTGAGTTTAGCTCTTCCATCAAATTTCTAAACTTGTAACTTGGTTGTAAACTGTGTCATTATAAATTGGACCTATTTGCTGTAGCGAAAGATCTTTAGTCATTTCTTTATAACTTTTATCATTCATATGTTTTATATAAATTCTTGAATTTCATAATTTCAAATAAAAAAATCACTCTCATACATAAAATTGAAATAAAAAGTTAAATGATACTTGTACTCTCGTTGAGCTTGTGAGTTGAATCAACAACCTGCTGGAAGTAGCCACGCTGTCGCAGCGTATCGCGCATTCCTAGCATAAATGTCGCACCGACTACACAGCAGCTCGTAAACTTGATTCTCTCACCAAAATGACAGCAAATACCTTAGGTAGGTGAAACAAGAAACACGTTACGATATCACTAAAAGTAATTAATTTCCTACAATGGTTATCTCAATTGCGTATCTTAACTATTGCGCTGTGGACGGGGTAGAGTGCCACATTCAGACCTGGTCGCTCAAGTTCTCTGTTTGCTTATGGTGCGACCAGCACTCCAAGCCAATCAAATCACTGAAATGTATAATTGTTTTCTTTATTATTATTCTAATTGTTTTAAAACAACAATATTAATAATAATGAAGGAAAAACATTGTATAATTAGTATCTATCTGTTGATATTATAGTACAAACAATATTCTTGACTCGTTTGAAATGCACGAGAGCATTAAGTACAAACAGGGCAACCGAGCACAACGGTTTCGTGATTTATGCATCTCACCTCAGAAAAAGTTTAATTGCTTCCTCAAAAATCTGATGACCTATGGATAAAAGTGTTGCAAAAAATACTATACGGAAAATGTACTACAAATCAAAGAAAACTTCCATTACTTTCGTGATTTAAAAGTTGGTCATGTTTTGAAAGAAAATGCTTTCTCTATAAGACGCAATGTATTACATCATCATTTATAATTGCTGTTATTTCATTTAAATGGCCGGTGAGGTATGTTTTTCACGTTGAAATACATGTTACTCTGTTTATTTACGCCGATTTCAGATATTTTGGTGATTTAATTCTAGCTACGTCACTACTACCTTAAGGTATTATGAATTACCTGTTGATAGTTGTAGAATCAAAGAAACAATCGTAGAGTTTACTAGCTTCGCCAAGCAATTGCGAAAGTTATATAACGAAAGTTGTTTGCCTGTGCGGCAAAATTACAGTTGGTTTAACTATCTACAGACAGCGAGCATGAAATCAGAATACAACATCTTAAGCAAGATCTTTACTTCGCAAAATCTTAAGCAAGAGATGGGCACCGACCAACTCTAGTACACTCCTCCAATAAAATATCCTCCAAATTGTTCACCAGTGGGAGGCCTTTTTGTTTCAAAGGACACAATGAGTAAGTTCTTTTCTCATCAATTTAATGAGAAAGATGGTTAACCCTATTTAAATGCTGAAAAAGAAATTTTTTACTATTAGTCAATTACTAGTGCCATGTCGAACACTGATTTTTCCATTATAGATCTTTTGATAAATATAGAATAACATCAATTTTTGGAAACAGTTTTGAGGTATTGAATGAAGAACAAAAGATTATTATATTTCCCCAAAATCAGAAACATGGATCAATACCGTCTTTTCGTTGAGTAAGTTTGGTGTTGCAGTCACTTGAAACCTTGAAGCATGTGCTCCTTATTTAGAAAATTAATGAGAATACGGAATTACTTTACATGGACTAGAAGCTTGTTAATAGATGAAAGTAAACTTTAAGGAGTCGTGTAAAATATTTGTGTCAGGTATTGAGATGGGGAATCGATTTATTTTCTAGTGAATGACTGAGACTCGTAGGAACCCAAATGAAAAAGTCCAATTTTCCTGTATGATGGATTCCAATGCTAAAATTCCTTGATCGTCCTAACTATCCATCTCTCATGACCGCCTCTTCCTTACGCTGATCCCTTCGCCACTTCCGGCGTCTGGGCACTTCCTTTTCCCTTGGACCGGAAGTGGTCGACGCCAGCCAATGGGAGAGCCATGGGAGGGGATGTCCGGAAGCCGCAGAGTCGCTGCACGCTACGCCGCGTTCGCCCCACGAGGGACTCCCTGGGCGTCGGCTGCGTTTGGGGAAGAGCTGAGTAAGAACGGGCGGATTAAGACTCTACTGTGATAAAATTGCTCTACTGCAATACAATCATGTAATAAAACGGCTCTGACCTTTTATAGCGAATAATACTCTCAAACTATATGAAATGAAAATTGGATCCTAATTTTCACCACATGTTGCTTTGTTTCACCATGTAGTCCTTGACTCAATGCTGTGCAAAATCACAAGTTTATTTGTAACCGGAACATAATACCACGTAAAATAGGAAATCACCCCTAGCTTGTCACTTAAAGGAATATTTATTTATTCTAGTATTTGTAAATGGGGAATGTATCGTGCTATTAAAGCTTATCTACACGCGACGATGAGAGGTGGAAAGTGGACGGTAGGAGTTATTAATAGATGGTGGGACGTTTTGCTGGGTTTACCAACAACTTGACCCACGTGGAGATGTTAGTAAAGGAGTAATTACTAATAGTAAGAGTTAAGAGACACTGGGAGTAGTAGAAGGTGGATACAAGAAGGAAAGTTCGCTTTTCAATTGTCACAGCTGTAGCTTTTCATACGAATGAACCACAGTTTATACCAATTTTTGTTTTTTCTGGCCCCACCGAGAATTGAACGCGGAGTGATAAATAAAGCACACTAGCCCTGAGCCAACGGACGGTCTTTAAAAGAAGTGAATTACAATTAATGACACATTGTCGATGCCTGGGAGACACCAACGCTTGGAGACGGGCTACGACGAAGCTCAAAAGAATGCCGGGAGTGAAGTCTACCCTCGTAGGGGCGAAACCTTCAAAAAAAATATGTGTGGCTTAAATGTTTCTAGAATTAAAGTGTTAAATCAAGGAAAGAGAGTAATGAAAATGACATTCGAATCACGAGGGTGATAGCTTGGTGGAACTGAATTTTATAAAATATTCGAATTGCTCTGAAGCTCATGTAATTCGTTCATATTCAATACATTATGTGTTTGTACCCGTATTTTCTAGTGCTCTCGAAAAAATACAAAAAAAAAAAAAACCAACCTTTTTAGAAATAACTGTTAATATCTCTGCAGCTAAAATAAATAAGAAATCGCCGTACTCATACTATGCTATACGTAAAAGCTTGATTATTAGAGTAATTCAAAATAATTTTGTTTGTTTGTTTGTTTTTTTTCTTATTAGCTTACTTACAGTACATTTTTACTAAAAAACAAGAACATGACTACGAATGAACATGATTAGATTGAAACTAAACGAAAGAACCAATTTAATGAGCAGTGTTAGCAAATGTTACTTAAATGATACAATAACCAAAATATATTGTTTAAATATTAATATTGGTCAAAAAAGTTTCCACGTACATAATCGTGCTCTACAGTATGGTGGCACAGTGTAATAGGGACATCTAAATCATGGTTGTAAAACATAAAACATTTCTTCTTAGAAGATCACATAGTGCTGCTTGAAATGAACTGATTTTTAATCACATCTTATCTGATAGTTGTTTCTACGCTTATTGTACTCTGGATGCTATTAATTTTTGAGTGGTGGAACTGAACCACGGTGACACTATTTACGGACTACAAGAAATGACCAAATGCTGATGAGCCAATTACTAGACGTGTAGAACACCGATGCCCAGTTAGACAAAACGATGTTTCCTGTGAGTAATTTCCACCAGGTTGGCAACAGTGTTCGTAGAAACGGAGTGTGGGCGGGGTAGTTGTGACGACCAGCGCTGGCTGCTGGCCAGGGACTAGCCCTCACACGTACAACGCCCGCTGACGCCAACGAACGTGTGACTTGGACCATTTTATCGAAATAAGTAACTATGCAACGGTCACACCAAAATCAGGAGAATTTCCAAATATTTCTGTCAATATGTCTCAAAATTATGTAGTATTGTTGTTATTGTTTCCGTGTAATTACTATGAGGGCATGAATCAATAAAAAGAAAAGAAAAAGTGGTTACGTTGTTAGTTAGACACGGGTTGAATTATCCTTTGAAGAAGCGTCTCTCAAGCTAGGGGTCGTGAACATCCTTGGTAGCACGTAACTTTTCAGGTAAAAATAATGAAATAATTGTATGAGAAGTATTTTATATACATTTAGAAGAATGCATAAGGAAAACAAATGAAATATACGTTTGCGTTCCTTTGTTCCTGAATATGTTAAAAGAGCACTAAAACATTTTTCTTTCATGTAATTGGTTTATTAGTTTTAACTATCTTTTTTGAAGTGTTGCTTACTGTGTTTACTGTTATTACTACGATTGACTGTTATTAACGCTACGTTGGATGAGAGGGTATTGAAATATCAGTTTTTATTTATTATTACTTTTGGTTGTAGTGATGCTAAAATATTCGAGAATCATTCGAAGAACAATTTTAAAGCTAACAATAAGTGTGATTAAATGTATGTTGCTACAAAATATTGTGATCTAACGTTCACTTTTTTCTAAGACATAGATACATATGCCTTCGTCAGTGATCTATTACTTGAACTTATTTGATTTGTTGGAAATTTTAATGCGGGATCAACACGCTTTACAGGTATAGAATATAAATTAAACATCACATCGGCGTTGTTCAGTGAGAATTGCAAATAGTGAAACTAGTTTCGTCATATTTATTATTCCACTCTTCATAATAAATAACATTACTTAGAACGAAACCTACAATTGGAGAGGAAGAACTTATAAATACCCTCTGGAATCATAAAATTTATTGGACCTAGCTCAAAGTGAGAAAATCAGTTTTTAGAGACGGAACATCCCTCTTCTCTGACAGAAAATAGAAACATTTTCATAAATATCACTCTTCGGTGAGATTGAGTGACGTTTGCACTACGTAATCTCCATTCTCGATCATCGTTTGGGAGACTCAATTCCCGTTAATTTGATTTTTGTGGCTTTCCGCATATATGGTCAAAGATGACCGTGAGGGCTAACCACAGCTTGAGAAGAGCTGAATTAATATCACAGAAATAATCGTCAGTTTTCCTAGATTTCAAAAAGGAAAGAAGTTTTTAATCCACGCAGTTCATAGAATTGAAACCCACTACAAGTTAGAACCATTTGTAGTTTAATTTTATTCGTATTTTGTTGCATTTTCTCAAACGTATAACTTTTTCTTTACGTTAATGGTGCATTGTCTCGTATGAGGATATTTACATCTGAAGATGTTATTCAGATTTTTCACAACATATTCGAGTGAAAAAAATCTGTACTTAAGTAGATTAATTAATCACAACAATGACTAACTTTGCTCTAATTCATCTCTCAAACTCCATTTTCAGAACCATTTCATTGAATACTATTTAAAAAATTAGAATTACTTTTCTTCAGTTTTACTTTCCTATCCACTTATAGAGATGACCCTTGCTGCAGCAGTTTGTATTCTCGGCTAGAAATTGTCGGGACGGCGGCATCCGCCATAAATAATGTTATCGCCATAAATAATAATATCGCTAACACTTGAGCTTCTTAGTGTGCCTGAGTTTACCCGTTTTAGTGGCGGAAAGTTCATCTTCCATCAATACGTTATAAAGATAGGTACTATATTTCTGAATAGTTGATATACGAAGACATTGAATATCAGTGCTGATGAAAGAATTGAAAAAAAAAACGAAAAAAGAGGTGGAAAGTGAGTAATCGCCCGTTAGCACACCTGAACTGAACTTTCCGTAAGTTACTCGTGTTCCTCTAAAAATATTCCGAAACCATCACTTTACAGACATACTTATACCTGTCCTTCAGACACATGTTCCTTAGATGGGGAGAAGTTGGAGATTTATTGTCTACTACAATATTCATTTTCTTGTTTTTTTTAAAGAAACTATATAATTAGTTACCCGTCTGTGAGGTAAATATTCCTCATAACAACGATACAGATAATGGTTATCTGCCGGACAGACAGGTGTTCTTCGTAGAGTATGTTTCGTGTATATCTATGAGCAGTGGTGTTTCACATAATGTGAAAAAAAGTTCCTATACGATCATCCATACATACAAAATAAGATGAAGGTACGATTAATATATTTCTTTAGTATTCTATACTATTTAGCAAACAATATTAGCATGTTTCCAATATGAATGTATGATCTTTTGGATTTTCTTCCGGGATCCGCTACAACAATTTTGAAGAGATCAAGAGACCCGGTCGGGTCTCGCCGCTAATTTCATATCCCATAGCAACGGGACAGTAAGTAACTCGGCTCTCAAACCTAAAATTGAGTTTTTTCGACAAATACGCAATAATTTGCATTAAAACTGTTATAAAATATTACGTCTTCATCGACACATCCGATCATATTCCTTTCACCTTATTTTTCATTCGCTATTCTCTTTATATTTGACTTTTCCTTCCGCTGAATCGGGATAACTTTTCTCTAATTTTGTTCAAGATTTAAAAACTTGGGTCTCCATTTTCTCTCAAAAGGTAGCTCCATGGTCACTGTCTCGTGTTTCCTCTTCAAGTAATATATTGCAATAGATGTTTTTAAAAGGGTTTTTATTCACAAAATAAAAACATACGATCATAAACGATATTGAGCGGAGTTTCTGTTGTATAAATATCCACATTTTATTTGTGCTGCCTCATAGCCTCGTGCCACATGGTTTCGAATATTATGTTTCAGACTTTCCATTTAAACTTTTCTTGTAGTTTACTTTAATAACTAATTCAAGTTCTCGAACATAAGTGTAAAGTATAAAGCAAGTATAAAGAAATGAGTAATTGGCTTTATGACTTAAAATATATGGTAATTCCCATAGTGTATAATCTGACACGATTGCAGCATCCTTAACGTCTCCCGTGGTGTAGGGGTTAAGATGATAGATACCGGGAGGTCGAGGGTTTATATTTTATATATTACATGTTACGATTTCGGTCACTTGTTGCTGAGCAGAAAATAGGTTGTTGAATTATGCAATTATCTTTTTTCCATTGCAATACAACACATATATTTTTTCACTATATATTACTGATTTCAGGGTTTTTAAATTTCGTGTAATGTTGACATAAGCAAATACATTAACACGGCTTCGAAATTTGCGCGTGACATACCTTGAGCGAGATTAAGGTTTTGAAATGATTCACATCACTGAAGTGAGAAAGTGATCTAATATTGTCTCATTTTCATATAGAATATTTTTGTATCTTTTAATATTACGAAATACTTATATTGCGGAATCTAAATAATACATAACATTCAATTGTTTACATTGCCGATGCCTGAATTAGAAAGTCAACGTCTCCTAAAACAACATAATTTTTTTTTTTTTCGTATCTTCTGTTTACCATTTGTCTTCTACTGTTTCAATAAGAGGGGAACCTAAAAAATGTGGATTATCTTTTTCTGCTCGGAAACACAAAAATAACTAGGGAAATGATATGGACAATATTTTTAATGCAGTAACCAAATTTCTGAAATGGTTAGTTTACATCCAATCGCTGTTGTCATATATCCCTAACAAATCGCGCTGAGTAGGCAACTTTGTGGTTCTTATTCATGGTAGTTTGTCTGAAAATACATTGGTACACTTTATAACATTTTTATGATTAATTGCGAACCATGTATCTATTTTAGAACCAACCCAATTTTCATTAAATTGTACATTGACATCCGAGCAATTATCTCGGCAATTCTGAAATTATTTACTTAATTTTATTGCAACCGTATGGTATATTGTTTTGATAGCCAGATGAGAACACCTGCACGTAAAAATGTTGAATCGACCGCTTGGCTATTGCACGGAGGGTTGGTCGGCGTTTGGCTGCGCGTCAGAGCAGAAGGGATGGCGAGAGGGCGAGGGAAAGGGTGGTGGCGGGCGCCAATTTTCCACGCGATCACTCCCCCCTCCCGGGAGGTGGTGGAATCTGTCCGATGAACCGATCGCCTCCCTCTACTCACTCTGAAGGGAATATGGATCCATCTGCGAGGCTTCTGGTAGGTCGTATCGATAACCTTTATCTTGCTAGCTCCACTCACCAAGGAATGGTCAAGCTGGGCGTTTGAGACTTGATCAGATTTTTTGAACGGGTTTAGGATGAAGTCGGCAATAACTTATATTTCGCAGTTAGTAGAAGACCACATTTGAGCGACAAAGCTTTTTCTATTCAATAGAAATGTACAACTTCACATTTTTTCAAATATTCAATACACACAAACTTATGTATTTGAATAAGAAAAAATATTGTTTCGTAATTATTTTGTTTTTAAAATTTTCAATCACAAAAGAAAAATACATAAAACATGTTAACACAATTTGGAAGTCACACGATTGGTTTTTGGTAAATTTTTCGATAAAGCAATAGGACAAGAAAGAATAGAAAATAAAATGGAACAAAATTGTATCTTATATATATGGCATTTCCAAATTCATTCATTGTAAACAATAGATATGTAATTGTATTCAATCACATTTAATAAAACGTAAGAAAACGGGATAAAAAGGAGCACCTCTCTTAGTTAAAAGAAATTATCGGAAAATAAACAATATAAATTAAAATAAAAAATACTCAAAAACTAATATAAAAACACAAAAAGTACAAAAAGCTTTAGAAAACCGAAACTATATAACGCACACATTTATAACGGAAACGTCAAGATTTCATAATAGAATCCTGCCGCGGTTGCCTTCGAGATTCAGTGAGCAGTAATACTTACGGAATAATTTTAGGTTGTGTAAACATACATTGTATTGTATTTGGTAAACGAACATCGTAGTACGCGAAAAATCCGGTATATTTTTTTATGAATGTGTATGATTTTTTTGTGATAGGACGGCCCCCTCCTTCCGTGAAATGGTGGCGAGGCGAACGTCTGCTTGAGACTGTTGATCTGCCTTCGCCTTTCCCGGAAGTACGTCAGAGCCAACTGTTGGTGCCATCTCTGGCGCGCGTGGACCTCCATGCCATCTTCACTTGCCAAGCATACAACAGCAAACTGGCGCCACCTGCCTCGGCCAGAGTCTCTTTGGAGATGCACCGTGAGTATTTTGACTTCAGAGCACCGCACAGAGATACAAGCAATGTTAGTAAACTACGTTCGCAAGGTGTGCTTGTAACTCTGCCAAGGCTGTAACGTCATCGGGAAGCAACTTAGGCCATTGTATCTATTACTATGTATAGAAACGATGATTCATTTTTATCACGAAATTAAAATAAATGTGATATAAATACAAAGCAAAGAGAAATCTCATTCAAGTAACGAAATAGCCTGCAGTTAGACACCATTCCTGATGACATAGCACGATACGTAGTCAATAAATCGTCTTGTAAATGTACATTTTTACCAACCCTGTAGCCTGAGGTTTAGTTGTCAGTTTTCTCCATTCTTTTGTTAGTATAACATAACAAACGAAAGAATCACAAACAATTTTTACTTCCGATCTAAAGTCGAAATCTTTGCTTTTTGTAATAAATTATCAGTTAATACCCAATTAATTATCAGTTTTGGCTTAATAAAGCGTTTAAACTTGTTCTAGAGGTGTAAACCGATTAATTACGTTAAACCGATTAATAAAAGAAAAATGATCTCCCGATATGATTTTCACACTATTACTACATTCTAGTTCGTAACAGCGTTCTAATTTTTTGTGGAAATTTAAAACACTCATGTGTAGAAGCGCGTTCTAATTTCATTACACCATTGTCTTCGTATCCCACCGCAGTTCGACCTCTGACGGCCGCCATCGCCAATGAGCGAACAGCGCTCTCTGCTGGTCGGCGGGTGGAAGTGGACTGTATCTCCGGAGGTTCACGCCCAGCTGCCAAACTCTCCTGGTGGCTGGACAATCAAGCACTCGTCGGCTCTGTTGATAAGGTCAGCCCTGGAGGTTTTTGATTTTATTCTGTTTTTTTAATTGTGATCATCAGATGTGGCTAAAGATCCCGTCAATGTTATCGAGTTATATTTAATTTTTGTTTTGCGCTTCTCTCCTTTATTCCACTGCTCTGAAGCGGATCGTCAAACCAATCGGCACGATACCGAAGCCGACAGCGTGCATATTGGCTATGTCTCGCCGATTACCATTGCCAATCGACTTAGTGTGGATGGACATCATTGCAGAGAAAGTTCAGCTATAGAGAAATCATATATTGCGAAATTTTGATGGAACTGTATTTAAATGGTTCTTAAAACGAAAAGTGTTTATGTAAGTCTACTGTGCGCAGGGAGTGTCAAGAAATGGCAGGACCAATCTTGATCCCATTAAGATTATCTATTCACAATTTCTCCTAAGTTACTTTTAAAAAAGTGCTCTTTGAAGTCGTTTGTTAGTGGATCTTTTTATATTTAGAAATAGGCTGAAAAGAATGCACATACTTCCACGATTCCAAAGTAAATCATCACGAAACAGAAAAAATGTCGTTTTCTTTTCTTGCAAAGTTTCAAAAGAATCGTTCAAATTGTCGTAAGTACACGGTATTCAGTGAGCGCTGCTTGCCTCATGAGAGCAATGAAAAATAGAAAACATTGCGTACTGCGTAAGGACATGGGGAAATAAATGTCCGTAACACCCTATCCTGTTAGGTTTAGATTTTTTTCATAATTTTTTGCTAGCACAAATTGATACAAATTTATTAGGTCTTTTAACATTATCAGATTCAATGAGCATGACACATAATGATTTATTTTCGACTGTTTCCTTACTCCTTTGTCATTTTATGTACCACTATTTTGTCACTTTTTTAAATTGACGTCTGTCAAGGTAAAGATGGACTTTCAGGAGCGGTTGGTATGCTGACAACCTTGTGGGTTTGTGGATTCCCATCGAAATCAATGTAACCTGTTTTATTGCTCAGTAATTTCAGTTGTTTTGTCTGTACTCAGTAAATCTGTTGAAACCGTGAAGTGCGAGTTCATGGAAGTCTATCAAATTTCCTCATTTCAATAAAATTACCCACGAATGATAAGCAGGTTGAACCAAGTGATGTGTGTGTAGTTTTGCACAAAACGAATCTGTGAACGAATTTTCTGAGTATACCATTTTTTCCCACTACATTTACTTGTCACCATCCATCCTTCACGTCATTAATGTATTATCCACCTCGGAGAGAAGCAACAGTAAGAACGTCTTCTGCTATAAGAGTCGGACATTCGATACAGCAACTCAGTTAATTCATTAAAGAGGAATAGGCGGACAAAATAATTACCACGATTTTATTGTTTTACACAAATAAAATCTACGAGAAGCAATATTTTCATTATGTTAATTCTTGAATTGACAGAAAATGGTATTTATGAACTTAAGGAACGGAAACAATCCCAAAATCAAACTCTACTTGCCTCGGTCTTCGCCCTTTCTAGACTTCCCATAATACGACTTCCCCTTGAGATTTCGGAGTAGGAAACTTGGCAATGTCCTCAGTTGCTGACCGAAGCTGGAACTTCGCTTCGCCTCTTGGTTCCTGGAAGACGGTGCCGAAAGCAGAGTTCAGTATGCGAAGTACGCTCCGCGATACAAAGTTTCTGCTCTCATTTAAAATTCCTCGCACACATTCGACGCTACCCTCGTGTGAAATCGCTGCTCCACGATTTACGACGTTCAAACCAAACAAAATCGCTCTCCTCGATTATTATGACAGCGAATAATATTAAGGTTTTTATCTCGATATTTACATAGGTGGGATTCGATTTTATGTGTCTAGGGAGGAATTGATTGACTTCGGTAGTCTTAAAACTGTTCGACAGAGTTGTCGAAATATTACAGAGACGAACAAGGAATATGAATTTACATTCTTTCCACTGTAGATTATATTATTGTTGAAACACTATTTCCTAAATTCTAGCGAATACTAAAAAATGTAAATTTATTCTATAATTTACCACACCATTCATGTCGTACATTTTATGATAAATGATTATAATCCAAATTACTTTAAAATATGCCTTTTATTATTTTATTATTATTCATAAAAGCAATATAATATCTGAACTCTCTCTTAGCACAGATACATACATAGTTCTTCCTTTAGCACAGGACTATTATTTGGTCATTTCGGTTTTTAAATCCTTTTTGGCTATAAATTGGTCGTTGATTTATTTTGGAAACTTTAAATTTTATATTATTTTATCGTTCTTGCCTTACTTCAAGGTTACAATGTACAGAATGACGTTTCACCAACGAGTTCTTTGGCACATCATAATAAAACGATGAAATCTTCAGATTTGGAGACAACACTATTATGTAATATTCTAGTTCATTTAATGCATGAACGCATCCCCTTATTATTAGAGACTAGCGACCCGCACAGCCTTCGTATACATTTTTTTGTAATATTACTGTTTCTTGTTATAAAATTGTCTTCTTATAAGACTAAATATATTTTCTTGTTATAAAATGTTGACAATAACATTTCTAAACTACTTTGTTTTCCATTTAAATATTTCCTCATACACGATACTGCGACAGTGGCAGTGTGAATTCAGAAATTTCTTCAAATTATGTTTATAGTTTCCTAGAGAAATGAGAAGAAAGATTCTTTTCAACGACATAAGATGTGGATAATTATATTCATCGTATTTTGACCATCACGGGAACAAAATGTCATCAAAATTGTATGAAGTGGTGGGAAAGCGGTATGGGATAGTTTTTCGAAAACGTATGTATACAATCATCTTCTACTTGGTTTGAATGTGAATTATTACTAAACACACTTCCTTTATTATTTACACATGAATTAAAATTTTTACTAATCTTCTGTGTTTTAAAGAATCNTCAATTTGGGAGTAAACTGTTGATTCGTTCGATAAATAATAATACGGGTACTTTTATTTCTAAAAAAGCATACAAAATTATTACTAAACACACTTCCTTTATTATTTACACATGAATTAAAATTTTTACTAATCTTCTGTGTTTTAAAGAATCAAAAATTTCGATCACGGACATTTTCATCGAGACAGGTATATTGATCGTCGAGATCTGCCGTTGAATTATTCCGCATCCGTCACTTGTCTGCTGCGGTGTGCCAGCCATTGCTATTACGACTTCCCCCTTCGCTTCCCCTGCTTCGCCGTAACTTCCGCTCGCAATGGCTTTCAACAAGAAGTTAGCTGGAGAGCTCACAGCTCGTTTTACAGAGAACGCGAACACTTCGCAATGTTTATTGCGCGAAACTATTTCCACACTAGAAGCGAATAAACTCTCTCTGAATTAATTACGGGGTGAAGTGGCTTCTCTAATAGAAATGAACTTGTATCTGGTGCGTATTGCTTCACCGCGATTCAAAAATTTCAAATGTAATTTAAGAATAAATACATAGACGAAAGTTGTGTGATTAAAAAACAATCACTAATCTATAAATACAGATTTTAATATATTAAATAAAGTTATTCAGTTAGGTTCAATGCTATTGTTCTGTCATCAGTTCTAGTCTAGAACTGGGCGTTGTGTGAATTCCGATCTATTTTATTTGAGTTTGTGTGCTTAGTTTTCGCTACCAACAATATTGGTTTTTGTTATCTAGTAACTATTCTTTTTTATCCGTTGAACATAAATGTTCTATACAAGTGTTTGGTAGACCGAGGCACATTTCATATCAGTATTTGATATATATTATATTCGGGAGTTTTAGAAGTTACAAGCGTGAACAAAATTCGTGCATTTGTGTCTGTGAAGTTAAAAACAGATTATTTTGTTTCCTGCGTGTATTGTTCTGCAAAGGAATGGATTCTATATGGACAACAATTGGGATTGCAGAATAAACGTAAAGTGTTGAACTAAAATAACAATAGCTGTGTAGGTTCGGTGAGGTTATGTATTGCAATATTTCCCGCAGAGGGTGCATTATACAGCCGAATGTTAGGTTTTTATTCTCTAAACCAAACTGAGACTCCGACATATCTAGCGATGCTCCACCTAGTACTCTGGAAGGATTTCCCAACATTAAAAGGTTGTAAAACGTTGTGTTGTACGTACTATTATAAAAATAAAATAATTTTTAAAGTTTGGAACGAAGCATGTTATTTTGACCTTTAATATTTGGATATTTCCATAGTATCGACTGTAGTGCTGTATTGGCAGTGTTTCCGCTTCCACCATATTGCTGAACGGAAGGGTGTGGTTACACACCCTCTTTGCTTAACTACGTGAACTACTCTAGCCACACGTCGTTTCGGTACCATTAGCTCCCTGGCGACGCAATGTCTCTCTTTCCCAATTCCCTCACGCAAGGCATGGTTAGGTGTAAAAGCAGGCCTCGTTACCAGAATCTCATCAAAAGAAAATAACTAAATAAATAACCTCCATACTCGATAGCTGTCATCTCCCGGGTCAAAAGTTCACGAGTCGCCACTGTTATAGTTTTCAATTCTTAGTTCGTTAATAAAATATTGAAAATTATCACGGAAACAAAGGAAAGGAAACTTAAACAGAAGCACATATATATGCGTAATCCCTACTGTGAGTTGAAACGCTGCAAATACTGCTATGTTCTATGCGGAAGCGAAGAAAAGAAAAATATGAAAATAAAACTATTAAAAATGTATATTTTATATATCTTTAATTTAGCAGTGCGTAGGAGTAGTTAGAATAAAAAAAAGAAAAAAAGGCAGCATACTTAAAAACAAAATAAAATGATATGTTTTTAAAAATTCTAATCCCTGTGAAGTTGGTGGAGTTATTATCTTCAACGTCCAGCTTGATGTTATACTGTGATTACTATAAAATGAGTTCGGGTGAAAGAAAAGGTTTTTTGTCACCCAGGGGGTGAAACAGACGGGATGACAATGCTCACCTCATATCCCCTACTTTGTACCAACTCTGAAAACTACCGTGTTCTACCCTCCGTTCTCTATACTATTTTTACTCTCCTGAGTTATTCAGTCATAAACTATTTTCGTGTGGTTATAGTACAACTCTACTCCCACTGATCCATGCGCTCAATTTAAGCTCTAGGGAGAAAAGATAAACAAGGAGAAAATTATAGATATGGAGATTATCTCCTCTTACCCAAAGATCATTGTATGTCTTAAAACTGAAAGATAATTTCTCGAGTGAAGGGATTCAGGTTTTTCGATCTCAACACTTTATAATACAAGAATGAAGGGAAGGATAAATTATGGACCGCCGTATTTGGCAAGGTACCGAACCATTAGTAGCTCAGAAATAGATGAGGAAAACTTTATTTTCGAAACTCATCTGTAGTTCTATCCAGCAAAAAATGGAATCCTTTCTCGCTCCTGTTTTCATGTACTGAAGGTTCTACCACGTCTTAATATTTAACTCGTCAGTACCTCCTAGAAATTTTCAATATTGTTATTGTTTTATAATTCTGTTCAGAATTTTACTTCATCCATCCAATAAATGATGTACGTATAATATAAACCATTGTACGTAATCTGGTAGACCCACACGAATATTTGGCAATCTTCTAATCTCAGTACGAAAGAAAAGGTTTTGTAATAAAATGAGGAATATCTATTTGCATTCAGCCATAAGAATTGGTCATTGTTTATTTCTGGTTAACGCTGGTTATTTGTTTTTGTTTTATTGTACGTGAACATTGGTCTTTCAATTTGAAAATGTTAAGAATGTTAAGGTATGTAAGTAAACGTCGTCACATTGCAACATTATAGGTATGAAATGTTGGTACCTCTAACTATATTTCTTTATTTTGTTTGGTGCAACAAAAATCAAATTTACAACACAAACTGTTTGGATTTTAAAATATTTTTAAAAAAATTGTTTATAGTTATGATGTAAAATTTCGATACGTTAGAGATTCAGAATATTATCTTCGTAATTATACCTCATGTTTGTCTTATGTATGACGGGAGGAAAAGGGACAATTAAAAGAAGTTACCTTTTATTACAGAGGATAACTGTAGTAAGCCAATACTGATGATGAAAAGTTCTATAACTACCCAGGGTTTTGATGAATAAGGATTTATATGAATATGTTGGTCTCAGATAACAGTCCAAGTCAAAAAAGTCATTTTAATATACAAGTTCAACATTGCAGAAATATCCATCCCCCCCCCAACAACAAAAATACATAAGTAAATAGAAGTTAAAGCAGAATTACAAGTTGATAAATTAGCAGAATTGAAGCTGAGAACAACTAATTAAATAGTGAGACATCAAAACTAAAAGTTACTGTTAGTGAGTTTTCACTAATATGGTTCATGAACACTCTACGTTCAAAAATATTAATTCTTACATCCGATACAACAAATACATTGATTATCATTTACAATAAATTTTGAGTTTACTGATTCTTAAATGACCAAATTCCGTTCAGGGGTTCAGGAGATATTTTGATATGAAGATGCTACAGAAATTCAGAGTTACATAGAAGCTTAAGTTTTGATTGAAAATTCACTAACATTATCAAAACCAGCAGACTTACTACATTGAGATTATCTGTAGTTGGAGAATGGTCATAGAATTGTGAATCCTAAGCTTGACTAAGATCAGAAAGCTATGAAAGCTATGCCACAAAAAAGAGAATGATAGATATGTCAAAGTATACAAAAAACTACAACTACTCATCTGTGGAAGTTGATGAACGCACAATGTGCTGAATATTTAATAGAACCTACTCAGAGGTATCTAATGTCTAGTGCATTTGTCTCAGAGAGCAAGTAATAATTACTGAACACGAACATGAAGTTATAAATTTACACTTTACAAACTACTTGGGCCGTATGTGATATGATGTCTTGAAGTGGGCTGCCCAGTTGATGTGAAATCCTGTGTCCACAGCTGCTCGAATAATCTCGGAAGCAGCAGACGTGGGTTGCAGTCGACTACATAACCTTACACCATGAAAATTCAAGAACGAGCCTCCCTCCCACCAGGGTGTAAGCTGAAAAATGGCTCCAAATGTTTATTATTTATTTGTGATATAACACTCAGACTCGAAGCGAAGAATGACGTGTATGCGACGGAAAACATTATTGCGTATTATTGAAGTACGTATGAAAAACTTTTGTCGAGGTTTGAGATTTCGCTTATTGAAGAATTGTCGTGAGTGATGATAAGAGTCCCCGTCATCCATTAGGTTAACTCATTTATAGGGAGGGGATGATTTAGAAACTTCTAGAAAGGGCGTCTCCTCATTGGTTACTTCTTTCAAGTGTAGCAGGAGTTTTTTTCTTCTTTGTTATAGAATCAGCGGGTCGACTACGCTTATGCCATGGTTGCTCGCTTGCTACGGTGGAATTATGAACTGGCTTCTTCAAAACAAAAACTCAACAGTGCAGAATCAATTTTAAATTTTATTAATTTTTTCGAGTCCTTTTGTTGAACACTTGTGTTTGTTTTCTGACTTCTGAAGCTATTCTCGGTCACCGTGTTTCCTCCCTGTGCTGTCGCCCCGAGAGTGTGGAGATGTGTCAGCGAGGTGACCACTCGTGGCTGATGGGTTCATATAAGAGTTCCATTGACTCTCAAGAGATGGAGCCATTGATTTAATTCGACGTAATTCTCAACTAGAGAACTCTTCTGTCCCCTTATGGATGAGGTCACTTACGCGTACGTTGTAGTAAAGTATTTGCAACGGTTGCCATTAAGAGCTTCAGTCACCTTCACAACTACGCTCTTGGTAACAGAAACTAATCCGTAGAGAATATTAACTGTTGTTTAATTTTAGTTCGATTCTTGTATAAGAATCAACTTCAACTTTTTATCGCAATAATAATTAGGTGGTTATGCATATAAATACTACGCTGTAATATTCGAAAATTTCAGGCATATAGTAGATTTTTAGCAACATATTTATTTTTAACCTCAACATTGATTGCTTTGTTACAGGACTGTCTTCCACATCGCATATGAAATTACCGATTTCTGTATTGGGACCAATATATATGGAAAATAGTGTTGTGTAAGAGAGTATCAATAAGTGATTTAATAGCGTTAAATAAGATTAGATGCCACGTAAGATTTGTTTATATATCTTTTAAACTTAAATTAAACCACCAACATAAGCTACATAATAACATAAGCTACTTTTTTTTGCAAGTTCAGTACTTGAAGCTTCAGGTGACAGAATTGGGAAGACGAACTGGGTTGTGGGCAAAGTAATTTGAGGGACACCCTAGGATCACACTGGTCAGTTCAAGGTCTCACTCCATTACGTCAAGTGAGAAACTGAACTAGTTTTCTCCTGGTCGGTTCTACTTAGGAAGCGTAGTAGCGACTAGAACTTTACAAGTGTCAGTTTATAATTTTAATGGGACCTAGACTGCGTATACATGGAGTACAATTCCGAGCAAAAATAGTTGCGGACAGAACTGGTAAGAGATTACCGACAGCAGTGTTCTAGTAATAGCGTCTTCGCTTCCACGATTTCGCTGAGAGGTATAACGGCCGAACTCGGTGAGGTTTTCAGCTTTTCAACATATTTCCTCCCTAATTTCCTCACTCAAGTCACGGTTAGGTGGAAATCCCGCTCAATGTCGAGAACATCGCCATTACACGTTAGATAAAAATAATTTTTCAATTTCAATAGGGCGCTTTATTTACTATATATATA